>OZ026497.1:21912026-22497026 GCA_964019985.1 Aurelia sp. 4 Dawson et al 2005
TCATGGGTGAGAGATATCCGCTGTACATTGATTGCCACAGGATTGAAAATTTTTCGTATATGTTTGAAATCGATGTCTTATAACTTTTGAGGGAGGTGAAATGCCCATGGCCTATTGTTCGGTTTGAATAGAGTCCCTACGATTTGATCAATGCTTTAGGCCCTTCTCCCGTCATTTTGCAACCATGAAATTTTTATAAACTTGAATTTACCAATACTTCTAGTGCTAGTAGGACAGCGAGAAAAATCACAAAAATACTTTGATCTTTCGACTTTTAACTAGAATTTGAATGATTCAAATCCGTGTAGTAATCTTGGTGTTAAGAATTTTCAAAAGTGGGAACTTTTTTCTGGCTCACCCGGTTTATGATGACTTTCTTTTTTTATTGTAAAAAATCAGTTTAGATCATAGGGATTTATGATTAGTATCTTATAAACTGAAAATTTTTAACAACGTACGTTTAACTTTTTTTCCTATAATGTCAATTTTCTTAGTGTTTAGATTGGAGGGCACCTAGATAGAGAGCTACCCTCATTAAAATTTGAAATAAAACAAAATAAATTGATAGATGTTATCCTTCGAAGATTTTTAAAGATTTTAGAACTGTTTTGGTCAGATCATCGACACAAAAGTGTATGGATTGACAGATGAGATAGACAGCAGAAGTACAAGTTTCAGGCTCATTTTGGGAAGGTTGAAGAGCAGTGGCCTTAACGGTCTTGAGAGGGTCCAAGGCGCTTTTCGGTTGTGGTCTGTAGCGGGTTTGATGTGCGTGACAAAGTGGACGTGACAAAGGATATGACAAAGTGGAACAGGGTATTATTGGTACGGGTTGGGTTTGTTACATCAACGAGGTGTGACGCAGTGTCCTCTTCAAAGAAATTCCAAAATACTTTTTGTTGCCATTTGCTATATATACCGTGAAGAAATTCGAAAAATATTTGTAGAAGGAGTTCATCTTCGTTGAATATTAAATTTATAAGCTTTTATTCATCGGTTGGTACTTTAAAGAAATCGAAGCGGAGATTTTGAGTTATATTTTACGTTGGGGAGACATATTTTTGACACGAAAGGATAAAGTGGGTCTCATTTTCAACTTTTCTCATTTTCATCTAATTTCTGTAGATGGAAAAATTTTGCACAAATTCCTAGTGCTCGTGGACTTGCCCAAGACGACGTAGGCAAGCCAAAGTGCTAGTAAGATTTTCACATGGAGGAGATCTTCTTTTCTTTTGCAGCAAAGAGTTTTCGAAAATCTTTAGATTCACTTAAGATCTGGAGAACAGCGATAAAAGTTGTTCGGAAGATTATGGCAACATCGTGAACTTTGGAACCGGAATATAATTTTCGTAAATGGGAACATTTTGCACATAGTCCTAGTGCTCGTGGAGGGGACTTGCCCAAGACGACTTAGGCAAGTCCAAAGTGCTAGTAAGATTTTCACATGGAAGAGGTATCGTTTTCTTTTGCAGCAAAGTGTTTTCGAAACTCTTTAGATCCAATTAGGATCTGGAAAACAGCGATAAAAATTGTTCGGAAGATTATGGCAACATCGTGAACTTTAGAACCGGAATATAATTTCTGTAATACACAATTTCACACAAATCAAGAATTCGGCGATTATTTTTTGGATTCAAATTTAAATTTTATGGATTCAAAGTTAAGAAACCAAATTACGAATTTCAGAGCCAAATTACTTTTAAATGTATTTAGTTTAAATTGATTTTTGAAAAAGGAAAGACATGATATTCTTGCAGGTCCTTTCAATACACTTATGAAAATTTTATCAAGAGTGTTTTCTTTGAGTGACTGAAACCACATATAAAAAATCGCTTACGATCTGGGAAACAAGCAAACAGAAGATGTACCAAAAATTGGTGAGTGAGGCCCCCCCATATTTGTACGTGAAGCGTTATTAGGCTAATTTAGGCGCGTGATTTCGTGATTTTATTATTTTCGACTCGTGAATTCGTGATCGAGGACTCCGTCGTGCAGCATGATTTGCAAAAAATTTGGCCGTTATTTCGTGAAATGGACATTTAAACCACGTGATTGCGCCTTGAACTCTTACAAGAAATGCCGTTTTCCGACGTTGTGAAGGATATAGTCTCAAAAATTTTCCGGGGCAAGCTCCCGGACCCCCAGTTACCTGGTTGACTTGCAGCCTTAGCTGCATGAAACTTTTAAAATGCATGATAAAAACAATCTGCGCGCCCTGGTGTGTTGGAGCTGGAGCATTCTTAAAATTTCTGCAACGTGATCGTGAAAATTCTGTTTTGTAGTCCGTGATGGCGTGAAAAATGCAAAATCAGCACGTGAATCCGTTATTCAGGGGTACTATGGGGGGCCTCGTATGTGGTATTTTTGATTTTGAACATAGTCACCATCAGTCTTTGACACAGGCCTAAGTGCATGATTTATCATGACGTGTCAAAAGTTGGAACTTTTTTGTACACTGCAAACAATTCACCTAAACTTGACACCTTTCCATTGATGAATGGGAATACACACACCAATGTTATCTCATGTTTCATCCTTTTCAGTCATCTTGTCAAGTGAGAATGAATTTGCCTTTGCTTGTTCTCTGAGTCTTTGTCGTCTTTTGCTTTGTACAGATTTCTTTTTATTTTCTTGAATTTCTTTGCCTAACTTGCTGTCATTTCCTTTCTTGATATATTCAAGCTTTTCAAATAGAAGCTGCCTTGCAAGTTTTCTGTTTTCAAAGAGTGATCTTGTCTGATGGCACTAGAATGAGATTATTTTTTATAAGAAATGGGTTAAGAGTAGAATAGATTAAACAAAATTTAATATGGATTGGAAAAACAGCAAAGAGAACTATAATTTCTGAAGGTGTGTAGACAAGAAAAAAACAGCCTCTTATTAGATGTGTTATTTCAAACTAAATTAGGTGTAATCATGCTTGATGATAATATTTCAAAACTCATTCAAGGATGTGATGTTCTCAAAAGAGTGAAATCAAGCAAGCAGTCAAGCAACATTTATTTGCTAACACAGGCTAATCCTTGCCAGAACTCTTGAAAAAAGTCAGATTTTCTTCCTCAGCTCTCCCCCTTTCCCCTTACAATGCTCATTCTATATGCGATTATGCATTTCTGACAGACTTGCAAACACTGACAAGGCGATTTTCTTTACATCTGGTGACCAGTGCTTCAAACCAACATCGTTCAGGGGGCAGGGGGGCTGAAAAGACTGTGGCACAAAGTTTCCTGTATCTTAGATGTGTAGTCAGGCAAGAAATTAGCAATATGAAATATTTTTTCAAGTTGTTTTGGCAAGGATTATAGGTATATCGCAGCTGTTCAGCTGCTGAGGGCTTTTGGCACTTTCATGGTTTGTCCCCCCAGAGCTATCTCTGAGTACAATTTACCAACCCCGGAGGATGGACAGCTGAAATGGCTGCAGGGCTCGTGGTTTGTAGTGCCAGTGATGGCCTTTGAAGCGACAAGGCAAGGGTAGACCCCACAAGCTTCAGAACACAGCGCTTCAAGTACTTTTTTGATATCATGCAGTATTGCAGGTGTATAGATTCGTTGCACGGGGGATTAATCCCTATAGACTCCCCTATAGATAGTTGCACAGGGGATTCACACTCTTATTTAATCCACACAGCTATCCACGCATTTGCATAATTCAGTAACAGGACGGTATATTTTCCTGTATTTTATGTAAGTTTTGCTATGTTGATAGGCGTAGTTTCAGTTCAAATTGGCAGACAAGCTGCGCTATTTTTATGCCTGCTTGAAATCCCCGGCACAGTTTTCAAACTTTCCAATCTGGCTCGCCTATTGCACACAGACCAGATCACACATGTTTTCCAGCCTGGTGCATGACATCAGAGATCTCACTTTGGCTTGCAGACTGCAGTGCACACGGATTATATGATGGCTTAATTGATAATATTCAAAGGCTGTTGTGTAAACCTTTATAATAATTCCAGTAGGCAAATGCTTCAGTTGCACACAGTTGCTTGATTTATTAACTGACTGCCCTCCTGGGCCACTGCCTTTGATAAAACTCTCTTCAATTTCATTCTCAATCAATAGGCCTTGGCTTTCTTTGTTGTCATACAGCCAATTGTTACTTTTGGCCAAATCTGGACTGTTCTCACTGCCAGTGTCATTCCACACATATCTTGTACAATGCAGAGCTCTGGTTGCTGGAATTCGTGTGAATCGCCTCGCTCCTAAGATCACAAAAATGGACAAATTCATCGATTCGTAACCCTCTCCGATCCGATCCAAGCTCTTGAAAGTTTGCTCAACCTTCAGCCTTTTGGAGCAGAATTTTCTCTAGGCCTTCCAAATTAACTACTTTTTTTAGAATTTTAGGATCATTCAAACACAAATTCTGAAACTTGCAAGTCTACCCTTTCCAGAATTGGTTGCAATCAAGAACACCCTTTGCTTGCAAACCTTGAAAACATTGTTGAATTATGAATCTTAGGTCGTTGGGCATATTCAAAATTATCTTAGGCGGCGATCTGCAGAGCTATTTTCCCATCTTCCAATCCAGCTTTTCAGGAATGGTTCTGTCATAAGAGCATGGAAGATAAAATCTTGGGGGTTCCCCTATGAAAAATCCATTGTTTGGCGATATTTTTACCCAACTTCTGGCGAGTTCTTGCCTAAAAAAGGCTGATTTTTAAAATTTTTCCCATCTTTGGGAGGGGAGCTGCAGTCTAGAGTTATGACCTCGGGCCCATGTTTTCCTGCGTTCTTTGACTTTCTGATGTCATTTCGCTAAAAGGGCTATAGACCTTTTAGCTATTCTGAAAAAGAATCTCAATCGAACGATACTTTGCTACATTTTGTAGAATTTTCGAATGTGCACAATTGTGATAGAAGCTTTAACGCCACTCGATCGAATCTCGTGTATAAAAATGTATAAAAATAACGTTCGATCCAGGCTCTTTTGCTGAATAGCTAAAAGGTCTATTCACCAAGTGAAATCAGTAAGTCAAAGAACGCAGGGCAACAAGGGATGAAAAGGCACGAGTCTGGTTGCCACCTCAGCTTCCTAGCTCGAATTCTTATCCTCCTAGTGTCATTTCTATTATATCTTTGTAAAGCTCGAAGCACCCTGTCTCTTTAAAACTAACATAATCAAATGGATGGTTTTTAAGGAAGACTACAGAAACAAGCATGCAGCCTGTTTCTTTAATTACCTAATATAGTATTCATTTTTTTATCCCCACAGGTTGTTCAGTCTGGCAGTAAAAATGTCGAGATGGCTGTTATGAAACGTGGTGAGCCAATGAGGGTAAGTTTATCAACATCTTTTCTTTTTGTTGGAAAATTCCTCTTGACTTTCAAATGCTGGCCGAAGCCTCTACTTATAGGCCTTAATTAGCAGTAATGCTGCTATTTTAAAACTCTTTTGCCTACTGTAAATAAATTATTGATTGATTGATTGATTGATTGATTGATTGATTGATTGACTTTTAAATGCTGGCCGTGCTTGTCGATAAAATTGTTCCTTGAAAACACCTCCATACCTTCTCTAGTTTGAGCAATGCAAGGGTTTTCTGCCTTATGCAAACTATATTTTAAGCCCGGGGGTCACTACTGGGTCATTTGGGGGTGTACGTTCCAAGAATTTGTGTTATGACCAAATCCCAGAATTTTGCTTGGATTTTGAGGCCTAATCCTAGTTTATGGATATGGTTTCTGACCAGTGTTGGCGCGACAAAACAATAGGAAAATAGTTAGTTTTCTCAAACTTGGGCATTCCCAAAATACCTAGAAAGAAGCGGACTCCAATCCCAGAACTATTCTTTAAAAATTACATCCCATTTCCATACTTTTTGTACCAAAAACCGCCCATAACTGGCGCACATCTCCGTCTGGTTGCATAGTAAAGTGTCCGCCCTTCAACTAATTTTTAGCCCGCTGCTGCTATCAACAGTGATATTTTATTCTAGCTTCTGGAAAACGACGAGATTGATAAATATGTAGCAGAAATAGAAAAGGAAAAAGAGGAGGAGGCGGAAAAGAAGAAACAGAAGAAAGCTGCGAAGTCAGCAGCCTCGTCTTAGAGAAGAGACAGGAAGGTGTTAGATTGGTATGAGTTATTTTCAGTGGTGTAGCAATGAAGGATACAACAGATTTGCTTTCGAGGAATCGTTGCTAGACCACAGAACATTAGGACAGAAGCTTACGACGTTGCTACGTTATTCCATATGAAAATGTTTATCTTCGAGTCCAAAAATTGTTTATGCAGTCATACATTCGATGATGTTCTGAATTTTGATTGCCATGTCGGGGTACCAGTTTCAAAAGAGCGGTTTTCTTTGACTTCCTTTTTACTTACGTACGTACTGTTCCTAAATTATTCATACCTATGCCATGTCCAAAGTATTTTAAATTGTTTAATTTTCAGACCAGCAACGCAAAATATTGTATTTCTTTAAGTGTCTCTTGTAGTGTTTCTTTCCGCGTTTTGTCACATTTTTATGTAATTTCGATCGCAGTAAAGTTGGCTAGCAAATTATATCGTTTTAAAATACGCAGAGTTTGTAATGGGTATGAATAGTTTCAGGCTAAATGTTGCTCTGTATCGCTCATCATAATTGACGTGCTGTGGTTTGGCCAATGTGAGCCATACCAAACCAAGGTGAGGCATAACCCTGTGTCTTTTGTATGAAACTGGTGCACACAAACCACTGCACAACTGGAAGGATCACTGTTGATGCAATATTGGATCACACCAAGAACGGTCATTTGTTTATTACTTTTTCTTGTGTTTAAGATTCGGTTTCATTTTTCTTGTGTTGAAGATTCGTGGTCATTTTTTTCACCTTAAGTTTCGCCATCTTCTCTCGTACTCTCAACTATTGATCCTAAACTTGCTCCCTTTTTTCTACTGTCCTAAATTGTCCAATGAAGGTCACTTACTGAGAAAACATAGCAAGTTCTGATAAAGTACCGTGCAAGTTTAGTTCTTGGGCTTGATGACATTCATTGAAAGTGCTTAGCAGTTCTTGCTTTCTCGTGATGCCTTTCTCAAACCAAGCGGAAATTTTCTGTCGAGAAAATTGAAGGTTTTGTTGTAAGCTTGGTGTAATTTGAAAGGTTCAAAAAGATTTGATGATGTTACTGATCTTAACAAATCTGTTAAAACATTTATATCAAGGAAGAAATTCTTGCAAAATTATTGCGATAAATCGAAAGGGTTTTGATATCATATTGAAATTTCGTGGGGCAAATTTTGCGTTGATATGTTGCAGGGAAAAAACATTTATTGCATTGTATCGAAATGTCATTATAAATTTTGGGAAGTGACGCTTTTATGGCCCACCAGTTTTTGAAGCATACCTCAAAGTCTCAACGATATCATGATTAAGTGTATTTCATCCCGTACAACAACCCCAAGGGGTACTTCCGTTACGGCCTAACAAGGGAGGGGGGTTATGTAAAACCCAGACAACAAGTTAAACTCAACTATCTGTAAGACACATTTGAAGGAAAATCACGACGTCTTCAAAACGCTCGACAAATCAAGCAAAATTCTTGTACATCCAAAACAAACCTTCTCTGTCTCTTTGCATTCCCTCTTTCCTGTCTTTCTCTTCTTCTCCCTCTTCTCTCAGTCCGGCGGTCATCATACCCATTCGTGTAAAAGTTTTTGGGCGCCTCCGCATAATGCCTGACTTTTATTCGGTTTAAGGGTCTTGAAAAATGGTTACCCAATGGCCCTTTCTTCAACACATCTTACCAGTTGGGGGTATTTTAAAATTTCTAACCAGTATGCTCCTCCGCATGGCAATATGATCGTTGCAGCAATAATCATCAACGAATTTTGAAGTTTCCTTGCGTTATCCATCATTTTTACAGCTGAAATGATTAAAATTGCAGGAAATTTTGATTGCTACATGCCCTAAATTTTGGGTCCATTAACTACCATCTGGGGGTTTTTGTGAAAAGATGCCCTCTATGATCCTGTCGCCTTTCTACGAAAACTCTAAGAGGAAATAGTCATTTTTGTGTGCTGCTTTGACCCTTTAAAAGCCAAGCGCAGGGACTTAGGAGGTATCTCAAAGTTTAGGGTACGACACTTCGAGGTAGCTTATTTCCTCGGGAAGAAGGAACCATTTTTCTTAAAATAAAAGGGCACTTCTTTGTTTATTGCAAAATCATGGGGGCACGTGCCCCCAGTGCTCTCTGGTTCCTACGTCTATGGCCAAGCAAAGAAACCTTGCGGTTGATGATGCAATCGTAATGCTTTCTCGCTGTTGGAATCTTACACTTTGTGAATGCTAACGTGGCGTGGGCAAGTTGAAAAATCCGACCAGAATCATATCGATGGAAAACGAGAGTCAGATCAAAGTTCAGGCGATCGGCCTTGTCCTTCGGATAGTAGCTAAGCTTTCATTTTCGGCGATAGGCCATGGCATGAAAGCAGACTCTGAGTAAAACAAGCAGATTGGAAGGTCTGGGTAAAGATTTTCATGATAATTCGACGTAAATTCAAAACCCTTTGGCATGAATTTCAAGAAGTTCCTATACTATGTGTATGATTTTATCGACCCGAAGATGCAAGACTATTCAAATTTCTCCAATGATGGGAAAATTCTGGAAAACTACCCAGATCCACATGTAAGGAATTTCACATGAAACCCCATCCACATGACATGAGCTCGGAGAACCCCATACCATTATAGAAATCGTCAACAGGCAACAATTTTATGCTGATGACTGAAGTATTGGGAACAGAAATAGTTATGTTTGTGTGATTCATAAGCGTACGGGAAGAAAAAATCTGGGGGGGACGGCCCGACACAAAACCCATTTTTTGCCAACATTTTTGCCCAAATAGGGGCAAAAATTTGCCCGAAAGAGGCTGATTTTTGAAAATTTCTCCAAAGTTGGGGGCTACCACCCCCGGCCCCCCGCCCCGTACGCTTATGGTGTGATTCGTTTTGCATGAAAATAGTTGAAAGGATTATTTGGATCCTCCTTTCTTGATCCATGATCCTTGGTCCGGATTTTGTGCAATTGCCCAAAAATGAGGAAGTGCTTTGTCAGCAATAAATACTTCTGGGAAGCGTTATGGCCTAAATTCATTCAAGAGGACCTCGCAGTCATAGCTGCAAGATGGGAAATAACACATCCAAAAAGCCAGCAACTGTCGAAAATAGAACTCCAGAACAAAAAGAGACCATTGTAGATGAATCTGAGACGAAAGCTGAAAATGAGCATCGGCAAATTTCTGTTTTGATCGTTGGGGCTGGGATGCGTGGTCAAATATATGCAACATACAGCAAAGATTTCCCAAACAGAATGAACGTTGTCGGAGTTGCTGAGCCTGTTTTTCAACGACGAAGCATGATGCAGAATGTTTACAAAATTGAGAAGGAGAATGTATTCGATGACTGGAAGGATGTGAGTGTCGTGTTTTTTTTGTATGGACTAACTTCTTAGCTGATCCCACATATATCATTATGTGTAGGAGGCTGATAGATCTAGACTGTGTTATGCAGCAGGGAGATTTAAGAGGGGAAGGGGTGGGGGTGGTACCGACCCTACCACAACTCCTTGTCAATGTTGATTTCCAATGTGTCCAAATAAACCAGAAGGCGTACCTCCCTTGAAGGGGTTGGATCCTACTACGGAAGCAACAAGGATTTTTGGAAAACTGTCGTAAACGTAAGAAACTCCCAAAGCATCAGAAAATGATTCATTGTTGTCACTTTTTTTACAGAAGAAACAGCTTCTAAGGGCCAATAAAAATAGTAGCCTCGTTTTATTCTACTCAAAGCTTAAGAAGCTGCCTTACCTTAACTGATGCAAGAGCCAGGCAACTTTGTGATGGCAGCTTTGATTTTCCCAAGTCACTCAAAAATGAGTGCAAATGCTTTGAGATTGTTTTGAATGTAAAAATCTTGTTTCTAATCCTTGTATTGCTTTGAAATTTATTATGAAATTACTCCCACACTTCCTGCCCTAAAATTATAAAGAAAGTCATCAGAAACTTTTGCGGCAAAAGTTTCCTGAAAAGAAGGGACTGCATACCAGCCCTGGATCCTTGTTTCTTATAAGAATATGAATTTAAGTATCTTAAAGATCTTATTCTTCTGCACTTCTTAGTTTTGTGAAAAGTAGACAAGTCCACAAGTGTATGCTACAAAGAAATGCAAGGAAGCATTTAGCTATAAGAATGTTATTGACTCATTTCAGGCTGCTTCTAAAGATAAATTTGCAGATGCTGTTGTCATTGCAACTCTGGACCACATGCATAAGGAACCAGCTATTGCATTTGCAAACAAAGGATATCATATCTTGTTAGAAAAGCCCATGGCACCAACTCTTGCAGATTGTGAAGAAATTGTGGAAGCATGCAAAAGAAATAAGATAATCCTGGCTGTTGGACATGTGTTAAGATATACACCACATTACTTGAAGGTGAAAGAAATCATTGACAGTGGTAAAATAGGTATGTGTTGTACTGCATGTTTTGAAACTGATGGTCTAAATAGTTAGAATACAGTTGTCTAGTAATCTTAGAAACATTACATTTGGGAGATAGTGGGGATCTATCTTTGAACATGAGAGCTGATGAAGGAATATTTTTCCAGTTTTCTGCATTTTTTGTATTTTTTTAAAGAAGATATGTCAGAGCACCTTGGAGGAAGTCAAGTCCTCACCTTTTCCTGAATAAGTGGCATTAGTTCCCAATTAGAGGTCCCACCATGTTGCCTTGGTATATCTTTTCCTCACCAAATGGGAAAATGTAAGAGTTTTTCTCCCTTTTTTTTAAGTCTGGTGTCATTGTAGATGTTAAAAGAGGCCAAGCATTTAGGAGCAAAATGAGACATATCTATTGCTATTCAAAGTCACAGACTTCAAGCTCTCCAACTCCACCATTAAGTTATGATGTTGTTGATGAAATGATGAGGATACCAACAACTGCACCTCTTGTCTACGCCTACTTTTTGTCACGCAGCTGAAGCTGTAAGCCAATCAAATTTTATTGGACCAGGGAATAGATTTCCATAGGACCATCTTGGTTGCTACTGACCTAATTGTGGTTGCAACACAGGAAGCCCATATTACATTGTATGCACAAAAATTATTCTGTCAAAAGATATTTTCATCTTTTACTCTTCTATTATTATGTTCAGTTTTTTGCTTTTTAGCCTTCCCAGTGAGTTTTATTAGGGACCTTTAGCAGCCAGAACTGCAATGCCAGCCAGAACGTCATCATGTATTCCCACATTACTTTCACATGTTCTAAAACAAGATGTGGCAACATCTCCTTCTTCATCTAAATACTTTGGAAGGCTCTGTTTCTTTAATAATTAACATTTAAAATGACTGAGAGTCACTTTGAAGATCCAGATCCAAAGAACAGCATGTTAGAAATAGGACTTCCTAGTGGTGCAGTTGCAAAGGACAACTTCACAGACTATCAGGGGAAGCAAATTCGAATGGAAAACCAAACCGAGGCTTGGAAACAAAAGGAACTTTTGCATTGCTGTTGCAGTCACGGTCCTGGTTGCTTAAGGTCCTTATTTACGAGAGAGCAGAAGAAAATAATGGAGTGAACAGTAAAACTGAAACATACAATTTTTGCTCCATAGTTTCCATATGTCCACTCGTAAATAACTGGGAATGCTAAATTGCAGAAAACAACACATCAATAGAGAGGAAAAGATGAAATATGTTTTGATGGCATGATTTTTTTAATAAGATAACTTTTTGAATATGATGCTATATTGGGATTCCTGCGGTTCCAACAGTCATTCATAAGTTATACCTTTCTGCTCATGAGCTACTCTAGGTCTTCTCCTTTGCTTCTTCTTTCTCCTAATGAGCATGAGGTCTTCCTCGCATTTGCTTTTTAATCTTAGTGACCCTTAGCAAAATATTGAGTATGTTTGGAGTATACTTCAAGCTTGATACTAACTTGTTTTGACTCAAGGGCTTGACTTAAGGGTGTGAGGGCTTGACTCAAGTAAGAATTTTGCACTGCTTACGCTAGCTTGCAGCATTCACAGCATCTTCTACACTGGAAGGCATACTCTATCAAGCTTGACTGGAGTATGTTTGCGAATAACTTTATCATGTGATTATTGTCAAGCTTGATAAAGCGCTAATCATATTTGCAAACTGGCCAAAATTGTGTCAACTGTTGACAGTCAACATACTCATTTCAAGCTCCTTCAAGCCAAGTCATGCTCCTATCTGGCCTGCCCAAACTTGTTGCAAGCTAAACTTGTTCCTAGGGGGATTTTAATGCCCAGAAGATGAATTTGAGTTGACCCACTAAAGCTGCGTAAATAAAGCCAGTAATTTGCATTTCAATTCTGACTTTCCTTACATTATTCACGGGACCTTGAAATTCCACCTCTAACAGGCTCCTGCATCGTAAGGCCATTTGCTTAATCCTAGGTGAAATAGTCAACATACAGCATATGGAACCAGTTGGCTGGAATCATTATGCCCACTCTTATGTTAGAGGCAACTGGAGAAGGGAAGAAGATACTGGCTCTTCATTGCTTGCAAAGTGTTGTCATGATATTGATCTCCTTAACTATTTCATGAGCCCTTCACAATGTATATCAGTATCATCTTTTGGGTCTTTGAGTCACTTCAAAAAGAGTAACAAGCCAGATGGTGCTGGAAAAAGATGCACTGATTGTTCTATTGAAGCTGAATGTCCATACTCTGCTGTTAAAATGTATCTTGCACCAGCCAAATTTGGTTTCCCAAATTTCTTTTGCTTTGTTGTTGCTGATAATCCTACTCCTGAGGAAATTGAGGAGAGTTTGAAAACTGGCCCTTATGGGAGATGCGTTTATGATTGTGACAATGATGTCATGTCAAATCAAGTTGTCAATATGATTTTTGAGGGTGGGAAGACCATAAATATGTCAATGATCGCATTCACAGAGAAACTGTGTGTGAGACAAACTAAAGTATTTGGCACGCATGGTGAAATGACTTGCAGCGAAAGTTCACCTATCACAGTTTTTGATTTTGCAACAAAGAAGAGACAAACATTTTATGAAGGAGAGGAAATGCCTGTAGAACGGACAACAATGCTAGGGCATGGTGGTGCTGATTACCACTTGATGAAAGCATTTGTAAAAGCCGTGGCATTTGAAGACCCTGGCATGATCTTGTCTGGCCCAGATGAGAGTTTGGCTAGTCATAGATTGGTTTTTCTTGCAGAGGTTGCACGCAAAGAAAACAGAGTGGTTGACGTTCATGCTACTGAAAAATGATAAGAATAACTCAACAAATTTTTTTACATAAAAAGAACTGAATATCTTTTCACCCTCTTTTGAAAAAAGAAAATTTCAATTGATCATAAATGCGCAGCTTCAAACATGCAGCCATGTTTCATTTTCTAAAGATGATATTCTGTGCAGGGGATATATCAATACTATCTCTAGAAAGATCTGCATCTTGTAACCATGTTGTAACCCAATCAACTGAATACTTTAAAGAATATTTTTATCATTAATGCTATTGAATATATCTATGAATTTCATGTTATGTATGTATGTAAGTCTCATTTTTAAATTTTAGTGAAAGATACCCTAGTGGGTTAAACTAGTCAGCATTCAACTAATGAACAATTAAAGAAAAGGTCCAAACTGATGTCTGTTTTCTTCAAGTCTGATGTCTGATGCCCGCTATTCATACTGTAGATTCATGCTGTATCCATTCTTGTTCAAAATCTCCCAAACAGAATCTTACTATTTTTGTCAAGTCCTGAAATTCCCCAGCTTTTACTCCAAGCATTGAGAAATCACTTGTTTTTGCCTTAGCATAGAGATTACATCTACCCTACTGAGATACATAAGATATTCATCCAAAACTTGATCAAGGAATGTGAAATGTTGGGTTTTTTTTCAAAAGTTAAAGGAAATTTGAGTTATAGGAGTGAAGATGTCTGAAAACTGAACAAAAACTTTTTTACTACACTCTGTTGTTCACAGATGTGCCCCTAGTAAAACTGGGTTTTGGAACAGAAGATTTCGGTGAAATGATTTCTAAACATAAAGTAGAAAATGGGTCAAAAAGAAACCAAACAAAGTGGCAACACCTTGTCAGGGTGGTTGGGTCATCAAATCTTTGGGGCCACTTACCTATACCAAGGTGATTGAAATAGCACTTGGATCAACATTAAAAAATGATGCCCCAACTAATACTGCATCAATCCTAAATCTCTGAAGGCTCCTGCCCAGTAGTGAAGCCATCTGCCATATTCACAATGTTATCCAGTGCTGGTCTTTGAATTTCCCTGCATCCAGTGATCAGCACTATGTGATGCTACCTCACCCCTAACATAAACTTTATGAATCCTACATTTCTGAGGGCTCTTGCCCAGTGAAGCCATGTGCCATAGTCAAAATATTATAGTTGTCCTTGACTTTCCCTTGGCCATTTTGTGCTGAACGCTTAGGGTTGCTTGCTTTTCTTCTACTAGCCATGCATGGTTCATCATCACTTCCATTATGAGAATAATTCCCGATATCATTATTCCCTTGGTACTGAGCAGTTCCATATTTTTGGTATGATCCAGGAAAACAGGGCTGTGTTTGCGTCAAATTTGGTGTGGGCAGCTGTCTGTGGGATCCAAATCTTGTCTTGAAAACCAGATTTTGAATTTCAATTTTCAGTGCTTCTTTTGCCTCTCCTTCATCAATTTTTGACAAAGATTTCAGAATCACTTCAAGGAAAAGTTCATCATCAGTCTTTTTTTGGGGGATTTCTTCTTTTTCCTGACATTTCCTCCTTTTTTCAACAGGGTGTTCATCATGGTCATACATTTCTACTGGTTTCTCGATTTTCTCAAAACTTCTTTTTGACACTTTAGTTGTTGTAGGTACTTGAATCATGTTGAAATTTGTAACATCTGAAAATAAAATAAGATTCGCTAAATTTGAATTTGACCTTCAAATTACAAAAGACTGAGAAAGACAGGTCAGGTGTATGAACTTCTTGTAAATGTGGTTCTAAACTTTGCCAAAATTCCTTGAAATTCTGTACTGTTAATATATTTACATTTCTTTTCCATAGGAAAGTCTTTGAAACAAACTCAACCCTCCCATCACCCAAAATAAAAACAATTCAGCCAGTGGAATGGCCAGGGGGTTAAATACCCCCCACTTCATAAGACTTGGGGAAAATTGCTGTTGTTAAATGTATACAATAAAGGGCAATAAAGATGTCTGGGTGTCCCCAGGTTTCCACTATTTTTTGTCTGGCCCTGCCACTGACTTCAGCATCGGGCTAAATTCGTTTGGGAAAGTTCGTACTTAAGTTGTGGAAATCGATGGCATATTTTTATGTTATTTTAATGTTTCCATGTTTATGTAATGTCTGGCAGTCGAGCGGCTGCTCAAACCTTCGTTCTGAAACGTTAACGCACCACTAAAAATTCCAACATTGACATTTAAAGAAACTCTTTGAAACTTTTTCTGCAAAAACTTTGAGTACTCAAATCAAGGGAACTTGAAGAAACTTTCAGTACTTGGTAGTCCACAGGCAGAGAAGGAGCATTGCCAACGATTACCACTGAAGATGCGACTTTGCGAGAACTACTTTTTCAGGGGTACTTGTATACTTTAGATTTAACGAAAATACATCTGAGGGGATGCTGATCATGAGAGTGGGTATGGGTGGATGTTGTCCTTATCTGAGACGGAGGTGCATATCCTGTATAAAAGCAGGTCAAGTGGGAGAAAAACTGCCCCCCCTCTCCATTGCCCCTCGTCCATATACTTTACCTTTTTCTGGTGGCGAATCGTCACAGAATTCCGGCGAAAGGCATTCTTCATCAAGAGAAACTTGCATCTTTGTGTCGGATTGTTTTTGAGTCATATGGTCTTGGAGAAAATCCAACGGAATCCAAAACTGCCATCGACTTTTGAAAGGAGTTGTTTTTGTTGGGTCACTTTCCCATGCAATCTTTTTCCTTTGTTGTGATCCGTAGTATGTCCGCAAACTGACCATTTTTTGTTGAATATCTTTCTCCGACATGTCCATTTCTTCAATAATTTGATCAAGGGCTTCTCGCCGTTTATTTTTGCTGAAATACGAGTCATGTTTTGTGTCGTAAAGCGCTGGTTTTTCACTCCAAAGTTGAATCAATTTGCGAATGTTTTCATCAGTCCATCTAGGCCCCGATTCAACTTTCTTGCCTGTTGTTGTGCTTTGGTCTGTCGTGAATTGCTCAAGCATTGCGTCTGAATTTCCCATTAAAATCTTTGAATTCTTCACAACTACGTTCTCCATTGTTTTCCCTTATTTTCTGCCTGTTTATGTTGTGTTTTTGATTTATTGAATGTGAAATCGTGCGGCTGTTGAACGCAAGCTTCGCAATACTTTTGATCATTGACGACAAACAGCTGGCAACTATTGTTCACTAAGCATACAATATATTTGACCTTTGTCTTAAACAGCCAACCACATGCTTACAACGGTCAAACACAATTGTCTGTGGAGAACACTCAAACAATAGGTCTTTGATCGATGTTGGGTGAGAAGGTGAACCACATTCAACCTGTGGTGTTGAATTCTTACTTGTTTGCTGTGGCTGTGCCGCTGTTTATTTTCCTTGGCCTGGGAACTAGTTTACTTCCCGCCAAAAGTTCATTTGCTTTCTTGTCCGTGATGGTGATACAGGGAATAAGTGGAAAAATGCGAAAATATGTTAAGGAATTGCCTTGTCAAAATAAGTGGTTTCTTAAGTTATATTCTCCCAGTAACGGAGTTTCTTTTTTAGACGATCGGAGAGTTTAATTTCTTACAAGAAGTTTCTTATGAAAAATACGTGGGTGTAAGGTAGGGCATACTTATTAGAAAAATGTGTTTTTGAAGCTTGGATGTTTCGTCCCCGACCAAGGTCTGGTCAAGTGTATTCCCAGGGCCAAAGCTGCTACCTTCTCAAACATATGTACTTATGAAACCAATGCTGTGAGGACTTCAAACACTTTGGGAGCAGTGCAAATCATCCAGAGAGATAAACAAGAGATAAACTGAGAACTTTCTCTTCACACATTTGAGTAAAGATGTCACATCTCTCTTTAATATTCAATTACTTTGACCTAAACCTATGGACTGCCTCAAAAGCTTTGTCACACAAAGCCAGCGTGGTGGAGGAACAACACGGCAACTGCTGTATCGGCATTCGCCGAAATTATTATCAAATTTACAGATTGGTTTTGATGAACCACCAAAGATTTTATAACAAAAAGATTCACCGATGTAGTTCTCTTGGCAATATTGTTTTGGTATTTTGAAATAGGATATAGTTTTTACCAAATTTTCAATGCCATTTCATTCACAAAAAAGCATTGTGCGACAAAAATTTTGAGTTAATAACTCATTGTTTGTCATATTGTTCACGTGATTAAGCACAACCTTCCAATGATGCGATAGCTTTCACGTATCCATCTCCCAAATAAGCAGCATATGATCTCTTTGCCTGAGGTACTTTGTCGAGCCCAATTGCATATTTGGAGAACAAATGCCTATCAAAGACATCTATACCCAGTTGGTTCGTTTTCCCGAATAGCTTTGCAATGTCACTTAACACCGACTGGTAGCGCTCAATATCCTTCTCCGTAGCTTCAGCTCTGGTGAGAACGGCATGTGCTGGAGAAGCGGCAAAGTGGCACTGAAGGAAGTCCTTTGGCTCTGTAATGAGATATGAAATCATTAGCTGGTAAGAAGAGGTTACACAACCTCATCCCCATGCCCCAAAGGAGTCTACGCCAAAGCTGGGCCTCGTTGCCAGGTTGGATGTTACACCCTTTAGAAACTTGTAAAGCTGTAAATCTAATTGAAAGTCGAACTTACAGGGAGCCCTGACCAATAATCAGAAATTTCACGTCTGATTTTAGCTGAGGGTCGTTTAGGGGGGGGGTACATGTTCCCTTGTTCCCTGTTAAATTCCCGCTTGTTCCCCTGTTCCCTTGAGAAAATTCCCATGTTCCCTGGAGTTTCGTGGACATATTATTTGTAGCTACTTATTGAAATGTTGGAGCCAAAGTCATTTGGGGGTTTCTTAGTTTCTTAGCTGTACCACTTTCAAAGTTACGAGAATTAAAAAGCAGCCCCTGGTTTGATACCAACTTAACAATTTTGGAGGCAATCAGCAAGGGTAAATCTCCTGAATTTTTGAATTTTATTTGAAGGCATTGTCTCAACGAGTTCCACGGATATCGGAAGGAGCTTCAGGGGGTACCAGAGCCCGAAAACCCGGACCAAAATTTAGAAAAACCCGGAAACCCGGAAGTAAAAAAAACCAAAACCCAAAACTGCAAAACTGAACAAAAATCTTCATTTTTCGTCTGTAATCTTTGAGTGTTTTCAGTATTTTCCTTTTCAATTAATCCCTGTGCATCGTTTTAAGCACTCCAAGCTTGTTTTTTATCTCTGAAAGCCGGATAGTCTGTATGACTTGGGAAGCCCGAAAAATGGGAAGTTTTGAATGAAATGCCCCAAACCCGAGCACAAAAATCGGCCAAACCCGCAACCCGTGACACATCCCAAAACCAGAAAACCCGCAAGATTTAAACGTGAATCCCGAAATCCGATGGATAAAATCAACTAAACTCGCAACTCGTGAAATTCCAAAGCCCCCTAATATCGGTGGCGTGGAGTCATTTTCATGACTTCATAGTGAAAGATGTTGACAACGTTCTAAAAATCGTAGAAGATCCAACTTAAAGGTTTTTCAACTTTTGAAATAATGTCAGAATAGCCCATTTTCTCAGCTATTATCAATTGATGCAAAATTCGCCATGTCGCGTAAACCCCACTTTCCTCGGGTCGGTATTTATTTCTAAGCAAAGCGATAGAAAAGCCATTAGGTATACCTTCTGGCAATCAATTTGACCTCTTGTCCACCCCACTTTCTCAAAGATGGGGCCGCCCTTGCTTGATTGCTCTCCCTGTACTTACCTTTGACAGAGTCATCAGGACACAATAATTTGTATTTCTTCTGTTCTTCTGATTCTAAATTCATCAGGATCGACTGTTTTATGAAAGCAACATCCCCCGCTCCATCTTTCATGCACTGAAATGCACCTTGATAGCCAGAATAGGGTTCCTTGATGCCTCTTGAACATTTGTCACTTCCCTCCCCAACACACAATTTACAGAGTTTGTCAGCACCAATTAGTTTCTTGTTGTATCTTGGCATTGCACCACCTGTGAGAACGAAAAGAATCCTCATACATCTATTTATAACAAGAAACACTTTGTGTTTTTAAGTACCTCAGCTCGCAGATCACTAAGCAATTAAGTTACTTTTTGTCGTTATGAATTTAATGTAAAAATTTACAATTTACGAATTACTTACAACCACGAACGATCTGCCATACAATACTACAGAACGATACCAAGGGGAGGAGAAGATCATGACTACCCCACGGCCATTCACGTGAAAAATATTAATCTAAAAATACAACTGAATATACAATAACGAAAGGCTATATACGAACAATGGAACAGAGAAATGAGACTCTATGACAGGGAACTTTACAAAAATGAACATGGTGTGGTGGCTTAGTTACATTTGGCTCAATGTAATCGAGCAGTTGTGTGAATGTATAGTAGAGTCAACTTGAGTACATTTCTGTTCACGTCATGTGGTAGGCCTTTATCACCAAATAATAAAAGTTGTGTCAAAACTTCATTTGAAAGATCGATATATCCAATGGTCGTAGTAATGCAAAACTAGTTAAGAAGTTAAGAAATTTCATTGCTAGGACAGACTTGTTCAATAAACTATTTCCTTTATTCCGCACGAGAAATCCACAGTCTTGGCTTCGCTTGTTTCACTTGCTTTTTTCTCATCAAAAACAAACATAATATTTTAAAACGACGTCTCTGATCAACTAACGTCATCCATAATTAGAAAGGTCTTATTGTCAGCGAGTTCCCACTACGTATGGCATTTTCATTTCAGTGCAATGTCAGTGTTATTGAAAGCTACAAAGATTCACAAAGCTGTGTTGTGAAACTTTGAAGATTGCAGAGGATGCATATATAGAAACGAGAGAAAACTCCAAAGAAGTTTTTTGCAGACGGGATGATGTATAAATTTAGGGAAACTTTGAGCTAACCATACTGCAAATAAATCTTGCCAGGATAATTCTACAATCGCAGTACGAACGCGCGAGCGCTTCCAACCCAAAGCCTCCATCAACGAATTAAATGCACGAAATAATTCAAATATCGTCCAAATCCATAACAAATCGGTTCGTACACAAAATTGATATTACAAATCATTCGAAAATCATAAGTCCAGTTCATTTCGCATCTGTCCTGATGCCTGCATATTTTAACTCCACCTTTCATTCCAATATGATTCAAAGTTCAGTATTCATTCAAGACTCTCATTCAACCACTGATTCCATCGATTCAGAAACTCCAACTCTCTTATTTTATCTTGACCATAGTCATTGATTTCAATGTACCTCGGTCACGTGATTTCCGAGGATAACATGTCGTCATAAAAAGGTCTGTTCAAATTCACATCATCCTCCCCCCTGATTGAGGGGACTCAATCATCAATGTCCAATGTTCATCACAAGCCACAAAAAAAACTATTTACATGTATCTACAATTATATTAGTAACGTCACTATCGGTTACACAACGAATCTCAATGTCTGAATCTGTCGAGTTCTTTCGCTGCATATTCACCTCCTCGACTGTACTACTGTCTCTTTCCTCTCTAATCTCTAGTGGGTACAAATGTACGATAGATCTCTTTAAAACAATGTCTCTCCCAGCTGCATCTAAAGTCTTCACTTCGGCGGCTCTTACAATACCGTCCTTTCCAGGGTACAATTTAACAACTCTACCCATTCTCCATTTCTGACGTGGAACTCTATCACTCTGAATAATAACAATGTCTCCCAAACCAATCAATCGATTATTTCGGGTTGCAGTATTTCGATGAAACTCACGGAGTCCTGGTAAGTACTCACGCAGAAATCTTCCCCAAAAATGCTTCAATAATAACTTAAGGTAACTTTCCCTGGTCGATAACGAAGTCTTCGTAGAATCCAACGACAATGAAGGATCAAACGGCGTTTTAGTCAGTAACCTACGACCAGATACCAACGACGATGGTGTCAACGGCTCATCCAACGAGTCAACATCAACGTACGTCAAAGGACGCGAATTAATAATTCCTTCAATTTCAATCAAAATCGTATCGAGTTCCTCAAAAGACAAATGCGCGTGTGCTACGATCTTCTTCAAACACCTCTTAACAAGCTTGACCATAACTTCGAAGAAGCCTCCCCAAAAGCTTGCTCTCGGAACGTTGAATTTCCAAATTATGTTGTTCTCAAGCGCGTAACGCTGAACTTTCTTGTCTTTGAAAGTCTTTCCATTGTCTGAAACCGTTAGAGAAGGTATGCCCCGTCTACCTTGAAATCTTTTCAAACTACGAACAAATGCGGGTGCTGATAAATCAGGGCAAAGCTCTAAATGAATTGCACGGGTAGTTGCACAAGTGTACAAAGCAATATACGATTTATACATTGTTTTATCCGAGCCAAATATATTTCTGACGTAAATTGGGCCCGCAAAATCAACGCCAATATTTGAAAACGCAAAATCTGCATTCACTCGAAAGTTCGGCAGTGGTGCATTTGACGGGGAATTGTACGCTAATCCCTCTAAACGCTTACAAATGACACACTTTGAAATCAAAGATCGAACAATTTGACGTCCACGAACGATCCAAAACGTAGAACGCAATTCTGTCAGTGTTTCTCTCAAACCGTTATGACCGACATTAGCGTGGGCTTCCTAAACTAACAATTTGGTCACGTGATGGTCTCTTGGTAACCAAATAGGAAATTTAGTAACGAACGGCAAGTTTGCATTTTCAATTCGACCCCCGCAACGAATAAGGCCATTTTCATCATCAAAAGCTTTCAAAAGAACAGAATTTTTCTGATAATCCTTTTCCGATTTCAATAAACTTTGCATTTGGCGAAACCACAAATTTTTCGCTGCCAGAAACTCATCAAGACTCAATTCTCCAATCACGCAATCCTCTCGTTTCACTCGTCTCTTCAAATTTTGTACAAAGCGAATTACATATGAAGTAACGCGAAATAAATGCTTTGCACTGCTATAGTTTTCACACGAGATAATGTTTTCGATGTTCAAGTCCGAACTACTAACTGTATTTACAAACACATCCGAAAAGTCTTTTCGCGGATTCGATTTAACTGCTTTGTTTACCTCCGCTGCGATTTCATCAGACGGAGTTTGACCTGACCTAAAATTCAAAATGTTAGGCCAAAATTCAGGCGATTTCTTCAAAAAGTCAGGACCTGTCCACCAAAGTTGATTGTCTGATAATTCGGTAGCTTTCGAACCTCGAGACGCAATGTCTGCGGGATTTAGATCAGTCGGACAGTAATTCCATTTATCTGGGGTAACAAGTTTTCGAATTTCGATTACACGGTTTTGTACAAACTGCTGAAATTCTTTGTTCACACCAAAAATCCACCATAGAACGATTTGCGAGTCCAACCAACAAAAAATTCGATCAATTCTGACAATACTTTTCAATGCTTCAACGGTCGAATTCACTAAACGTGACAAAAGAAGTGCGGCCATTAACTCTAGTCTCGGAATGGTTTCTCCTTTGAGAGGAGCAAGCCTCGTTTTGGCAGTTACTAATTGGACGGAAGACTCGCCCGATTTTCTCACGGTTCTCAAAAAGACTGCTGCTCCATAAGCAAATTTGCTTGCATCACCAAAACCATGAATTTCAAATGTTTCAATGTTATCGCAATCAAGATTATTTACACAACGATCGACAGTAATTGGGCCTTTTTCCTTGATACTGGACGCTAATGCATTCCAGGTTCCCAAAATATCTTCGGACAACGGTTCATCCCACTCAACTTTCTCTCTACACAAATCTTGAAACAACGCTTTGAAAGGTAATGAGATGGGCGAAACTAATCCAATTGGATCGTACATTTGCGCTGTCAAACTCAATATATCGCGTTTTGAAATCGATTTCCTCTCCTCTTTGCCAAAAATTCCACTAAAATCATATCTCAATGAATCAGATTGCTTGTCCCATTCTAAACCCAAAATTTTCGCTCCTTGGGTTGCAGAAGCGTTTTTGAGAGTAGATTTAGTGAAACTTTCATCCTCCTCCGCAGTAACGTCGCAATCAAAGTCGCACTTTTCTGCTTCAAAAACTGGTTTCTCATTCGAATTTTCGCTTTCAGATTTCAGCGGATGTTCAGTATGAGCCAATTCCTCCTTTTCAATTTCGTTTAACAAAATTTCCGAATTTGAGTCCCATTTTCTCATGTTAAAACCTCCAGCACGAAAAACTGATTTTAGTTTTCGATAATATTCAAGTGCCTCCTCATCGGATTTAAATGAAGAAACGTAATCATCGACATAAAGAGATTCAAGCACATTTTTCACGAAAGATTCATCTTGTTCGGCATATTTTGCGAGATGAGATCGTATTGTCCCATTTAAAAGGAAGGGCGAACAGACTAGGCCAAAAACCAAAGTGCGGAATTTATACACAACAATCTCAGGATGCTCCTTGTTGATGTCATCGAACCATAAAAATCGTAAATAATCCCGCTCATTCTCTTTGACACCGACATTCAAAAATGCTTTTTCAATATCTGCAATCAAAACAACTTTTTCAGCCCTAAACCGAAGCAAAATATCGAAGATTAACGGTGTCAATGGTGGTCCTGCATACAAATTGTCATTCAAACTGCGTTCACCAGGAGTATGGGAACTAGCATCATACACGACTCTAACTTTCGTTGTAGATTTATCCAGTCTAATAACCGGCCTGTGAGGCAAATAATGTACCTTACCAACTTCAGATTCCTCAACATTCTCGACTCTTTCGATAATTCCGGACTTAAGTTGCTCTGTAATGATTTTGTCATATTCACTAAAAACTTCTGGTTGACTTTTCAATTTGTTCAACAAAGAAGATAGGCGCTTTTCACTGAGGGAAAAATTATCCGAAACTGATATTTCATCATCTTTAAAAGGAAGGTTGACTTCATAACGTCCCTCTTTCAATTCAACTTGATCGACAAAAGTATCATATACAGACGGCTCATTTTCTTTCACTCCTAATGTTTCATAATCCCAAAGTTTTTTGACTTCACTCGTTAAAGATTCTTCAACAGGTGTCAGAGTCTCAACCTTCATCAAATGAGTGATGTTTACGCTAGAATTGGTTGCCCTACCTCGGTTCGGAACGTCCACGGGTCCGTTTAAAACATAACCGAGTCGGGTTTTCACAGCTGTTGGGCCTCTGTTTGACTCCCCCCTTACGGGATGGCCAAGGACAAGAGACCAGTAATAATCAGACCCTAGAAGAATGTCCACCTCTAAGGGTTCATCCCCATTTGCAAAATCTGCTAAGGGTAATTTACGCAAATGTGAGTAATAACTTTGGGCAAACCCAATATGTTGGCTTGTTATGGGGCTGCAAATAACTGGTACAGAGTACCCATTCAAAAACATTTTCAAGCCATCCGGACACTCTAAACAAACTTGGACAACGTCACACTCTTGTAATGTAGATTCAGTATTGCCGAAAGTCTTTATTTGGATCTTTTCCTTTCCAACAACGGGAAGGTGCAATCTGTCGCAGACTCTTTGACTAATATACGTTTTCTGAGAGCCACTATCAAGTAAAACTCTCACGTTTGCAGATTGATCTGCTTTTCCAGGTGTCGAAATTTTGGCCCTTGCTGTCTGCAACAGAATACACCTAACCCCTTGTTCAACAAAATGACTTGAAGTAGTGCTAACTGAGGACTGCACATTCGCAGGAGCCTCTTTACTCTCTACAGATGACTTTCCTGTAGACTGGTTGTCCAAACCAGTATTCCTCTTTCTTCCACAAACAGCAACATGATGTTTAGCACCACAGTTAGAGCATTTGACGTTAGAATCACATGCAGCAGCAACATGGCCACCTTTAAAACAAGCAAAGCATTTTCCAGTGTCCATCAAAATTCTACGTCGGGCTGCATTGTTTGTCACAGTTTGACAACGGCTTGACGGGTGTCTTCCCTTGCAAAATACACAAATAGGGCCAATATTAGCAGCACTTTCCGAGGAATATAATGCTGAAGTTGTAGAAGGCTGTTCTCTTCTTCCAACCCATTCAGTATTCTTCGTAAATTTCTTCTTAGAATCATTACTCGGCATCAACTTGCAGCTTTCTCTTACCAACAATTCTTCTTTAAAGATCTCCAACATACGACTCAAATCCCATGATTTCACACCCAATTTCCGGCTGAACATTATTCTCAACTCCTCAGGCAATTTCTCCATCAAAACTGTCGTCAAAAATATTCCGTAATTGTCCGTCGTTATCCCAATGCTATCCAAACTACGAACGATCAATTCAGTCTTGTCATAAATTGCACGCAAACTCGCGAGATCAGAGCATGATTGAACAGCAGATAATTTCACTAATGATTGAACATGTGTTGATATAATAGGTTGTTGTTGGCCAAATCTTTCTTGCAAAACTTCAACAGCATTTTTATAATTGGCATTGGTAACCTTCAAACCAGCAATCGAGCTCAGAGCTGGTCCTTTCAGCAAGGATTGCAAATACTGAAACTTCGTAACGTCAGGCAAACTTGGATCATTGTGCACTGCAGACTCAAAAATATCCCAGAACGATACCCAGTCTTCAACTTTGCCATTAAATGTTGGCAGAGTAAGCTTCTGCAGTTTAGCATGTCGCTGAAAATTAGACGGGCTTGAACTTCTGCTTGGCTGACTGGAAGTCGACACATTCTCGGGCTGCTTAAACGCGAGAACAGAATCCAACACACTTATCGCTTCGTCTATTTCCGATTCAAAGTCAAGGTTCTCTGTAATTTCCTTTTCGATCGCATTCTCATCTAATAATTCGACTATCTCTTTATCCAGATTATGCAATTCAGAAGCCTGCTTCTTCAAATTTCTGCAATGTTTTTCGATTCTTTTTCGTCCATCATCAGTCAATTCAGTGCCTCTTTCCGGCAAATCCGCCTTGTAATCTCTCAAAATGTTTCTGATAAATAAACGGTAGCCATTGCGACTTTTTACCTTCTTCTTCAATTCAGCCATTCTTCAAACTATCCATGTCCCTGTAAAATATAAATCCAGCAACGTTCCCGGGTCACGGCACCATGATGTATAAATTTAGGGAAACTTTGAGCTAACCATACTGCAAATAAATCTTGCCAGGATAATTCTACAATCGCAGTACGAACGCGCGAGCGCTTCCAACCCAAAGCCTCCATCAACGAATTAAATGCACGAAATAATTCAAATATCGTCCAAATCCATAACAAATCGGTTCGTACACAAAATTGATATTACAAATCATTCGAAAATCATAAGTCCAGTTCATTTCGCATCTGTCCTGATGCCTGCATATTTTAACTCCACCTTTCATTCCAATATGATTCAAAGTTCAGTATTCATTCAAGACTCTCATTCAACCACTGATTCCATCGATTCAGAAACTCCAACTCTCTTATTTCATCTTGACCATAGTCATTGATTTCAATGTACCTCGGTCACGTGATTTCCGAGGATAACATGTCGTCATAAAAAGGTCTGTTCAAATTCACATCACGGGATCATCCCTCTTTCGCTCTATGTGTAATGCAATCAGGAACGTACTCCAAGTACTGAACACTGACCCGACAAATCTCGGGAAAATTTTTGGAAAAGTGAAGACCTTTTTGTCATAAATCATTTGTTTTGAAACAATTGTTTGGTGAAATGGTGCGCTTGTTTGGCCGCCTTGTTTCACTTTTCTAATTGGAAGGTATATTTTAAATTGGAAAATAGTTGTGGTTTGGGTTTGGTCTGAGTTTATGGGTCAGATGGAGCACAACTCAGATTATCACGTGATGATTTTAATTACAGTTTGATAAGCTTGGATTGTCTGTGATCATCTTGGTTTATGCAACATCAACCGAGTTCATCACCACACCACTCAGAAGTGATAAACTAAGTTGATCAGCACATAATCCCAATTCATTCAGATAAACCTAGTTTATCAGTGGATAAACCAGGTTTATCTGTGATTTCCCTGGTTTATCAGCACCTGCACATCCCAACTAAGTCAATCACCACCCCCTGGATTTCTACAACAAACATTACAGTACCTGGTGCACAACTTGCACTGAAGAACGATGAGACGGAGGCGTATTGGTCACCACTGATGCATGGCATCAATCCTGAGCTCAATAATGTCCCAACAGGGAGGATCCAGCCAGCAGATCTTTGCACTCCTGTGTGGCAAGATTTTACGCCCTGTGTAAAGCAAATGCAGAGAATAACGCTCTAGTTAAAAAGCCTCGACGTGTCTTTGTGCATTTCCCATACTAAGTAATGGGGGAGGGGGCTTATTCAAAATCTAGAGGATTTTATGTTTCGTTTGATTGAAAGAGAGAGGAGTCATTGAAAGCATTGAAAAACTGTTAAAAATTTGATAAGAAATTTCAAGTGAATGGACATTGCAATGAATGCAAAATATTTTACAACACACTCATATTTTCAGATATTAGAAAGGTCCGGAAAATTCGATGTTCGACGTTTTTTGTTTTTCCGAATTTGCTGACCGAAATTTGACAGAGCAAAAAATAACTCAACAACATTGGTTCTCTACTCAGTTTGCATGAACAAAGAATTTCTGAGAATGCTACTTCGTGGAAGCCTTGGAGCGACATTCGAAAACTATTGAGGGGCGCTGCATTCTGTCAAGGTAAAAAGGGAGAAAGAGGGAAAGAATCTCTCTCCCCCCCCTTTGTTCCATTACAGACTGCTGGAATGGCAGAGCCAGGAAATATCACAGGTGGCGGAGAATGATTCAGTAATACTTGCACGATTCAATAATATATACAAATGTAATAAGATTTGATCATACCTGTCAGTAAATTGTGTTAAATTTCTCTTGAATCCTCTATCAATTACACAAACTCCCATCTCCACATCTTGTTTTCGTTAGGCCAGATGGGGCCAGATATGGTATTGTGTTGTTGCAGTGGTATCATTTTCATTTCATTTTTACTAAAAGCATAATACAATTTACAATACATCGTATATCGCCTGAACAGAACATAATTTAAAGATATAACAAACTACGATAGAATGTTACAGCGAAAGAGAGAAAAAAAATGCAATAAAAGCGTAATAAAACGAGTGACTTTCGTGGGTTAATGGAACATACACTTCGCTTAAAGGAGCTCTGTTTCGGAGCATTTTCACGGGTAAACATTTTCTGGCTGAATACTCATTAAGGTTTTTGTTCTAAGTTCTGTTGCTTGTTGCAAGAATTGTGCGAAGTTATTCTGCCTGCTGATATCTTGGGCTGTCAATACGTTGATAAATGCATATTCTATTTGTGTTGCTGCTAGTATGCTGTTTAAATTAGGTCCAAGAAAAGTCTGCCTTAGATCACAGTATGCCTCACATTCAATCAGAAAATGAATTTCGTTTTCTACTTTGCCAGACTTACACATGCCGCAAGTTCGTTGTATCGAATATTTCCACAGACTGTATATTCAATACAACTGCAACAACACAACACAATGTTTGGCCTAACGAAAACAAGATGTGGAGATGGGAGTCTGTGTAATTGATAGAGGATTCAAGAGAAATTTAACACAATTTACTGACAGGTATGGTTGAATTTCATTACATTTGTATGTATTACTGAATCGAGCAAGTATTGCTGAACCAATTTCCGCCACCTGTTGAAATATGGGAAAGTGCTCGGTCAGACGGACTTGAGGAAATAGGTTAAGGGCAAGGCTAAAAACTCTGTATTCATTAGATTTCATATGAAAATGTGCCTACCTTCAACTTGCTGAATGTCAGTCGGCTTGATCTTTTTACAACAGCAATCCCAAAGTACTTTGTTCCAAGTACTGGCTGGAAGCTCAATCGTTCAGTCATAATCACTTTTAGGCCGTGCTTCTTTCCTTAGAGAAATAACAGAGTTGTTACGAAATGAATTTGCGTTTGGTGCTGATTTTCACTAGAATCGATTGGGTCGATTCGCGAAAATGTCAGCCAGTCGGCATTTGGAGAAAAAATGGAGAATTCATTTCTCGTAAATGATGTCCAAATATCCACCAAAATCTGCTTTGGTTAGTTAGATTAGGGTGCCTAACCTGTTTCCCATACCCCAGTTTCAAAAAGTAATTGGTTTTTAGGGTCCTGCATGAAGGGACTTTTACAGAATAGAGAAATGGATTAAGATCTGTGTGTGGGTTCATTTTCGCTTAGTGAGCGATTAAAACCCCTGCCCCTAGTTCTGCGACCACGTAATGTGTGGCCTAGGACCTATCAGCGCTGATGGATCGTGAAATAGACTTTAGGACTCGGGGAGTTCACTTGAGTTGCCAACATAAGGGTTGTGCCATTCAAATCGTTAATAAACTACCCATCAATCGGGAAAATTTCTGAAAAGCATACGCATGAATTAAAAAAATTTTCTGAAAGTGATACCCGTAAATCCGGGAATGCTTAACAAACTCAATCAACTTTACAAAAAGCCATGTACCCATGAATCAAGAAAATGTAAGAATAGACCTTTTAGCTACTCTGGGAAAGAATCTGAATCAAACGATGTTATGATGCAATTTGAAGAATTTTCGAATATGCATAATAGTGATAGAACCTCTAACGCCACTCGATAGAACCTCGCGTATAAAATTGTATAAAAATAACACTCGATCCAGGCTCTTTTGTAGAATAGCTAAAAGGTCTATTGTTGAAAACCATGCCCAAAATCTGGACTATCATAAGAAAGTTATCCTAAAATGGTAAAACCCCGTATAATCGATAAGTGTATTTAAATTGTGAACATGAGATATCACAAAGTCATGTCCTTCAAAATAGCCTGAAACAAACCTGCATCAAAGATTGAGCCCCCGTCAAATGCTGAAAAATCAGCAAGACCTGCTGCAATCTTCTGATAACAATCAACTTCATCCTCTCCCATGATGCATTTGACACTACCTCCACCTTTGTAGCGCTTAGATATATATTGGCATTTTCTGAAAGCCTCGATTCCCTGTGCGCACCAGACTGGGGTCTTCTCCTTCTTGGTTGGCTCAGCTGAAAAAAAACAGGGCAGTTGTGTAGCTACGCGAAGGACCAGTCAAATTCGTTAGCTTGTCATCACATGATCGAGTTAGTACTACAGATTTTCCATGAGCTATAGGACACCCAGTGAGTAGCAGTTTGAAATTTATATCACAGGCGAGCCACTTTAACTTATTACTTTTTTTGTTTGGAACTTAGTTTTACTTGATATACAACCACCTTTCACTGTTTCGTAATTTTGAAATTTTTCGGTTGTGAGCCACCTTAAGTGCAGAAGTATGATAGCTACCCTTGAGGGTGGCACATCCCCAAGTGTGTGGAAGGCACCCCTGCAAGCAGATTCAGCTGGATGGACTGCCCAAATTGATGTAACTTACTTGGAGGGCAAAATGGTATATCACAGAAGTCCCATCTTTGATTGGGTGACGTAGTGTAGCACCAAGGTAGAGGTTCATTGTCTGGGTTCCTGCAGTAGTTCTCTTCTAGTCCTGCTTTTGGTTTGCGTTGAGGGGTGTTGCTATGACGATGTGGAAGTTGAGAATCCCATCTTTGACAAGTTAGTCCGGATCTTGTTTTGGTTTCCATTCCATTGTATTTAAGACCCATCTTTGTTCTCTTGCATTCATCTGGTCGTGCTTCTGAATAAGTAAGAAAGTGGGTATGCGCGTAAGAGAGTAGGTCTAGTGTAGGTCAGTGTAGTGATGATATATCTGCGGATTTTTGCAATGATCTTCAGCAAAACCCTATGGTATATGCAGCAGTTGCAAGTTTTTATCTTATAAGAGCAAAACTAGACACTGTTATGTCTTTCCTAAACTTGATAACATAACGGATACGAGGGGGGCATTACGAGGGGGCATCACTCTCCGAAAGGGCTGTACGAGATCTTTTGACACAAGATAATTTTATGGGATTTTCTATAGATTTTCTAGAAAATACCAGGATTTTTGCCAAGGGCGCACAAGATTATTTGACTGAGTGATGCGCCGGTCGAACAAATGCCAAGTTACATAAAAATTTTTCTATTTTTGTAATTCCAAGATTTCAATACTTCCTTGAACTTAAATGTCAAATGCAAGAATGAGTTGCATTTGTGCCCAGCTTGAATACTGAAAAGTAAGTAAGCCCGGAACTTTTAATTCGCCAATTCACCATAAAAACAAACGGTGGAAGAATGACGGTACGATAGCAATATTTCAACTATCAGAACAGGGTATCAAAATTGAAAATTGTTGGAAGTTTGATGGTAACGAACTGAGCTCCGATAGGCCTACCGTGCAAATCAAGTCCTTGGCATACAAATCAGTGAGGCCCCATTCACACGGGGACGAAATCGCTCCGTTCCGTTCCGAGAAGTGGAACGCTCAGGGGTTGCGTTAACAGGGAAACGCTTGAATAACATTGTTCCTTTCCAGAAAGTGGAACGAAAAAAAAGGTGATACGAAAAGTGGAACTATACGCAATCGCTTCGTTCCGTTCCTGTGTGAACAGGCAATGAGTTGCAAGATTGGTCCAAAAAACGGAACGATAAGAGCTTTGCCCTAAGCGCAGGCGTGGATGTAGTTGTTACTAGAAAATATGGCAAGCACTGAAGAAAAAACTGTGGAACGAAACGATTGCGTTCCCTTGTGAACAGAAGCAAAAAGCCGATACGCAGTCGTTCCGTTCCCGTGTGAACAATCTATTTTTGCGCTCCGGAAACTGGAACGAAAATGGAACGGAACGATTGCGTTCCCTCGTGAACGGGACCTAAGTATTTAGTTTCAGCTGATTTATGAATAAATAGAGAATAAAAGTCATCATCGATATATCATGCGGTATTTGAAAAGTCCTCGCAACACTTTTGAAGTTAAAGATATTTCTTCATACCTGATGCTGCAAGAAACAGAGCAGCGAAAACGAGAATGATCTTTGCAGCTTGCATCTTGCCTTTTCTTTTTAAACTGGCACAAGTGAGAGCAACCTTAGGAACTAATATATTATTCTTATGACAATTATTCATTACGAAATGGTACAAAGGTTGGAAGTAGCGGAAGCTTTTTCCGAAAATCTTCCGAAAAAATACAATAGTTCCTATTTTGAAACAGATCAATTCATAATTTAAAGGGTACACTCAATGTTGTCTCGACATTCAATGATTCAAAAGTAAAGAGATCTATTCGACCTTAAAGAAACTTCCGAACCACAAGGGATTTTTTTTGTCAAATTGTAACTTCCGGAAGATTTTATGTAGACTAACATCCGAAGACTTTATGTAGACTAACTACTTCAGTCCAAGAATCGAGATACAGGTAGGTCCAGGGGGCCATGACCCCCTCAAAAATTTTCGGTAGTTGCTGCAGTAAATCTTTATTCGTTTATTATTTTGGTGTTTCAGAATATCAGATAGGTACTCCGCGTTCTTATGTATATTTCGTTCAATTTTTACCTTTCATTAGTATAGGAAGCCCTTTGGAGGGTATTTACGACCTAACAAACGTGTCTCACACCAGAAACATGATGCTGTTAACTCTAAAGTTGTTTTGGTTTTTTTAGGGATGTGTACATCTCAAAGTAGATTTGCTTGCAACGCCAATCTGTTTTAAGGAACAAAGAGTAGCATTCCCAAGACCCCCTTCCAAGTTTTGGCATGCTTCGCTCCTCACCCGCCTTGCCTATGGCTCCCTCAAGTAAAAAGTTGTATCTGGGTCATTGCTTTAGTCCCAGTTTTCGCTTTGTTTATTGAATTGGAAGATGGCACTCCGCTTTAATCAGCCTATCAAGGAGCGAAACTGCAACATTTTTATCAGTCTAGACTTATGATTCTGGGCAGAAATAATGAGAAGAGACAGAATACAGATGAATTTAAATTTAAATGGGGAATTAATGGATCAAGTAAATAGATTTACATACCTAGGTCAGCTCCTTGTATCTAATGGAAATCAGATCACATGAAATCAAGAGAAAACTAGAGATTGCACGAGGTGCTTTCAGGAGTATGTCAAACACATTAACTTCCTGAGATCTGTCAATCAAAATAAGGAAAAGACTTGTCAACTGTTATATATGGTCTACACTCTTGTACGGTGCAGAAACTTGGACTATATCTAAAAGAATGTGATGGATAGGATTAGAGCCTTTGAGATGTGAGTTTGGCGGAAAATACAGAGAATTTCGTGGCAAAGCCACACGAAAAATGATAAAGTATTGAAAAGAAAAGGAGAGAAAAGAAACATCATGCAGTTAATCATGTCAAGGTCGAGGAAACTAACTTTCTTGGGCCATATCATAAGAAAGAACAACTTCCATTGTGTCATATTTTTTTATTCATTGAATGTATCACAACAAATCTTACATTCTACTATACAGTTCAAATTACTATACAAAACTACAGGGACTATACCAAGGGGAGTGAAAGACAATGACTACCCTATGACCAATATTAAAAGACACGCAATGTTACCCTAAATACAGCAAACACTACGGACAATTAATATCTAATGGATACTATACTATACTAGCTTCGGTTCCACATCAGATGTAAGGTCAGGGTTGCGATAAGTTTAAGTCGTGTCATATTGGACCGGGGGGGGGGTACTTAGTGTATTTGTCCGACGGGGATGTGCCGTTTTTCAGGGTATCGTTTTCGCCTATTTTTTCTAGAATAGAGTATCAAAAGAAGGCAAGTTTTCTGGAGCAGGTTGGCAAAACATGTCAAAAGAGGAAATTTTGTTACAACAGGTTATTATTTAGTCAAATTTTTGTGTTTTTGAGTATACTTTTTACCAATTTTTTCTAGAACAGGGTATCATTTGAAGGCAAAAATTCTGGAGCAGGGTGAAAAAAATTGATTTCGTGGGCACATTCCCGTACAAATTTAGGTCAAATACCCCCCGGGGCCCGGGGCATATCGGCAGGTCTATCCGGACCCGGACCCGGGGCTTATTGGCGAATACCATCAAGATAACCCAGATAAAGATCAAGATCTATGTGGTCATGGATAGACAACATCGGAGATTGGGTGGGAAGAAAGCATTATGGATGGCTTTTGAGAAAAGCCCAGGATAGAGAGAAGTGGAGGCAATTCATAGCAGCCTACCTACAGCCAGTAAACGGTACATACGAAGATGAAGAAGACTTTACGATTGCATTATTTGAGCATCGTACAGGATCCTCCAAAAAGTCGTGTCCTGTTTACGTGGTTGTCGCGAACGAGATGTAACTTCCTTTCCAGACTATTACTTAGGATGAACTTCAACTTGGAGTTTGAGACCTTATTTGAGTCAATGGGACAAGTGGTTGCGGATTTATGGCACAGGAAAGGCAAAATAGGTATGCAAGGCTCTCCAGCAAAATCAAAGTCATCAGCGTTGTATTTAATATACACCTATGAACGTTGCACTGCGCAGATCCCAAACCTAATTACGGAATAGACCTTTTAGCTATTCTGAAAACGAATGTGGATCGAACGATATTTCATCACAATTTGTAGAATTTTCGAATGTGCACAATTGCGATCGAAGCTCTAACGCCACCCTTTCGAGCCTCGCGTATAAAAATGTGTAAAAATATCGCTCGATCCAGGCTCTTTGGTAGAATAGCTAAAAGATCTATTAGGTACATGAGAAGCACGACGTTTAACTTGATTTGGTTCGACAGATTCAATTTGGCACGGCAAGCTGCATTTGGGGCGACTTGTTTCGTCGAACCTCATGAGCCGAACCAAAGGTATAAGTTATCTTCAATTTACTTTTGCTGCAAAACCAGGCCTAATTTGGTTGATGGGATACAGCCGATTTTGATTAACCACGGCACAACTGGGTTCGACGTTTAACTCAATTCTTGCTTTTGCCGTGCCAACGAGTCATCGTGGAATTTAGATAGCAAAAATGTCTTCAGTTCAGCAAACTACCTAACAGAGCCGCGGACCTTAGTTTATTTTAAAGCAAATGAGTGCACTGCCGAAGACTGTAGTTCCGAAGCAGAGAGTAAATAGAAACAGAAGCATAGAGAAGACACGGCGATTTCTTTCGAGTGATGATACAAATGGGTACTCATTTACGCATGCTCAATGGCGTCATTATATCTACATCTAATTAATTACATAGTATCAGCCTTGAAAGCAAAGCCTTCTATGTTTCCTTGTCACGTGAGCAAAGACAACTTTCCATGTGATCAAGCACCACCAGCCACGTTATCATTCACAAACCTTCATGTGTTCAAGTGCAACCCTCCAGTGAGGCAATAGCTTTCACATAACCAGCTCCAAGGTAATCTTGGTATGATCTCTTGGACTTTGCAACTACGTCTAGGCCAATTGCAGATTTAGAGAACAATTTTCCGTCAAAGATATTTGTGATCGGATTGAATCGTCCGAAGCGCTTCCCAGCACTTGTCAAAAGCATCTGGTAATGCGCGATTTCATCTTCCGTAGCACCAGCCCTGGTTAGGACGGCATGTGCTGGAGATGCAGCGAGATGGCATTGCAAGTAGTCTTTCGGCTCTACAAAACAACATTGACTGATTAGAGCATGGGGAGTTTGACACCACATTTATGCCTCAGCTTTCATGGAGGAAGATTTATATCATATATCATTTGGCTTGTAGCAAGCCCGATACCTCTGTATAAACAATATATGACCACTTACCGGCCTTGGCCCGACTCAGGAGCCGATGCTTTGCTTGAAAAATATCAAACTGTCGAAGGCAAAGGTAATGGCTCTAAGCAAGGAGCGAACATGAGCATGTCAACATGAGAAGCACATGTAGTATTTTCTATTACGCCTCGTTGCGTCTCTCTCCAGTCTGTACGAAACTATTTTATTCGGCCATCTTATCTCTTTCCTAGTTCGATTCCACTCCCAACCATAAACGTCAAAATATAATTACTCTAAACACTCGGTCCAGTCCTCAGCTTTTTCCACACTCCCCGCGCGGGAAATGCGATAACACGAACTATAACGATAACTACGATTAACTAAACGCGATTAAATACTCAGCCAGCTAACTACTACGTACTACTTACGGTCAATGAATCATCTCACCAACGTGTTCGTCCAGCACTGTCCTAATCTGAGGTTCTTCATCCTCCCTGTCGACTATCGTCCTCCTGTCCTCTGCACTCTCTTCTGCATCAGCTACTTCGACTGGATACAGTTTCTTGATCGGTCTTCTCAAATCTGCTGCTCTTCCTTTTCTGTAAACTCTCACGACTGCACTACGAACGTCTCCATCTTTACCAGTAAGCAACTTCGTAACTCGACCCAGGTTCCACAACTGACGTGGTCGTTTCTCTTCATGAATTGTTACGACGTCACCGACTTTAATAACTCTATTTGTCAACGTCTTCTTTCCAATGTGAAATTCTCGTAAACTGGTTAAATACTCGTGTCTAAATCGTCTTCTGAAATGATCCAACAGCTTCTCTAAGTAACGACTTCGCTTCGACAACGATTTTCGATTACGTCGATCTCGCAATCATCTTCTTTATCTGGTTCTACGTATGCGGCTAAATCACGCGACGTAAGCGGTGGTACGGTAAAGTTTGTTTACATCGCAATCAAATACACAAATTCAAATGACGAATAACACAAACGCAAACTCCGTGTAATTCAATAAAATCGACATCAGACACTGCAATATCTCTTCCAAAATAATTTCTGTCAACAACAATGCGACCTACATGCATCATGTCATTTACGATTGATTTATAATCGCTCAAAATAGACTCATCTATCAATGAGTTCCAATCGTTAGTTTGCTTGCACAACTTTTGAAACAACAACTTCAACGGGACAATAACCGGACTGATCAAGCCAAGCGGATCGAAAATCTTGGCGGTCGTAGCTAGCACATCGCGCTTCGTAATTTGCTCCTTCTCAGCAGACCCAAGCATTGCATTAAAATCGTAAGCGAGCTTGTCTGACTTCGAGTTCCAATTTATGCCCAAAACCTTACTCTCATCAGGCTTCTCGGAATCATTTTTCAACAAAGGCGTGTCCGACAACTTTTCTTCGGGCGGTTTCGCTTCTTTTTGGGGGCCAACCTCGTTTTCCAAATGCTCAATTTTAGCCAAAACTTCATCAGAATTCGAATGCCATTTTCGCATGTTAAAACCCCCTTGCCTGAATCGATCTTTCAATTTTTGGTAGAGAGCTATCGCACTTTCTTCGCTCTCTGTACCCCCAACAAAGTCATCACAATAGATGGAATTTTTCACACTCTCGACAAACTCTTTATCATTTTCAAACTTTGAAATATGGTGTTGCACGACTGCATTCAAACAAAATGGACTACAAACAGCTCCGAAACAAACACGAGCTATTCTGTAAACGACAACTTTAGGATCTTTCGACTGAACATCATCCACCCACAAAAAACGCATTGTATCCCTGTGTTCTGGCGCAACAGAAATATTCAAAAAAGCCTTTTCAATATCTCCAATTAACACAACATTCTTTGCTCTGAACCTCAATAAAATATCGTATAAAAGCGGCAACAATGAAGGACCAGAGTCTAAACAATCATTAAGGCTAGGCCCATCATTCTTAGCTGAAGCATCAAACACGATTCTCAATTTTGTCGTTTCTTTGTCTGGCCTAAGAACTTCTCTGTGAGGAAGATACGATACCTTGCCTAACTCAACTTCGGCACTTTCATCGACCCTTTCAACTATTCCCTTTTCCAACTGATCTTTGATTATCTCATCGTATTGCTCAGCAATATCTTTGTTTTGCTGCACTCGGTTTACAAGTGAAAACAGCCTTCTCTTTGCAAGGGAATAGTTGTCCGGGAGAATCGGGTGACCGTCTTTAAAAGGCAACTTAACCTCATATCGGTTATCAACAAACTCAATTTCATCAACAAACTTTTCATGCACAAACTGATCTTCATTTCCTTTTATGCCTATAGCCTCATTTTCCCAAAACTTTTTCACTTCATTCACAATAGCAAAATTTTCCTTATCAACAACAACAGTATCAAATCTCATAACATGTGAATCGGGATCAGAACTTACCATATCCGTGGGCCCTGACAGCACCCACCCTAACTTCGTCTCCATCGCAACCGGACCTGGTTTCTTTCCTTGCAAAATGCGTCCGGTGATAAACCTCCAATAAAAATCCGCACCAATCAAAATGTCCACATTCCTATCAACGTTTAACTCGTCTTCCTCTACAAAATCCGCTAAATCCAATCCTCTCAAATGCTCATAATGTTTCACAGCTCTCGAAATCACTTGATTACTAATAGGCGTGCAAATGACTGGTACAACATACGCCTGCATCACAGTTTCTTCTCCATTTTTGCAACTTACTGAAAATTGCACGATCTCACAATCACGAACTTTCGGCGATTCGTCTCCAAACGTCTTTATCAACAGTTTATCTTTTCCAACAACTGGAAGATTCAACGCGTTTTTCATATCAAATGTCACATAACTCTTCTGACTTCCTGAATCAAATACAAATCTGAAATTTCTCCCAATCGGTTTTCCTGGGGCTCTGACTTCTGCCCGCGCGGTCTGCAACAAAACGGAATTTCTTGCACTCACATGCATGTTGGTGGTTGACGCACTCTCGGGTTCTTTCGTTTCAACACTGCTTCCCTTTTGATCATTTTGATCACCATTCTCGGTCGTCGTTGGCTTGGAATAACACTCACATATCGTAGAATGGTGTCTTCGGTTGCATTTCAGGCATGTCATGTTTGAACGACAGTTCCGTGCCAGATGATTAGCGCGTAAACAAATGAAGCAGCGGTTCTTCTGCGTCAAGATCTTTCTTCGTACAACGTGATCAGTAACGGTGGTACACAAATGAGACTTGTGATCTCCATCGCAATAGGCACATTTGATAACAAACTTTCTGTCATTTGCTTGGCTTCCAGTATATAACGTTGCTGCTGTAGCTTGCAGATTTCGATACGGGAATCTGTTTCTCGTCGCTTCTTGGGGGGCGTTGGCTGGTTTGCTCTTCTCTACGCTGACTTGGCTCAAAACACATTTCTCTCTAACAAGAAGCTCTTCGTGAAATATCTCTAACAAATATTGTAAATCGCATGATCCTTTCAATCTGCGTGTAATCATAACTTGCAGCTCACTCGGCAATTTCTTCAAGATTTCAGGCGACATCACTTGCTGATATCCTCCGCTATGCAAACCAAGAGCACCCAAACTCCGCACGTTCACTTCTAACTTATCGTACAGTTCTCTCAACTTTTTTACATCGTTCATGTTTCCAACTGCAGGACAATGAAGTAATGCATCCATATGGTTTCCAATTATCACAGAAACGTCTCCAAATCTCTTATGCAAAACATCAAGTGCTTCTTTATACGTCGAATTTGTAACCTTAAGCCCCGCGACGGCATGTGCAGCTGGACCTGTAAGGTAACTCTTTAAATAGCTAAATTTCATCACGTCTTCCATTTCTTCGTCTGAATCAATGGCAGCTTTGAATGTCTCCCAAAATGACGGCCACTCTGTCGGATTGCCCGAAAATTTCTGCAAGGTCAAGGTTGGCAATTTCATCGTTTTCACTTTCCGCGCGCTACTAACTGATTCACGACGCGGCTCACGTTCCACTTCGGACTCCTTCACTAACAATTTCAATTTCGATTCGATTTGCGTCAAACAGTACTGTATCCCTCCTGAAAACTCCTTACACTCCAACATTTCGTCCTCAAACTTCTCATCGTCGATTAAATCCAAAATCTCTTGGTCTCTCTTCTTTAAGCTCTCCGATTCCTGGCGCAAAATTTCCCTGTTCGTTTTCAGTTTATCGACATCTTGCTCACTAACTATCTTCGCTGTCTCCGCTATAATTTTCTTGACATAACGACGGCTAGCGCTACGTCCTTTTATCAATTTCTTTAATTCTTCCATTCTATGCTCCCGGGTCACGGCACCATGTAGTATTTTCTATTACGCCTCGTTGCGTCTCTCTCCAGTCTGTACGAAACTATTTTATTCGGCCATCTTATCTCTTTCCTAGTTCGATTCCACTCCCAACCATAAACGTCAAAATATAATTACTCTAAACACTCGGTCCAGTCCTCAGCTTTTTCCACAGCACACACATTGTGTCCCCAATACCCATGGCAGGACATTACATTTTAAACAGTTAAAGCTTCTTTATTCTGAAGTTTCTTGTTGGAAAAAAATTTCACTGACATTTCTGACGATTGAGTTTGCTCTGAAATATTAACGCCCGGAATGTTTGTATTTAATGTGGATAGAATTTGGGAAACTCCGAACCAAGACAGGATACCTCTTTCAGAACTTGGTACATCATTTGGCCTAAGGACCGAGATACAGGGGGGTGCAGTAAATCTTTATTCTTTAATTATTTTAGCGTTTCAGAAAATCAGATAGGTACTCCACGTTCTTATGTATATTTCGTTCAATTTCTACCTTTCATTCATCTAGGAAGCCATTTGGAGATATTTACGGGCCAACAAACTTGTCTCACACCAGAAAAATGATGCTGTTAACTCTACGATAGTCTTTGAGTAAATCAAGTTTTTCTGGTTCTTTAGGGATGTGTACATCTTGGTACATCTCAACGTAGATTTGCCTGTAACGCCAATCTGTATTGAGGAACAAAGATTAGCATCCCCTAGACACCCTTCAAGGTTTTGGCTCGCTTCGCCCCTCATCCGGTTTGCCCGTGGCCCCCTCAAGTAAAAAGTTGTATCTTGGTCCTTGGCTTTGCCTCTTGATTCATCGAGGAGCCCAGCTTGTAGATTGTGTTCCAGACCACTTGAACACAAGCTACCATCTTGATGCTCGGCTCCTCCGCTCTGGTCTACATACCTCTAACTGTGTTATCAGGACACAATAGTTTGTACTTGCTCTGCTCTTTTGGGGTTAGACTTGTTAGGATTGACTGTTTGATGAAAGCAACATCCCCCATGCCATCTTTGAGGCATTGAAATGCACCTTGATAACCGTAGTATGGCTCCTTGGAACTCCTGTCACAGTTTGCACTTCCTCGTCCCACACATAGAGCGCAAAGCTTGTCAACACCGTACAGTCTTTTGTTGTATTTGGTGCTACCGCTGCCTACAAGAGAACGTATGTATTGAATCGACTTTCACTAGAGCCTCTAAATATACAAATACTTATTTTGTTTAGTTGATATTCGAATCTGACTGCTTCCTTTTACCTTGTAATTAGAAGGAAGATTTATTCATTCGAGTAAAAGTAGCATGCGCATGCGCGCAGACCCACTGTGCGTGCAGGCTGGTCAACAAATTGACGACAACGACGTTTCAAGACGCTGTTTGTTTGGCTCTTATAGGGACTATTTCACGGCTTTCGCGAGACATTTCTGAAAGCTTAAGTCATAAAATTGATACTCTCGAGTATCGAATAATCGTCCCCCTCCCGCTTATCAATTTTTGACAAATTTTCTAACCCCTTCCACTTTCACGCCAAGCCCCCTTTTATCAATTTTTGGAAAAATGAAATGAAAGTAAACATAATTTCTCAATAAACGCAAGAAAAAGGCTCAAGAAGTACATTCAACGAAACCAACGTTCATGATTAAATGTATTAATAGCATCACTGTCCACGTAAAAATATATAAAAGATATGTGTTTAGCTAAGAAAACGACTATTTTCAATTTCTCCAAACACCGATCGCTCTAACCCCCAAATTATTGTTATATCGAGCCGCTTCCAACCCCCCGATTATTCTCAACCCCTCGTTTATTTGGTTCTCAAGAGTATTGAGCTCCATTGATGATAATGAAGCTGTGGGTCTTTGACCCAGGGCAGGGTGCCACATGGCTTTCATTGGTGTGAGGGTATGCACTCCACCAAGGAATAATTCCTTCGTCCTGGTTTTCCGTGCTGAGTGTTCCAGAGGGGTGTATACAGAGTTCTTTGTTTCCAGCAGGGTTCCTGTCGGGGGAAGTATGGCTAAACGATTTACAAAAACTACACATTTTAGCTATTTTAGCCGCCCTGTCGAAACCTCCAGCTCTTCTGTAAGAAGATTTCTGGCGTCACCCCAGAGACTGCCCAGGAAATAACACTGCCAATATTGTTAGGCTTTCAGAAGACATTATAAATCTGGCGGATGACTGGCTTATGTTTATAAAATATACAGCTCGCTATTTTACTGACTTAGTCTCAACCTCAAACACATGGCAGCTTGGGCTGTATCGTTTTTATCAACATGTAATACCTGGTGCACAGCTTGCACTGAAAAATGATGCAACTGAGGAATACTGGTCGCCATTGATACAAGGCATTGTTCTTGAGTCCAGCAAAGTTCCAACTGGTAGGATCCAACCAGATGACTTCTGTACACCGGTATGACAAGATCTTACACCCTGTAGAAACGATGCGTAATTTAGTAATTGAAGTAGCATCAACTAACGATTCGCTGTTGATGCTGTTCCGATAAACGTCCCCCCGGTGGGGGTAACTCAAGTCTCGGGATGACAGGACGTGCCGCCCAAAATTTAGAGGAAAGACCTATATTTAAGGATTTTCGGTCAATTTTCATACCATTTTTAAGGATTTTTGGGCGAAGAAACCTGTTGAACTTCCCAGAAATAAAACTTTATTCCTCTTTAAATGTAATGTGAAGGCAAAGTTGCCACCAACCAAGTTTCAGGACTAAAACAATAAAAATCCAACGTTGCAAACGCAAAACTCAACCACTTTCTTCGTTGCAAGTCATAAAGCTACCTATTTCTCGTGGGAAATTTCAATTCTGAGACTGACACTCACATTTACCGGTAGCTTCATATGTGGAAGTTACTACCCCGGGTAAACCTCCTCCATACCTGTCTGCGTATGCAGGACAACCAAAGATGCCAAGCGAATTCGGCCAATTCAGATTGATGTTCTCTCGAGAGAAATTAAGATTTCAATTCAACTTGTCCAAAAATTTAACTTAATCTCTCTCTCTCTCGCTCACTGCGCATTCGGCTCACAACTGTATCATTGTTCACCTTGCACCACACTACAAATTAAATTAGTCAAGTTTTTCCATCCATTATTATCGTCCGCGAGATGTCTCAAGATGTCAAGGTTTTTTCTGGTCTTAAACTGTCTTATTTGCAACCGTTGATGGTATTTTGCTGCTTCTACGATGTCGTTGTCAAGCAATACAGGCAGGGTGATTCTTTTCTTTCCACAGAATTTCTTTGCTTTAGGTGGACATTCAAAGTAGTAATTCATAGACTGTTTACATGGTGTGCTTGTTGGTAATCGCAATATATGACCAAATGTTCTCCATCTTGCTTCCTTCATTTCAGCGCTCAGTGGTTTTTCTCTGCTCTTCTCGTATAGTTGCTTGTTGTGTATTCTCTTATCATTCCATACTTAACTTAATGTCTCTTTTTAAACATATGATCTCTCTCTCACACTTTATTCCTTTAATATTTCATAAATGTTCTTAGATTCGGTAATACTTTCGAATTTCTTGCACCATAGAGCTACAACTGCTTTCCTAATTGCTCAAACAGTGCCTTAAACTCAACGTAAAGAATTTCCTAAAAGACAGTTTAAAAAACAAATAGACAATTTGAACAATTTAAAAAAGACAATTGAAAACGGCTCCTGCCGAAGAACAACCCTACTTGAAAGATTCAAATGCGAAATAAGGAGAGGACTGGGGAGACAAGTTTGTTCTAGTAAACGGCGGACAAATATATTTCACTAGGGTTAGTAATGCTCCACCTTCTTTTAAACCATTTGCAGAGGATACAACCTAGATTTGAAGATGTTCCTTAGCTTTTAATTGACTTGTGATCACTTCTGAAGACTTCCTCAACTTTCTGGAAGAAACTACTGCCGTTTCTTGTGAGCGGTTTCTTACTGAAAAACGAGTGCATCTCAATCTTACCCTCAAGGTGTTGAATGTCAGTCGGCTGGATCTCTTCACAACAGCAACAGCGAAGTACTTCGTTCCAAGTGCTGAGAGACTTTTGAGTCTTTCGGACATGATCACTTTCAGTCCGTACTTCTTTCCTGACAAAGCAAAGATTGAAACTTATAAGTTCAAATTTCGATTTTTCATAATTGGAAGAAAAGGAAGCCGAATGGGAGCACGAACAAGCGCGGAATCTACCGTGTGAGTCAATAAAAACGCCCGGCGTTTGAAAAATTCCTGATCCCTCAGTATCAAAGCAATGATGTTGAAAACTGTCTTGTTTTGTCCCTGACATGTCAAATTAGCTTCAGTAATTTACCCGGCTTCAATCGGTGATTCCTCCCCGTCGAAATAAGAGATTTTCTGCGGAAAGCCCCTTCTTCGAAAACCTGCAAAAATGAACGAAAACATCAAGCAAAATTTTCTTCTTCCTAGCAGTAATGACTCTTGGATGTGCTCATGTATTTTGTCCTCATGGGAAAATGGATTTCCCCTGAATAAGCTATTCACACTAGGGGGAAGACTTTTCAACCCACCAAAACGAAATAGTCGGTCACACAGCGAGGCCCAAATGGGAAATGGTGTTCACTTTATTTGGAAACCTGCTTTTAGACCAAAATTTGATGCTGAAAACGAGCGTGCTGAAAGTCATCACTGTGAGGTAAACACATAAGGTACTTTTACTTGTAATTTTAGCACGTTTTTTAAGGTTTCTCAAAGGGACTCATTTTGGAAAGTCGCTTACAGAATCTGAAAGCAGTGACCGATTTTAGCCAGGAAAATTTCTAGAAATGATTGAACACGTTAGCTATTTATTCAAATATCATTACTTATATAATCAGGGAGTTGTAGCCTTTCAAATGCCTGACGTTTTTTTTTCTCACCTGGTAGTTTGCTAGTGAGTATGATTCTCCCCATGAAGCACTGCGGACACCTTTATTTTCAGCGAAATGCTTATTCGATAATTTGATATTACTATATTAACTAGAGTGCAGTGGCTGAAGTACCTCTCCGATGGAGCGCCTTGCCAGCCAACAGTACCAGCAGCGGAGAGGTAGCTCGCTTCGCTTCCAGTTAAGGCAGTAGCCTTGACTGAAAAATCAAGGTAGTAATATCTAATAATCATTTCAATCAAAGTATAAAATTAAGGAAATTGATCAAGATAGACGTTTTGCTCACCCAAATATTGTGTGGTTCTTTAGGCCCTCCAATTTTGTCGACTATGGTTGGGTGGCGGAATAATGTTGTTGTTGATACTTCCATTCCAAATTTTTTTGCCTACAGAGCTCTTTGATCAAAGTTTACTTTATTTGTCACTTTTGGGGACAGGAAAAGCGCTGCTAAAGCCCGCTGCACATGGAGAGGAAAGTGCTCAGCAAAGTGGCATGAATGTCGTTTTGCTCAGGAAAATTCTCGCCGTGTGCGGATGATTTTCGCTGAGGAACTACTCATTTGTGTAGCTGAGGAAAAGATCTATTGTGTTTGATAATTTCTGCCATTTATGCCAAAATTCTCACCGTCTGCAGTGTTACTGAGAATTTTGCTCACTGCTTTGGATGCACACCTGTTCACACTTTAAGCTACCATCCTGCTGTGACCTGCGGTCGATACCATGGCTAGCCCTGTCCGCAAGTTGCTCGAAATTTCTGGAAAAGTTGCTCAAAATATCCTGAAAAGTTGCTCAGAAAGTTGCCGCTTTTCAAAAAGTTGCTCCTTTGATGTCATTCTTTACGGCCATATGCTGCAACTGAGATATGCATAAGATTAGCGTAAAGGATGGTCTTTATTTCAACAACTTCTCTATGCAGTTTCCGGGAATTTTGAACCTTTTGACGCTAATATTGCTGGGCCCATCTGACACATCTTCAGAATTTAGCAAGAATCATTTTCTGATCATAAACAACAACATCAACAATTAACAGCAACCACAGGGGCCCCAGGAAGCTGTATAACCCTTCCCCCCCCCCAATGATAAAGAGGCCTTCCTCTGAACCTCCTTTGAGATTGCAAAACTATGACGTAATGCTTTAATAAGCCTCCTTTGCGATTGCGAAGCTATGACGAAGCATTACGTCATAGCTTCGCAATCGCAAAGGAGGCTTGTTAAAGCATTACGTCATAGTTTTGCAATCTCAAAGGAGGTTCAGAGGAAGGCCTCTTTATCATTGGGGGGGGGAGGGTTATACAACTTCCTGGGGCCCCTGTGCAGCAACTAACGAATAATGATAACCATAATCATTATCATCATCATCATCATCATCAGCATCATTATCATCATAATCATCATCATTGTTGTCATCATCATCATCATCTTAGTCCGAAATCACTCATTTCAAAGTCCAGTTCTTTACAAATCAAGGCGGTTGAATTGCAGCATGACCAGAAAAAGATGCTTTCCATGTCTAATTTATATTGCTGTTGCAGAGAATAAACAAAACATTATTGAAATCTTTGTAACATTGCTAAAATAAAGACAATTTGCTCAATGTTGCAAAGGTTGCCGAAATTCCTAAAAGTTGCCCAAAAGATTGCAAGTTGCCCGAAAGTTGCCCGAGCAACATGTGGACAAAGTTACTTCTAAAAATCCACCAATATCTCTGTAATCGTACAACATATGAGTGTTTCGTTTGTTTCTCTACGAAGTACAAGCGTCCATCTCCAAACCAACACTTTCATTTTGAGAAAACTAGTGGAATATCACTGTGATATGGTCCATAAAAAATACTACAAAATCGTCATTTCGAAAGAAGTTTGTTTACATTGCGTGACTCTGCCCCTTTAATGAAACCTGCTGGTACAACGGTTGCAAACTCTGTCGCTATCAATGATCAGAAACAAACCTGCATCAAAGATTGAGCCCCCGTCAAAGGCTGAAAAGTCAGCAAGACCTGCAGCAATCTTCTGATAACAATCAACTTCACCCTCTCCCATGATGCATTTGACTCTACCTCGGTAGCGATTGGTTATTTCTTCGCACTTTCTAAATGCCTCGACTCCTTGTGCGCACCAGGCTGGGATCTTCTGCTTCTGGGCAGTTGAAAAGAAGCAAAAGGTAGTTTTTCAGGCATGAAAGCATTACACAGGGGAGTGAAAAAATTGAAATGTTTTATGGCCAATGTAATAAGTAGGACGCAACCAATATAAAAAAATGTGACACTATTCTCACTTGGAAGGTCCATTGAAATGACAAAGTGGACTTAGATCTCTTGGGAATTCAGGCAGTAGAGGCATTCAGTGATGTCCCAAAGGACTGGTTGAGCCTATTTAAGGCGAGGTTCAGCCTCGTGTTGCCTCTTTTTTCAAGTAAACAGTAAAGAACACAACGAATGTGGAAATCGGCCCACCCACCTCCCTCAGTGGCAGCTCGTAAGAAACTTTTATTGCCTAACGGCAGAGTCTCCTTCGCACTCGCCATATCTTAAGCCCATTTGGCAATGAAAGGGACTTACCAGTGACAACACACAACCATAAGTCAAGGACTAAGTTCAATGTGAACATTATTTTGGTAAGGGACCGTTCATTAAGTATATGCTCAGGAGGGCCGTAGTTAAAATAAAAATTTACTCAAAAAATTTGGTGGCCTAGCCTGAAAAATACATAATTTTTCGTGGCCCACGGGCTATAAAGTTTCATATAAAGGACTCATCTTTCAGACGCAACAGTAAGGGATTTGCTGGAAAGAAGCAATTGTACGTTCGTTTCTGGTCCATGAAATTATTTTCGGCCTTCATAGAACTATGAATTCAATACAGCTTTCAGGTTCAGAAATATAATCCCGATTCCTTTCTTTCTCCTTCGCTTTTCCTTCACAGCGTCCTCTTCGTGGTTTACGCCCCCGCAGCAGTAATTATATTCCTTACTGCTGATGCATTATATGACTGATCCGATCTAACTTCTCGGTAACTAAATTTTGGCCGCATTTCGCAATCTAAACTTTAAATCAACACAATTGACGAATATCAATCAAAAATAATGCCATAAATTCAATAATTTTTTATGGAATTTATGTTTTGACACTAATAAGTTCATGTTTTATGAATTATTTCTCCTCAAAATCCCATGAAACCAGTCATTTAAGTCACAAAAATTCCGACAAGAGAGAAAAATTTTCTGACAAATATTTTCCGACAAATGGTCTCCCAGGGGGGGGGGCGCTCCGCCACAGCCCCTCCATTGCATTGGCTTCGGCCCTGCTGAAACTGCTCTTTGGTGCATATGGTGCATGTGGATTGAAGGCTGAGAAAGTAGCATGCTGTTTTGGTTTTAAGGTTGTGGGAATTAGGCAACTTTGACTTTAAAAATAATGGAAGAGGTTCTATCTTGGCTGAAGAAGGCGGTTTTCACACTGCAGCAGTGTCCCGCGGTTTTTGCACTACAGTAGTGTCCCGCATATAAGAAACACCAGACCTTGACTTTCAGAATAATATCCCCTCTTATAAGAAACTGATTCAAAAACTATGCATATATCAGAGATTTGAAAAGCATAACAAATTCAGCTTTGCATTTGAACCAGACAGTACATATTCAACTGAAAAAAGCCTTTTACATGCAAATGAAGCAAAAAGCACTTTCCTGGAATAATTTTACCTTTTCTTGGTGGTGAAATTTACAACTCCAAGTCATAATAGTGTAGTTTATATGACAATGGCGCTTGTGTCTCAGTAGTTCATTGATAGTACATGATTTTTCTGATAAGAAACTTTCCCTGATTTGAAAACATCGTTTCTTATATGCGGGAAACCACTGTATAACATAAAAATTCGTTCCGGATGAACGAGAAAAAGTTCGCAGTTCTGAAAATTAATAACACCAAGAGGACTTGGTGGATTGGCATTGAAAGCTGAGAAATTGAAATATTTTTGTAATTTGTTCCCATGTTATTATGAGTAAGGAAGGAAGGAAGCAAGCACGCAAGTAAGCAAGCAAACAAGCAAGAAAGCAAGCAATATTTATTTGTTAACACAGGCTGGTTATGTGGCAGCTTTTCAGCTGATGTGGGCCTAAGGCACTACGGCCTGTGCCTTCAGAATTACCTCCGAGTAGACGTATGAGAGGTAATTAGGAAATTTTTATGGTTAGGAAATGCCTGGCAAAGCATGCGATACCCTCATCAAATCATGAAGAAAGTTCTCAAAAATGCAATAAAAATAAAGAACAGTGTTTAACAGTTGAGAGATCGTTTACACATTCAAATCCGTCAAGTTCGCTTTGCGCTATGAATTTCTGCAAGCGGGCACTTTACTGGCATACCGTTAATATCTCAAAATTGTTTCAAAAGTCAATCTTCGGTGAAAAAGCTGATCAGAAAATTTCTCACATTGTTCGATACAAGATTACAGCTAAAGCAGTATTTATTTGCAAACGCAGGCTAGATATCTGGCAATTATGCAGCTGATAGGGATCTTCAGCACTAGCTCATGAAATTCTTACCCGAAGTTCCAAGTACGCATGCAGCAACAATGAGTACGACCTTTGCAATCTTCATCTTGACTCTCCTTTCTAGAATAGTGCAGATGAGAACCAAGTTGAACTTATATAAGATTTTAGTGACAGTCACTATACCCCCGTCTAAGTTCCTGGTACATTCCATCCCAGTAACTTTGCCGGCGAAATAATAAAGCAAGCTGTTGTCCCGGACAAAATGTGAATCTCCCGGTACAAAACGCCTTATAAATGAAACATACCTTGCAAAAATGCGAGAGGAAAACTTGAGAAATGATTTCCATGTAGAAACGGTTCCGAGCTAATAATTCTCCTGTCCCCGTTACGAAATTGGAACTTATACTCTCGGGACATTTTATGTGACAAGGTACAGGCTGTAGAGAGATTTGCCACACACCCCCGTCACTTCCCTAATCAATTCCCCCGCCGGAGGGGGGGGGGTATACGCTCTTGAACCGTAACTACTTGATGGCGGATCAATCGAATTATGATGGAAATCACGGCTTTGAAAAATCTCGAATCTCGAAGGACTGCTATCAGTTCTTCAATCGAATCGAAAATTGCATCATATTGCTTGAGCATATTAGTTCAAAAAGTAGTTCATAAGCCTTGCAATCTGATTGATACTAAAGAAAGCTCGGAGCAGCTCAGACACTGGGCAACTTTGTTGCGGATCAACTGCACCGGCACAGTGGTGAAAGACGGGTGTGTACCACTTGGTGCAAAATGGTACAAAGGTTTGGGACAGCGGAGGCTGTTGATTGAAAACTTCCGAAAAATTTGATCCTATGTGGTTCTAAAGAGAGATCAAGATCAAAATGCTTTTTGATATCCAATTATCCAAAGGTTAACTTCTTTTATTTCATCGCTTGAAGGGTTGCAAAACCGCATGGGAGTCTTTTTGGATGGCATGTCAAAGTGGATTGTAGGACCGGGCGACTTTTGGCACGATCCTAGGGTATAAGGGTCCCTTTTTTGATATTCCAATAAAATCGTACAATAAATAGGGGGGGGCTACGAGATGATGCAACGACGAGCATGGGAATACATGGCAACCCCCAGACTATGTTTACATAGAGGCCCAACTTAATATCACATTTAAATATAACAAATGACATATTGCAAATAGCAAATGGCATATAAAGATTACAAATAACTCCTACAACATAAGATCACAAAAAGATTATTGTACGAGAAAAAAACAAATTGCCTCGCTCTACGGCCTAAATGTATTTTAAAGGACAAGTCTGGCGTTGGTATAATTGTTGATTATTCAATAGATTACACTGTTGTGAATGGTGTGTAGTACTTTTTTCAATTGTGTTCTCTTTTAATCTGCGAAACTGCATATTTCAATCTGCTAAGAAGTGCGAAATGACGTCATTTTGTGTGAAATGACGTCATTTTGCCTAATCTACACATCGTGATTTGGCCTAACTTACGAAGATTAATCGTCGAATTTATGAAAGTTCAAGCCACGAAAACTTGGAAAGAACTCACGACTGGTGTTCAGCAGTTGGTAAGGTTGCTTTTTAACGATGATTTTATCAACCCCGGACTTGTCCTTTAACGTTGCCTCAAGAATTTTGTATTTGAATTGAAGGATAACTAGGGTCTTATCACCTCTCAGGATCCATAGGACGCTTTAGTGCGAGTCTTGATTTTCGTTCAAAAAGACTCGAAAGACAAAGACTCAGACGTATTAAAAAGATTTGTTGTTGTTAACCGTTATTACCACATTTATATTTGATACTTATCACGTGACTTAAGACATTACATATAATGTTAGTATCGAGAGTGTAAAAGGACTTGGACATTGAGCTGAGGGAGATAAGACGCTACTTGACTACAGTGGACGAGTAGGAAACCGACGACACTTGTATAGTGCGCGGAGTATGCTTGCATAGCAGCTAGTTATTTGGAACTCGGATAAAGACTCTATTTTAGACTGGATTTTACATACTCAAGATTATATATCCAACTTACTCGCATTATTCACATGTTATATTCAAGTACTCATATTCATACTAGTCTCAGTTAATCTTATATTCGAATATTTGGTTCAGTTTTACATGAAATCAGTTTCTTAGAATAGCCTTAGACCATCCAGGCAATAGTATGAGTCCCTTGTCTTTTGGGTCTTCTAAGGGCTAATTCATACTAGTTCGTTTGGGCCGTTAAGTTCGGGCTGAAAGACCCAGAAGTAGAAGGACTCAAACTCTGAGCCTTTGTCTTTTGGGTCTTTTTGCACGACCTCAACGATCCAAACGACCCAGTGTGAACCGAACTTAACTACTGTAACGACCCAAACAAAAGACCCAGTATTAAAGGCTGATTCACACAAGGTCGTTTTGGTGGTCAAGGTCGTGCAAAAAGAGCTAGAAGACAAACATTCGCGGCTTGATTCCTGAGTCTTTATTGACCAAGTGATATCAGCAAATCAAAGGATGCAAATCTTGTCATCTGTTGGCAATGATTTTGAGATATGGACAAAATTCAGGTCAGCGAGACACTTAGTCGGCTTGATTCGTCACAAATGATACTGTCTTAAATTCAGCATCAAATCACCGATTCAAGAATGAATAAAAGTTTCTTGTGGCAATAACCTTTTGCCACAGAACTGGGATAGTTTGAATTCACCAGTTCGAACTTGCTAAGAATAAACAGGGGCCGACGATGGCAACGCCAAACCAAATTGAATAGCACACCATTTATCTGCGGAGCTTCCTCTAGGTCAAGTATCTAAGTACTCAAGAGGAATAGGACACCTCTGAGCAAAGAAACGATATTTGTAAAACATAAAATCTTGACCGACGTGAGGTTACCGATGAAAAGGTAAAGAAAAAAATGGTCAACTTGTAAAATTTGAACATAATTGTTACCCCGGCAGAACAGAAACTGCGTAAAATGACGTCATGGACCAATTTGAGACAAGGAAGCGTTTGAATAGATAAGCTCTTTGAAATAATGAATCAAAATTTCAAGGCCAAAGGAACAAAAGTGTTGCCGAATTTCGGTATACATTGCAGGCAGCTAGGGGGGATCGAAGTTATAAGTTTTCGCACATGCATGCGCAGTTTCTACTCTGTATGTTGCTCCATGAAATGGAACCTTCCAGCCCTTGCGTGACCGCATTGTAGTTTCTACTGTTGCATCGACTGGGATCACATCAGAATTTTTCGTCCACACTTTATCGCATGATTAGATGGCAATCGCTCCGTTAACACCGATCAAGTTTCATTTAGATCCGTTTGCTCCTAAAAATGGATGTCTTTTTCCTCCACATTCACCTCAAAATCGCTCTGTCATTTGGGAAACCTTAATTTATTTTAAACAAACTTTGCTCAAAACAATAGACCTTTTAGCTATTCTAAAAAAGAATCTCAATCGAACGATACTTTGCTACATTTTGTAGAATTTTCAAATGTGCACAATTGTGGTAGAAGCTCTAACGCCACTCGATCGAATCTCGTGTATAAAAATGTATAAAAATAACGCTCGATCCAGGCTATTTTGCTGAATAGCTAAAAGGTCTAATATTTGAGGTAGCAATTCATTTCATCATCATTGCCGTAATGCATCCTATTCAACAAGGCCAGATTTTGTAATGCAATAGCAAAACATGCTTTTATTGACACCTCAGTTCAAAGCGATTAGCGACTGCAACCAGAGAAAGTTCTCTGAAACAGTAAATCAAAACAAACACGCCCACAAAAGTTGCCGCGAAAGCATTAGGCCAAACTCTCACCATGTGTAAGCGAAAGGTGACTTTTAAGAGAAGTTATGTGATTATAAAGAAAGAAGAAGGTTTAGTTTAAAGTTCTGTCTCACGGAGTTTGTTTATTTGATTCAGGAGCCGAGCAGAAGGCATTCTAATTCTTGGTTATTTAGGGCTTAAATGAAACGATCACCACAAAGCTCCTGAATCAAATAACAAAATCCGCGAGAAGGAACTCTAGATTACCCTTCTTTCGTTATAAGCAAAGAGCTTCTCTTAAAAACCACCTGTCGCTTCCATATGGCGAGAGTTTGGCCCACTGGTTATGTGGCAACTTATTGCGGGCCGTGTTTCTTTCGATTTACCGGTGGATGGAATTTCCTTTGTCTGCAGTTTCTAATCGCTTTGAACTGAGGTGCCAATTAAATCAAGCGTTGCTATTGTATTACAAAATCTGCCCTTGTTGTCTTATTCCTCATGACCTGCTAAGATGCTCATCGTGTGCTTTTCAGGATCTCACGAAACGCGAGAAAACGTTTGGAAAAAAGTATCAGTCGTCAGTAAAGTTTGAAATAAAGAAAACACTTGCTTCAAGCCACTCAACCGTCATGAAGACAAATCAATATTTACCAGGCTCGTTACAAAATAGCGATAAACAAACAACTTGCGGAGGACACAGCTATCAAATTCCTGAAATGCTTTCCAAAAGGAACTTCACATTTTGACAGAACTTCCACTTGTTTCTTGTATAATAGTGCTTCAAGGTACTTAAATGATGTGTAAACATTGGACAGGCTTCCACAACAGTGTTTTGAAATTTTCTCGACGAAACATGTAGTGAACATGAAGATCGTTGAAACTCGTAAGAAACTCTGAGTATTCAAAATCTGATAATTCTAAGAAACTCCCAAATTCTTAGTTTCTCGTAAAAAAATACGTGTGAAGACAATTGAAGGGTTTTGAACGAAAGACTTTGCATTGTCGCATATCTCAAGTGGCAGGTGCTTGCTATATCAATAAAAGTCATCTGTGTCGACAAAAAGATCAGAATATCACATATTTATGAAACGTCCTTTGACATACATTGACTGTGATCATCCAAATGTTGTTGAAAACAGACGGACAGACAGACAAACAGAATCCATTGCTAATGCTATTCTACAAGAATATTATCCTACTTCGCAGCAATTAGTTTGGATTTGAAAATTTTCGAAAAGGTGCAAGCTGTTGTTACTCACTCGGTATGAAAGACGTAAGAACCGGGGGTGGCACTGGGGGTGCGTGCCCCCAAGATTTTGCAATAAACGAAGAAGTGCCCTTTGTCTTTTTAGAAAATGCCCCATTTTTCTTGAGACAAAAATGCCCTCGAAGTATCGTACACCCCAAGTTTGAGATGTTTCCTGCATCCCTGCCTGTATGTTGCAGATCCTCTCAAGTCTATTCTCACGCTTAGCATTTAAGCATCTTGATGATGTCATCAAGATGCCCGCAGTTAACTTATCTATCGACTTCATTTGTTTTACATCCAAAAAACTAAATCTTCTTTTAATTTGTTTACATCTAGAAAGCTAAATCGTTTTGTATGTCTCACATCATCCTTCTTCTTCATTGCAGCAGTAAGCACAGCCAATTTCCCAGCATTTCACACGAAGAGTTTGCAGACAAATAACACAACTGCGAGGGCCCATAGGTTGCACTGCACTGAGCTTGCTCCGGCTTTCGTCTTAGGCACGCAAGAATCAAACACGGAGAGATCTTTCATGTAGGCTGTATCGAGATACATTTTATATGATTGTCTCGCTGAATCAATAACCGCCAAGCTGATAGTGTTCTCTGAAAACAGACTTCCGTTACCGTATTTTGTCATAGATGAAGGGTTGGAGAGGAACTTGTCTACTTTAGTGAGCAGTGACTGATAACCTGCAATTTGTGCATCTTTTCGCGCAAGCACGGCATGAGATGGTACGCGGGCAAGATTGCATGCTTTGTAGTCTTTTGGGTCTGCAAGAGATGGAGAGAAAATGTTATTGGAAGTTTTACAGGGGAACACTAGCGGGGAGAAGGGAATTGCGAAGCACCAATAAAAATTTCAAAACGACACTGTACCAGGTGACTTAAAAAAATGTTGACATGTTTGGTGGGCTGTGGAATACCGAGTCAGTGAAGGCTACTGCTCCCTGAGTATATAAGGGCATTCCATTCTGGTCCATGATTTACTTGCTATTGAAATTAAGATTCATCTACGAAAATGACAATAGCACTGAATTCAAATTTCTATGCTGAATAAAACATGGACCAGAATGGAACGTGAAATTCTCGATTTCCATACAAACCCCTTGCAAACATTTTTCTAATTTCTAGGTGTTAAAGATGAGTGATTTTACCAAAAAAAAAAACGCCTTGAAAGGCTACTGCTCCCTGAGTATATAAGCGCATTCCATTCTGGTCCATGAATTACTTACTATTGAAATTAAGATTCATCTATCATTCTATTCATATTCGTGTCATTCTATTCATATTTAGAGCGGCATTTTCTCACGTCAACAAATGATTTTCCTGTCCCATCGGAAAAATTGACTGAGTGGAAATGTGGAAATCTGCCTTACCAGGTGAGTCAGAGATATATTTCTTTGACGCACCTGGTACACCCAAATTTTTGTAGAGTATGTTTTTTTTTGTTATTCTAGACTTATTGTTGTATTAAATTTTTGTAAATGTCGTTCGTAGTGAGAACTCGATGACCTTGTGTCCATTCTCGCTACGAACGACATATTTTTCCTTTGTTTATTCTAGCTTAACTGTTGTTGTTGTTTGTGTATGTTTTAATATTTTAGGATGATATGGAAAAAAAAGATTCATCTATGAAAATGACAATAGCACTGAATTCAAATTTCTATGGCGAATAAAACATGGACCAGAATGGAACGTGAAACTCTCGATTTCCATACAAATCCCTTGCAAACATTTTTATAATTTTTAGGTGTTAAAGATGAGTGATTACGAGATGTTATTACGTCGCTTACAGAAGTTTCTTGAAGATTTCATCGCCATATTGGTGATCAGCGACCTCGAATTTACTAAAATAGCGAATAAAAAATTTCGCTTCGTATGCATTTTAAAGAAACTCAGGCCTGATTTCGCTGAATAAAATACCTCTCTACAAGAAACTATACAGGCTGATTCATGTTCACTTTCTTTTGCAATGGTGCATAGTAATATTTCATGGCATATGTTTGAATATGTCTCCTATAGGTCTCATTTCTCTATAAACACACAAAAAAAATTTTCAGCCAAGATTGTTACAACTAAACGTTATGCTAACAACTAACGTACCTGCTTGGCTGCCATTCAAGCAAAGCAGCTTGTATTTGGCTTTGTCTGCAGTTGGTAAGTCATTTAAAATTGCTGCCTTGATAAAAGCAACATCACCCTTCCCATCTTTCAAGCATTTAAATGCTCCTTTGTAGGAGTAATACGGCTCTTTTTTATTTCTTGCGCATTTGTCGGAACCAGATCCGGAACAGAGTGAACAAAGTTTGGTACCACCAGCCTTCTTTGAATTGTACTTCATGTCATTTGCTCCTGCAATAAACATGAGATTTGATGATACTGGTGGTGAAAAATCGTCACGTGAATGAATATATCAACTTACGGACACTGCAAAATTTATCATATGACATGGCCGGTGGAGAAGACAACTTTTTGGAAAAAAATCTGCTCGCCCCGTATGAAATTATTGCAGAAAAACTAACTGCCCCGTTGCCTTCCTAAAAGTCCTTAAATGTATCTGCCCTATATTCATGAACAACATATGTTTTATAGTACGTATCAAAGTAGCCAAAGACCATAACAAAATCAATTTTTGTACTTACGAATCTTTTTCGATTAAAAGTTTACTTTGAAGATTCAGATATATGACTGATGCATCGTGCTTGCAGACAACTGACTAGGAAATTTTGCGTCATCTGAAAGCATTTCTCTTCTTGCATGATTCACAACTTTGCCCCCAAAATGAGACATTTTGCATTTCAAATTTCATCTTGAGCTCATAAAGAGCTTCTGCCCTATTGATGTTTGCTACAAAAAATGTGCTGACCCACCTCTGATAAGCTCAATAAAAGTAGCAGCCCCGTTGTGTTTTGCACCGGCCATGTTATAGAATAAAATTTTCTCTGTCCCTTACAAAACTGGTCGGTTTGATAAAATATCTTGAAACTTCACTTATGTACTTAGCTACCAACAAGTTCCTAAGCGTAAATGGGTTTTCTTTGTAGATTCTGTGTCACATCAGTACCATGTAAAATAATGAACAATAAAATGAAATGAAAGATGAATAAAAATGCCTATAGAGAAGTAACCTGGGTACCAGACTCTCTCTAAAAGACAGTACCCTGGGTACCAGACTTTTCTTTCGGAGAGAGTCTGGTACCCAGGGTAGTACATCTACTTGAATTATCAATCTAAAACTTGACGAGAAACAAAAACAAAATTAACAAACAAACACATACCTGGCGCACAACTTCCATTGAAATACGCTGCAACCGATGCATACTCATCGCAATTAACCCATTTCATCAATTTCTCTCTCAACAAAGTTCCAACAGGAACGATCCAACCAGATGTTTTGCGGACACCAGTATGACAAGATTTCTTTCCCTGGGCAAGACATGAATGTCCGGTAATTTACGGAGATTTTAATAACAAAAGAAATTTAAATGAATAATTTAGAATATCATAAACAACCAAGTCTAAGAAGGGGAAAGTTAAAGATGAATAAAATTTGTCCTCGGCTATAGCTAATCTTCGAAGGTCCTCAGGGAGGGTACGAAGCATTACTCAAATCAAATGACCTTGCATTCAAACCAGAGAGAGATTTTAATGCCTCTCATCTGTAGTCTTCTCCGCGAGGTCCTTTCCCATACATTACGGACCACCAAATCACTGTCCATAGAACTGCAAAACAAACAAAAAATACAGTAACCTCGCAGAAGAGAGTTTTCCAAGACTCAAAGAGTCAATAGACCTTTTAGCTAGACTGATGAAAATCGTCGTAGTTTCGCTCCTTGATAGGCTGATAATCAGTGGCCGGCATCCAATTCAATGAACGAAGCGGAAACTGGGACTGAGGTAGTTAGTCTACCTTTTAGCTATTCTGGGAAAGAATCTGAATCGAACGATGTTATGATGCAGTTTGAAGAATTTTCGAATGTGCATAATGGTGATAGAGCCTCTAACGCCACTCGATCGAACCTCGCGTATAAAATTGTATAAAAATAACGCTCGATCCAGGCTCTTTTGTAGAATAGCTAAAAGGTCTATACATTTACCTTCAGGTTATTCATGTTCAACGAAGTGCTTGTTGCCTTGACAACTGCTACAGCGTAATAAGCGGTTGCGTTAGTCTTAACATCCTTCAGATTCTCCGCCATTATTACTCTCAAGTCATGTTCTTTTCCTGCAAGGATACGAAAACAAGGCTTCATTTTCATGAGAATAATCGAGTGTGCAAAATAGTTCCTACTTTTGACAGACCATGATAAGTCGTACAAATGGCCAATTCAAACATTGATTGTTTAGATTTTGACAAAATCCTAAATATGCTCACAATTTTTATTCATCCTTTGGCCAGCTGCGTCCCAAGTTATCAGCGATTTCTAAAAAAACTGTTGGTTGAAAACTGACGCATCAAATTTTATAAGATCTGAACTAGCAACAACAAAAAGCCAGACATGGACAAAGTCAATAAAGGCAATCTACGTACTCTTAGAATAATTAAAGGGGGCCATTAGTCATGTACGAAGAACGCTGGTACAGAGAGAGTTTTGAAAACATCTCAGGCAAGTTTCGAAATTTCGGTCATCTCAATAGAAATCGAGGCTGTCAATGTTCGTTAGAACTTATGGAATTTTCAAAACAAAATGGTGATACTGCCGTGAATGTTGTGGACTGCAGTTGTCGACATTAAAATTGGTTGATTGTATTGTTATGCAGTTTGTAACGGAGGCAGAAAACAAGAAAGAGACATGTTGAAAACATAACTCAAGTACACACTACATTCTTATGCTCGAATTTACATGAAATAGGCCCAGTTGCTTTTCCTATCGCCTGTGGCTCACTAAATGATTGGAGCCAAATTTGCCAAAGCAAGGACCTATCAGATAATAAACTCATACTAGCCGGTGTTATCGCAGTGCAGGAAAACGGGAAGCTATAAAGTCCTCGGTCTCAATGCAAGGACCTCCCAAACTGTGTCTGTATTTTTAAGACCTTGGGCTTAATAATTCCTGTACAGCACAAACCCAGTTAGTTTGCGCATAGAGTTGTCTCTTTGCATGTTTAGTTGTGGCTCTGTCTCAAAGACTGCTACCACTCAGCCATTCCCTAACACATACCTGCTTTATAGATCATTCCACCGTCAAATACACCGATATCTGCTTGCTTGTTGACTATTTTCGTATAGCAGTCTTTTTCATCATTTCCCATGACACACGTCATGCCACCACCTATACCTTTGTTGACAGCTTCGCATCTTGATTTCCCTTTTGCAGATGTCACACACCATTTTACTGTAATAAATACAATGAAGAGTTCTACCGGGTGTGTCAGAAAAACGCAACCCAACTGTTACTGAAAATCTTAAAGAATTTGATAAAGTTTGTGTGGATGTAATGTATACCGTCTGAAAGTAGACATATGACGATGAATCTCTTGTTTCCCTGTGCTCTTTGACCTGATGATGGCGCTTCAATCAAGGGAGACTCATTGTATTACTCTTAAGAACCTGGCCCTATTTACGCCCAAACTTTGCAATTCCTAACGTACCACTCAGAGTGCAAAATTTGGCAAAGAACAATGCTGTCGAATTTTCAATTCGAATGATGCAGTCGACTAGATTTTGAACGAAGTTGCTGCAGCAGGTAGTTGAAGACTTCTCTGGTTTGTTTTGGTCTTGAAAAACATGGAAAATGCAGCGTTGAAAGACTTGTTTTGCAGTCACCAGGTAAAGTAAACTTCCTTCTTCAGATTTATACCAAGTTTCTTTGATGAAACGACTGCTTAACGTGGTTTTTATCGCATTTTCTTTCCGAGGAGTGACCGTTGAACAGAGCTACGGCAGTCGTTCGATCCTGATTCGATCGATCGAATCATGATCGAATGTAGGAGATAGGGCCAGGGTTTTCACTGTTTCATTATGAGTCCCTCTTGAGCAAGAGATAGGGCCGGGGTTTTCACTGTTTCATTGCGAGTCCCTCTTGAGCAAGGTTTACCACACGGATACAGGAGACTCATCGTCATAAGACTAGTCTGAAAGTACAATCTTCCTTCTTTCTAATGGTACGCAGTTTGGATACTTTAATGGAATCATTTATCCTTATTAAGTATGCGCAATTTCAACTGCAGCAAGTTGCAAGCGCAAATGTCCGCAAGCAGCAACACATAATGTCCAAAGATATCAACGTCCGGTTTCTTTTGCGATTAAGATAATAAAAAGCGACCACTTACCACAGGTATCAAAGGCTGAAACATCACTCATGTAGGCTGTATCGAGATATTTGGCGTAATTCTGTTTGTCTCCTGTCACTTCATCAAGTCCGATACATCCTTTTGAAAATAGCACTCCATCATATAACTTTACTGGGTTGGTTGTCTTTTCGCCAAGCATGTTATCTGCTTTCTTTAATAGAGTTTGGTAAGCTGCGATTGGGGCATCTTTACGTGCAAGGACAGCGTGAGATGAAACACGGGCGAGGTTACATTTTGTATAATCTTTAGGATCTGCAAAGGAGGTAAAACTTGAAAGAAGAGGGCTTCTGGTGTAAATCGGTATAAATAGTGATACAACTCTGGCTAATGTGATGTAATAGAACCCGTGACTAACAAAATTGACAGAATATGAATTGAAAGAAGACATCTAAACTTACACTTTTAGCAGGGAACTTTGATATGCCCATGGCACTAAAGGTTTCTTAGATGCACATGAAACTTCCACTTTTTCGTTCTGAAATCTTCTTAATTTGTCTCTTGTGTTTGGGTGCATGAATTATGATGTGGTTTCTACCGTTACCACACATCTGTTACTTGACAAACTTTTCAAATTAGGCACCGTGGCGCAGTGGTGTAATCCCCCCGGGGGAGGTACTCTCATACTTGACTTGACGGGATGTGCCGCTCAACATGGTGTCCTTTTACGGTAAAAAATTCTATTACCATTGTGCTACCAGGGCCCAAAGGTATCATTAGCTTCTTATAAACCAATTAAACATCGTGTTAGCTTATTCATGAGTCCTTGTTGAGCAAGGTCTACTGCAGCGATATAACGGAATCAGGTAATTAGTCTATCAACTTACCAGCTTGAGAGCCATCAGGACATAGCAGTTTGTAATTTGCTTGTTCTGCCGTTCCTAAGGCAGTGAGGATTGATGCTTTGATGAATGCAACATCACCCGCTCCATCTTGCAAGCATTTGAATGCTCCTGCGTAGGAGTAATACGGCTCACTTGAGCTTCTTGAGCATTTGTTAGCACCAGTTCCAGAGCAGAGAGAACAAAGTTTGGTTGCTCCAGCCTTCGTTGGGTTGTATTTAGCGTCAGTTGCTCCTGTGAATCAAAATAAAGGAAGAAGTTACATTTTTGCTCCCGATTTCGCTTTGATGTGACAATCCGACACAGCTCCACTCTGTACAGCTGTTTTTGATAGCAATAGGTACAGCGCTTTGCCAACTCGTCAGGTCAGTTAACAGCATACGCTGTTAAAGGCAGTCTGTCACGCATTTCATTGGGTGATAATGACAATACAAAGAATAGGAAATTTGAATGGCTGATGATCCTCTGACTTTCTACGGCCATAAAAAGTCAAGAAGATTAGCCCTCCTTTGATTCAAATACACATTAACAGCCTGTGTTGCAAAAGAAGTGAAACACCTTATTTGCCCAAAGGTCAGTCTTTTTTGAAGTTTGGGCAAAATTCGATAATTCCAAGTTTGGCTTACTTTTCGCCATAAACTAAAGTCTTCAAGAATCAAGGAGTTGTCGTTTCCAACAGCAGTTAATGCGCTTTTGGCACTCTGTATCCATTAACGTTATTGTTGTTGTTATTGTTGTTGTTGTTGTTGTTGTTGTATCAGAGCTCAAGGGATATCCGGTTGGACACGGAAACCAATGCTCAATCATGTACCCAGAATGAATTCGTTGCTCTAGCTTTTACTCTGGAAGACAGCAGAAACTGCGCAAACGACATCATCGAGGTATCTGATACAAGGAAGTGTTACATGTGTAGACTTTTGAAATGACAAATCAAGAGTTTAAGGCCCAAGGGTGCAAGCATCAAGAGTTGTCCAATTCGGGATCCGTCGCGAGGAGCGGGGGAGGGGGAGGGGGGCTCAAAGAGTGAGTTATTTGATTGGCTATTGGAAAATAATAGCAGACGTAATTATCTCTGGAAAGCGACGACATTCCAGGGAAGAGAAAGTTCATCGATTGCACTAGATTTGACGCAATATTAATGTACATTTATATTATTGGACTTACCGGGCGCACAACTGGAACTAAAGAAGGCCGCTACTGATGCATATTGATCACAGTCGACCCATTTCATCAAGTTCTTTCTCAACAAAGTCCCAACCGGGATGATCCAGCCGGATGTTTTCCGGACACCAGTATGACACGATTTCTTTCCCTGGGGAACATATGAATTGCAATTATCAACGTAAAAGTGCAGACTGCTAACTAACTGGGAGCAATTCTAGCCCTGCTCTCATTAAACGCATGGCCAAAGAACAACACTTCTCTAGACAGCACTTTTCATCTGAAACTGGCCAGAGTCCAGAAAAGTTCAGAGCTTCCTCCAGATGCCAAGTTTGTTCGTGAAATCTTCCTCATTTTACTAACAATTTAACCATTTCATAAAGTCAAAATAACAACGTTTTTCAAACCTCTGCGTTTCTTATAACTCTACGATTTATGAAAATTGCTAAAATAATGCAACATTTTTCTTCATTCCTTACAAAAATTTCTAAACCTTCCTCATATATCATTAAAAAGCACTACTTTCCCTTGGCTCACCGCGGTCAATCTGTGAGTTTTGTGGACTATTGACACTGGCCATAGCAAATATGGTCCAAGGAACATTTGAACAACCAGCATTAGCAACTGGTATTCATTATACTATAAACCTGCATTTAAGAGCCGACGAATTTGCTACGTCTGCCTGGCTTCTTGCAATATAAATAACATAGATTAGGTTCTTATAAACTGGGGTCTTACTTGACAATTTCAGCCAACAGATAGGCTAAATACAACGTCCTAGGTACAGCAACAACAACATTTTTCATGATTGAATTGAATTGAACGAACCGACATTTCATGCTTCTGCGCAACCACGATGAAAACGTTGGGACGAGCGGATTAAGTCTAGCCTATAAGTTCTCAATCCACCAGGTTGTTAGACGCAGGCAATTACTGTGTAACAATAAAGAAAACAGTGTTTACCTTTAGGTTATTGATGTTCAGACTAGTGCTTGTTTTCTTAACAACTGCAACAGCATAGTAGGCAGTGGCGGTTCCTGTCACATTCACTAGTTTCTCAGCCATTATTGCTCTTAGGTCATGCTCTTTTCCTGTAACATAAAATGCAAAGCGTGTATGCAAGAAAAAATTCCCACTTTCGAAACTTCATAGAAATTTGGCCTACTTGACCGATTTGAATGGTTCAAATTCGAGTCGAAAGCAACAAGGGCAGATTTTGTAATGCAATAGCATCAGTTGCTGGGCAGTTGCTTTGGTTCACACCTCAGTTCAAAGCGATTAAGCTTGGTTTTCATTAAATCGAAATTTATCGCCGATCAATGCCTTAAAGCATCGCCGATGATCGCCGATGATCGCTGATGCTGTAAGACAATAATCGGCGATGAATTACGATTTAATGAAAACCAAGCTTTAGCGAATGCAAACAAAGGAAATTCTCTCAACCAGTAACTCGGCAACCTACTATGACACATCGGCGACGTGTCCCCACCCCAATCATTTGGCGACATATGGAAACGATCACTGTTACGATCATATGGAAACCAGGCTTAAGACACAAAGGGAATCCTACAACCGCGTCTTGAAGCTTGTCTCGGTCCCAATGCAATTTAAAGCCGAACTTGAACTGTCCTATACCGCCTTGTAGTAAATGGTCAATTTGCCCCAAGATTGTACGCACTGCACGGAGACATGGCATAGTTAGTGAAATTACAATGCCCTGCGTGCAGACCAACCAGACTCTGCTGAAAAAAGCGTGAATCCCATTTTTTTCTAGAAAGTCTGGTATCCAGGGTACAGGGGGAAGAGCAGTGCGAGGAACTGCGAAAAACGGATTATTATTGCTGGTTTCCTTGTGCACGTACAATAAATTTTCATTACTGAAAAGGGTAGAATTTGTTTACGATCTCATTCGGGATAGTTTCATGAGGTAAATCTGAGTTTTTCTGCCTTACCTGCTTGATACACCATGCCTCCATCAAATACACCAAAATCAGCCTGTTTGTTGACGATCTTCTTGTAGCAATCTTTTTCATCTGTTCCCGTAACGCAAGCAAAACCACCGCCAATGGCGGTACTAACCTGTTCACACTTCGCCTTTGCATTTGTAGACGTTACACACCATTTCGGATCTGCAGCCAGTGCTGAGAGACAAAAAGATCATCCATCTATAAAAGACTTTCGAGTTGTAACGGTATCATTGAGAAAAGGCTCATGAAAACAGTCATGGAATGACTTGTCACCTAGGCTCCGCTCACGAGAACGAAACGGAATGGAACTTTTTATGGGGTGATCACACGGCAATGGATCGATTTGAAGTGTTAATATCTTCCTCCCAATTCTGGCCCGTTCTGGTCTGTTCCGTTCCGTTCCGTCCCGTTCTGCTCTGTTCCGTTCGTTCCGTTCTTATGCGAACGGGGCCCTAGAGTCATTTGCAGCACGGTGAAATTTCACACATTCTGAAAATCAAGTTTAGCCAAATCCGGAATGTCGAAACAGGTCATTAATGACTGAATTCTTACAGAAAACCATACCCATAATTCCGGAAAATGCAAAAAATTGCTGAAAACCATACCCATAAATCCGCACTCTATCATGAAAAAGGTACCCTAAAAAATGGCACTACCCTGTGTCATGGACAAGTTAAGTTACCCCCCCCCCCCCCCCCGACACCCGGGCTGTGTAGGAAGCTGGGAGACGATCCCTCTTTAATCCTGCAATCAGAAAAACACCATGGGCATGTTCATTCAAGGCCAATCATGGCGATGCCCTTGGGTGTGGGGGAGATGAAATTTAGGGGGCTGTCCGATAAAAATCCATTGTTTACGAAAATATTGCCTCACTTTTGGCCGATTTGGTCCAATTATGGTTGTATATAATCTATTGTATTCGACACTGTCGACAGCCTTGACGCATCCAGTTTCGTTGTGCTGCTAAAGAAACAACTGGTTTGTGGGCTTGTTGTTATAGCCTGGCTACGAGATATAGGTATGTCTATTCCCTTTAAAGGACATGTGTCTCGTAAGCAATTGGCTAATACAACAAAGAAGTGTGGAGAGGAATTCCATTGTTTTGTGACCTTTCATTTCTGCTTCACGAATTGCATTGCAATGAAAATTCAGCCTCGATCCTGTGATTTGTAATAAACAATAGCGAGAATTGTATCGTGTGAACCAATCAGGTTCATGACATATGTACTTTAATCTCCTTTCTTGTACGAAAGAGTTTTCCACTTTTGAGTTTCAGTGGCACTAGTTACTCTCCAATGTAGAGGTTCCTCAATCATCGCATTGCAAGCAGTGTAAGATCCATTATCCGCCGAAGAAGAATGCGTTTAGACACCCTATGTTTACACTGTACTAATACAGTTTTGCTCTGTCACAAAGATGTTGCAGTTTAAGGACGCTAGGTAGAAAAAAATACGCCAGGGATTAGGAAGAACCTTGAACTCTTCCAACCCTTTTGTTTCGGACCCAGAGTTGTACCCTGTGCAAGGTACCAAAGTTGTACTGGCTGCACAGTGGGAACGGGGTGTTACTCTTTTCAACTTACAATGCATCTATTCGTATTTTCTCTCTTTCCGATCTTATCTGGCCAGTTATTTGACTAGTGTCAGAAGAAGATGTTTTTCCAGATTCCGTGCCTTTTGACGCTTGTCATTGGTTTTTATCGAACAAAATTTCGGCCAGTGGCCAAGGGGCTGCGGCAAAGTATCAGGATTAATACTTCCGTTTTACAGGTCATGTTGAGAAGTAAATAAGTCCTGCGACCGACACTGCATACTCTGCTACCAGTTCTCAAGTTTGCTTTGGCTTTGATATTTATAGCATAGCTGCTCGAACTTTCATAAATTGCTTGTTATAAATTCATTGACTCAAATGGACTGGCTCATTGTCTCGTTTCCTCCTTTTCGAATTCTATCTGGAGATTTTCTGCGACCAGAGAGAGTTGAGAAACTCAAAACTTACCTTGCAATACCCATGTTAAGAACTGGCAATGGCCAGAAATCCTTTGCGTATCGCGGGGCCAGTCTCTGGAACAGTCTTGATTTGGAAACAAAGATGGCTCCCTCAGTCAATGCCTTCAAGTCCAAACTCAAGGAAAAATAATCATATACATTGTTTTTTATTTTTATTGTAAATTTTGTATTACGTAACTCTTTATTTTGTAAATAGTTTTTGCAGGGCCAATTGTAAAACAGTATATAGACTAAATTGTACCCTGGGTAGAGGCCCCCCATAGTACCCCTAGATAACGGATTCACGTGTTGATTTTTCGTTTTTCACGCCATCACGGACTATAAAACAGTATTTTCACGTTCACGCTGCAGAAAGTTAAGAATGCTCCAGAGAGATACGACGACACACGAGGGAAAGCAGGGTAATTTTAACATGGATTTTAAAGTTTTGGAGCCAAAACTGCGAGTGAAATGAGATAAATAGGGGTCCAGGGACTTGCCCCGGACATTTTTTTGAGAATTTGCCTTCTAGAACATCGAAAAACGCCGTATTGTGAAAATTAAAGCCTGGGAACTACTTAATGTCCCTGCTGGTAACCTATCATTTGCTTCTTAGAAAAAGTCGATTTTCGTTCAAATAGACTGTATCTATTACTTTGCCGGTGGCAATTTGAGTAGTACCATGTATTATTTTTAGGTAACTCAGAAATCCTTCATTTAAGATCAATGCTCCTTTTATCTAAGATTTTCTATGAGACAAATATCTTTTTATGGAGTAGATTGCGAGCGAATGGAGTAAGAATAGGGGTCCGGGGGCTTGCCCCCGGAAAATTTTTTGAGACTGCACCCTCCAGAATGAGGGAAAACAGCATTTTTTTGTGAAATTTCAAGGCGCAATCACGTGCTTTTAAAGTCAATTTCACGAAATAACTACCAAATTTTTGGCAAATCACGCTGCACGACAGAGTCTTCGATCACGAATTCACGAGTCGAAAATATCAAAATCACGAAATCACGCGCCCAAATTAGCCAAATAACGCTTCACGTACAAATATGGGGGGGGGCCTCTGGGTAAATAATTTTAAAATGAAAATGAAAAAAAACCAATGTCAATCGAGAAGGTAAGCAGTCTCCGCTCTGTTTTTGACTCGATCTCTCTCTTCCGTCCGTACACTGCGCAGTCCATCACAAGCTTCCATATATGTCTACACTTTGCAATTTCTTATTGATTACTAACTTCGATGCTTTTATGTTTTTGTCATCAAATTTTATTACTAGGTTAACTTTAAGTCCTTTTCTATAAGTTTTATCCACGTGATTCCAGGATTTCCTCTTCCAGGTTTTCTGCATATCTTTTTTCGCTTCCTTTATTGCTTGTTTGCTAATGCTTTTTCTGGAAATTTCAGAAGATGGCAATTCCAATTTTGCCTTCGCCTTTGTACTGCTTTACCACATGACGTTAATTTCGACATTTTGTGGAGATGATTATTTGATACCTCGTCTTGCAAGTTGATGTTTACAATTTTGATATTTGAAATATATAGAATGATATAAACAGAAGAAAGATGCTTGCAACAAACACCTTTAATCAACTAAAATATACCTTTGAAAAAAAGAAGAAATCGATGGAAGTAAAGACAAGGAGTGTTCTCCTCTACAATTGTGAACTGCAAACAACCAGAAAACTGATCAGAAAAAATGCCCAACGACAAATATGTTTTACGGTCCAAAGTAAAGAACAAACTGACTCTTTCTAGCCTGTGAACAGCTATTTTTCAATTTTTTTCGGCCGTTCACAGACGAGACTCGTTCTGGATACGAGGCTAAACGCTGACTTTGTTTTGTTTACCTCTTTGTTGTAAATGTTAGACATTTCAAACGTCTACAATGCCGCGAATTGGAGCTAAGAAAAGTTTGTGCAAATAGGTCTGTTTGACAATGAATTACTTAAAGCAAATGTTCAAATGTTCGCGAATATTTTGATTTACATCAGTTGAGAATTATCAAAATATTTTTTCATCTGAATAAATTAAGGTTTGTTCCTGATAAAATTAGCGTAAGTTGACAAGAAATTCTCCTTTGTCTACTATCTTGAAACCATGACATTATGAACGATATCTTGTTGAAACGAATAGCACTATCGTCGCAAATTTCACGGTTATTCCCTGTTCGCAAATTGAACATTATCTTCTCATGAGAAAGTACGCAAACAATTTGACATCGTACTAATGGTTCTTCTCACTATTAGTGTCATGCTTCACTACACTAGCTACCTCAGTTCCAGTTCCCTGTGCGTTCATTGAACTGGATGACGGAAAAAGGCTGTTGGCAGGTTAGCGAGGTGCGCAACGACTTGTAATCTTGTAATCACTCTGGTGCCTCCTTATCGAATTGACGACTTTGCTAAAGATGGTCACGAGGAACTCCTTATTAACGAATACTTGAAAGGAAATGACTCGGGGCCATAGCAAGGGGTCTTTACTCTCTAGTTTTTCATGGCGATTAAATTTGAAACGTTGCAAAAATATTTTGCAATCTGAACACTATAAGGAGTTGTGCAATGTGAATGCAGCCTAAGACTCTACAATTGTGCAAGTCAGCCTTACCAGAATCTTAAAATATTGGGGATTTAGTCGGAAATGAGACTGTCCAGGTTCTTAAATTGGCTCTTTCAGGTATTTCTTATGTTCAGATTCAAACTTCAAGCCTTATCATTTACTGTCCGTCCACAGCACTTGGTGTTATTCACAACAGAAGTTTGTGAAAATTTCAGTAAACAAAAGAATAATTTCTGTAAAGAACAGAAAAATTTCAGTCCAGCTTCTATCCTAACTACACCTTTGATTGGAATAAACTTGATCCTGGAATAAGGCAAGCACAATCTATTGCTGTTTTTAAGACGAAGCTTCTTTCAATAATTCGCCCTCCTGCTCCTGCAAAATTTGACCTTCAACGACGACATGTTCTCGCTGGAGTTTCGGTAGTATTACGACCATCTGTTGAAATAAACAGCCTCCCCGACGTTCTTGTTCAGATTCTATTGTATGATGACAAAAATCTTCTAATGTAATCAACAAAAACATACTAGAACGGGACTCGAACTGATACTAGTTTCCACCCACAAAACAGGTCGGTTTGAGAACAAAGATCTGAAAAGTTTGTTTACTCCACTCAGCCACTAAGTCCTTTTCTCTTGTTTTTCATTTTTCACTAGTTTGCGCCTGTTTCACACTTCACAATGGATGTTGGGAAATTCAGTGTTATGTTAGTCCAGATGACAGTCTAACTGACACTTTAATGTCAAATTTCAATCAAATTTAGAGTCCATCGGACGTAACACTAAACTGATATACCCGAAACACAGTAATGGCCCGATATCTAATACGAACCCGATTTTTGTATTTATCTGCAGAAATTGTTTGCGGTATTAGAATTTACTGTACCTATATTTAGTATATGTGCTACATTTAGATTTATATTTAGATTTAACTTTAGTTACCTGTCTCTATGTTATGGCCATAGGGAAGTCATGATCTTCTGCTCCTCGTGGCATTGTCTTTGTAGTGTAGAAAAGTAGTTTGCAAGTGCTATTTTGTATTTTAATGATTTCGTTACTGTAAATTTCAATATTGGACAAAAAATTTTGTGGAACCAGAAATTTTCTAGAATCCAATGAAAAGCTCTCAAAGCATAGAGTTCTTTGCAACATGCACATATGGTATTATGAGCTTGTATGGGCTTGATGACTAAGCAACTGGAGTTTCAGACCTTTTAGCTATTCTAGGAAAGCATCTGAATCGAACGGTATTTTTCTACATTTTGAAGAATTTTCAAATTTGCACAATAGTGATAGAGGCTCTTGTGCCACTCGATCTACCCTGGGTACCAGAGCCTAATAAAAATTAAAAAAAATCTGGTACCCAGGGTACACTCGATCGAACCTCGCCTATAAAATTGTATAAAAAGAATGACGCTCGATTCAGTCTCTTTTGTAGGATAGCTAAAAAGGTCTATTGATGATCTCTATGGGATACGATAGAAAACAGGTGCGGGATGGCGAGATGAAGGTACCCTATCGTGCACCCTGTAAGCTCTGCCTCACTCTTTAAAAACATTATCTTCCGGATTTGGCCTGCAGTGCTATGAGAGCATTTTAAGAGTCGACTGTTGTATAAATAGTCGGCTTTCTATTTAAAATGTATCTTTTATTCTTTCAAATCATGGCGAAAATATTGAAGCAAAGCCAAGGGCAACTTGATAAACAGGGGATGATCCAACTTTTATCTGAGCAAAAGGCCGACCCAGACTTCTTTATTCTTGTATTGTCTTTCCCGATAAAATCGTAAGGTCCATTGTATTGGTTCAGAATCGACCCACTACTTTCAAAGTTATGATCGCTTGAGCGAACTCACATGGGACAATTAGGTGAACGATCGACTTAAAAAGTTTGACACTCGTTTACGAGTTCTGACTCTTTTGGCCAAAACAGATCATCAAAAATACAGTAAACAACTGCCTTTAGATGCGGGCTTAAGTAGTCAAATTTGACCCCAGTTTTATGGCAACTTGGCCACTGTATTCAGTATTCATTGCACGAGAACCAAGCCAGGCTGTGGCTGACTTATTGAAGGAGGGTGTTTAATATGATTGTAGGAGCGTCTATTATAGATATAGGGCTATAAGTAAGTATAGTCGAAAGGTTATGGCATTGGCAAACTTTCACTCCCTTTTCCTTTAAAGTGCTAATGCAACGAAATTTTCGAATCTCTTTTTTTAGTCGATTCTGAGACATCTTTATGCACTGATTATCATCCTGAAAACCGATTTAAAATCGGATGCGCGAATGTTTTTTTATTGCAACTCAAAGTTCGAGATTTTGGCAGGTTGCAGGCGAATTTTTCTTGTGAGCCGATGACGTATGAAGTAGAACGCCAATCTGAATAGAACAATAGCACGCCCTTTCTGTACCTTCACAACACCACAACTTCACATGAGCGATGACTGAGTGCAGGAAACAGTCTCTGAGTGGAGGAAAGGGCTGTGTTTCCAGTGTCGGCCCTAACTTGATAAGCCGTGGAAATAGTCAGTACACCAATTACGTATCAGTTCATTTATTTTTCGATGAAGTAAAAGATAAAGCAAGACATAGACAGGTGAGCGCCAATTTAGGCCACTTAGGCCATTACGTAGGTTTATTTGTTGTTCTTTTCCCTTCAGATTGATGTCGACGTAAAGGAGTCGTATGATATTTACCAACTTCACATTTTTGTTTGCAACTAAAGAGAACATAATTTCACCTTTTTACGTTCTGTAAAGAATAAGTATTATTTGTTGACAGCACAAAACTGACAAAGATTAACATAGCTAAGTTAAATTGCCAATAAGAAGGCCAACGACAGTTAGAATGGTGATTGGGAGAATTTTCTGTCATGTAAAGCTTATGAGATCATCCAGCTCCATATACCAGTGAGGCTTTTGAAAAAGAAAGAACAGAAGAGCTCTATGCAGACACCAACAGATTGTTAATCTTATATTTATTTTCCCATTATTGTCAGCTGTTATTCCAAAATAGAAATGAAATGATACTCCTTTTCTACTGTGGCTTCTTTCAATATCTGCTGCTTCTTCAAGCTAGATTATCTTTCAATCAAAATAAAAAGATCTTTCGTGGTACATTTTCTTTGCCTCACTGACTATGCTACAGGTCTCACATGGATCTACTTTTTCCACAGAAAATGAACCAGAATGCTGTAAGTGAGACCCAATGGAACAGGCTGGATCAAGTACAAGGAGGGAAAAGGATGAATGCCACTGCTGTGCACAAACAAAGAAGAGGCACATACATTGAGAGACAAATATTTTTTGCAGAGCACTGACAGTTGCTATAATTGACAAATGCCTTCATTTCAATACTTACAAGCTAAGAACTTTGAAGAATTGAAAATACTTCTGAACATGTATGGATGGTTTGAGAGCATATGTTTTGGAAACATTGCTGGTTTACTTGAATTGGAAAAGGAAATCAAAACTCAGCCAATCATTTTGCAAGTCTTTTATAGGACTCGACTTTTCATGCTTTGCTGCATGCTCCAATTTCTTGCAAGGCTGCTCTTTCTTGCAAGAACTCTGGCGAAAACATTTGCTCTCAAATATTGTAATGTTTACAGCCTTATTCATTATTTGTATAGCAAGTATCAGGTGCTATATGGAACTATGTCCTTATCTGGTGGTATTTGCAGGCTGGTAGTGATAGTCTGTTGTTCCAACCAGTGTAGCCACAGGACCAAAAAACCAGCCATCCATTGACAATTCTGCTCCACAGCTCCTGAGCAAAGAAAGTGTATCAGTTAACAGAAGTAATATTCCTTTGTGATGGCTAAGGCAAAATCCATTTCTATTCATTTCACACAGCAGCATGGTTGTCATATACACTAATTAGCAACTGACAATAAGGATGCAAATGAGCAGTTTCTGAGTTATCTCAGATGCCCATTGCTTATATTGCACTTTACATATTGTGAAATGGCTAATATTGGGGTAGAAAAGTGTTATATCAACTTATTGTGTGATGTAAAGGGAGAAGATACCATTCTTCAAAGTGAAATTGAATATTCTCATTTTTTTGTCTTTGACTTGCTGGTTCAGGGCCAATTGGTGTACACTGCAAGATATTATTGGGGGCAATGCTACTTTTCAGTCAAAACCATTGTTTGCATTATTTTACAAAAAGTTCTTTTTTCTAGCCAACAGTGGAGTGATTGCACCCCATCATCCCCCAAGTGTCCACCACTGGTTCAGGCATATCAGCTGCGTATTGCTCTGAGTTGAGATATGATCAGCTATGGTCAACAAAACAACAAATTGAGTATTTTTCAAACAAATTTGATCTTTTCTCAGATCTTGGAGGACTTGACGAAAAAAGTCATCAAAATTTTTTTGCAAACAGTGGTCTTGCTCATTTCAGCCTTGCTCTGCTTTTGCTGGGTGGGGTACGCTCACACTTGCAAGTCATCCATTAGGGGTCAAACCAATTTTTAGGACCTCTGTTTATCAATGCATTGTAATCTTGATACTGAGTATTGTAAGTTATTTGATCAAAAGTGCCATAAAACCCCAGGGGGCACTCAGCATATGCACACAGGGAGGTAAGTCCGATATTTTTGCATCAGAACATTGCCAAAAGTAATATTTTTGGGGTCCAAAGAAAACTGAAACCATGTTCATGATATTTTTTTAAACCAAACATCGTTTAAATGATATGTCTGGGCTCGCTATAGGCAATTCTGACTTGTATTTGAATTGTTTCTAAGTATAAAATGAGCTGATATTTTTGGGTTCCGGGGAAGCTGAAGTGATATTTTTGGGTTGCCTGAAAATTTCTTGGACCAACTCCCCCCATATCTGCATGTGCTGAGTTCCCCCCCCCCTGGGCATAAAACATTCAGTTGTGCAGTGCACAGTAGCATCTGTGCCTGAGTGAACCACCCAACAGTTCATCATTGCTCTGTGGAGAAGAGCACCTTTTTCAGTTTGTATTTTTGGTGAAGTTTTCTTATTTTTAGTGAAGAAGGGAGAACGAGATATGACTATATGAGTGAATCATGATTACAAATGCGATTTGCCTTGCAAAAATTACACAAATTACGCCTGCATGTTTCGTGGAAAAGGGGGTTCTTTCGGGATGAAAGATTCAGTCACTTTTTGGGGCCTGACAATACCTTCTTAGGCCTTCCCCTTGGTTGAAACGGCCCACAGGCTATTTAGGCCCTAAATGTGATAGAATTGCTCAGATAAGAAGTTACCAAAACCTTCATATTCACTTAATATCACATACCAGTCACTAACGGCAACGTTCTTCTCAGATCTGGGCCACACTTTCCTCGTACACATCACCTTTGCCCTTGGCCTTGGCATGCCCGGCCTTCTTCTTGATAAGGCAAGTGAGCTTGTGTTGGCTCACAAATCAATGATCTTCATCACAGGATGTCGGAGAATGATTATCGTGGAAAACTCTCATTGCTGCTGTATTCGCTGACATCCCACGTCGATTTGGCAAAGCTTAAATCAAACAAAATGAATCTGCCTTCGAGAAATAGCAAGAGACTGCCACCCCTGCCACTGGTTTCTGACCGGAGTGTGCTTTGTTGTGCATGATAAATTCAATGCGTTCTACTTACTACGTCACGCGCGATATGAAAATTCGCACTGACCTCGTAACTTTAGGGGGCTATTTCAAGACAATTTGATTGTTCCCTGTTGCCTTTCTTTATACCATATTGCTCGGCAGAGATTGAAGTTTCTTTTAAAGCGAAAAAACGAGGTTCGAAAATTTCGTTGCATTAGCACTTTAACAGTTTTGACTTTTGCAAAGGCTGAATATGCCCTCCCTAAAGATAGAGAAACCTGAACTGGGAAACATGAGACATAGCTTAAATTTCTGGTTATTTCTGGAATTATTCATCCTACTCAGCCTAAATATAGCTAAACTTGAACGTTTCAACTCTTCGTCATAATAATAAATTCAAGAAACGTTGGGAGAGTTTCTGAAAGCAAGTCTGGCTCTTTGACTCACTGTTTTCTGGATGACAACCTTTTTCTGCTCACTCTCTGCATGTTCCGCAATCTACAGACACAGAAATAGTTTGTTGAAAGCACACTTACTCTTTCCAAAAATCGCCAAAACAGTATAAACTGCGATTAACATCATCTTCGTTGGATACTTGCAAGCAAACTTGTTGATGTCTTTGACTTGAATCTTGCCTTTCTCGTTGTGACTGCGTCTCTTTCCTTGAATGGCAGAAGTTCCTTGTTGCACGAATGTTCGTAATGCACCACAAAAACACAAATAATTTCGCCTCTCAGCGGTCTCGCAGCCACCTGCTTGACCGCGCAACTTGGCCTCTGTCTGAAAGTATTGTCTGAAACGGGATCTTTTTTCTTAGGATGACAAGCTCATTTGTTTGTAGGTGGATTTGAATTTCAATAACTTTGAAAGATTTAAAATTTGATAATTTCTTGCAAGATAACAAAACGTGGTTCTACGCAATGACCTCAACCAAACGTGTGCATGAATCATTCATTGTCAGATTCGCGGTAACGCAAAATTGCTCGTCTAAAGCATTGATCATTGTTATTCGCGGGCATTTTAACGTGACATCGAATTTGAAACGAATTCTGCAAAATGTTCATATGAAAAACAAATTGATGGAGACAGGGTCTAGCAGTCTACAAATCCTGCAGTCAGAGTGTTGGAACGTCCTCTCAGTTGAGCGTAAAATGTTATCTCAATGAAAAACTTCAAAAAAGCTGGCTGAGTGAATGGCTGTGTGCCAGGTGTATATCTGCATACGCTAATACCCGGGTGAGCCAGGAAAAAGTTCCCAATTTTGAAAATTCATAACACCAAGACTACTTCACGGATTTGAATCATTCAAATTCTAGGTAAAACCGAAAGATCAAAGTATTTTTTGTGACCTTTCTCGCTGTCCTACCAGCAATACAAATATAGGTAAATTCAGTTTCACAAAAATTCAATGGTTGCAAAATGACTGAAAAATGTCCCAAAAAATCGATCAATTCATAAATGACTTCTCGCCCAGAATAATCAAGAAAATGCAACTTCTCATGGGTGAGAGATATCCGCTGTACATTGATTGCCACAGGATTGAAAATTTTTCGTATATGTTTGAAATCGATGTCTTATAACTTTTGAGGGAGGTGAAATGCCCATGGCCTATTGTTCGGTTTGAATAGAGTCCCTACGATTTGATCAATGCTTTAGGCCCTTCTCCCGTCATTTTGCAACCATGAAATTTTTATAAACTTGAATTTACCAATACTTCTAGTGCTAGTAGGACAGCGAGAAAAATCACAAAAATACTTTGATCTTTCGACTTTTAACTAGAATTTGAATGATTCAAATCCGTGTAGTAATCTTGGTGTTAAGAATTTTCAAAAGTGGGAACTTTTTTCTGGCTCACCCGGTTTATGATGACTTTCTTTTTTTATTGTAAAAAATCAGTTTAGATCATAGGGATTTATGATTAGTATCTTATAAACTGAAAATTTTTAACAACGTACGTTTAACTTTTTTTCCTATAATGTCAATTTTCTTAGTGTTTAGATTGGAGGGCACCTAGATAGAGAGCTACCCTCATTAAAATTTGAAATAAAACAAAATAAATTGATAGATGTTATCCTTCGAAGATTTTTAAAGATTTTAGAACTGTTTTGGTCAGATCATCGACACAAAAGTGTATGGATTGACAGATGAGATAGACAGCAGAAGTACAAGTTTCAGGCTCATTTTGGGAAGGTTGAAGAGCAGTGGCCTTAACGGTCTTGAGAGGGTCCAAGGCGCTTTTCGGTTGTGGTCTGTAGCGGGTTTGATGTGCGTGACAAAGTGGACGTGACAAAGGATATGACAAAGTGGAACAGGGTATTATTGGTACGGGTTGGGTTTGTTACATCAACGAGGTGTGACGCAGTGTCCTCTTCAAAGAAATTCCAAAATACTTTTTGTTGCCATTTGCTATATATACCGTGAAGAAATTCGAAAAATATTTGTAGAAGGAGTTCATCTTCGTTGAATATTAAATTTATAAGCTTTTATTCATCGGTTGGTACTTTAAAGAAATCGAAGCGGAGATTTTGAGTTATATTTTACGTTGGGGAGACATATTTTTGACACGAAAGGATAAAGTGGGTCTCATTTTCAACTTTTCTCATTTTCATCTAATTTCTGTAGATGGAAAAATTTTGCACAAATTCCTAGTGCTCGTGGACTTGCCCAAGACGACGTAGGCAAGCCAAAGTGCTAGTAAGATTTTCACATGGAGGAGATCTTCTTTTCTTTTGCAGCAAAGAGTTTTCGAAAATCTTTAGATTCACTTAAGATCTGGAGAACAGCGATAAAAGTTGTTCGGAAGATTATGGCAACATCGTGAACTTTGGAACCGGAATATAATTTTCGTAAATGGGAACATTTTGCACATAGTCCTAGTGCTCGTGGAGGGGACTTGCCCAAGACGACTTAGGCAAGTCCAAAGTGCTAGTAAGATTTTCACATGGAAGAGGTATCGTTTTCTTTTGCAGCAAAGTGTTTTCGAAACTCTTTAGATCCAATTAGGATCTGGAAAACAGCGATAAAAATTGTTCGGAAGATTATGGCAACATCGTGAACTTTAGAACCGGAATATAATTTCTGTAATACACAATTTCACACAAATCAAGAATTCGGCGATTATTTTTTGGATTCAAATTTAAATTTTATGGATTCAAAGTTAAGAAACCAAATTACGAATTTCAGAGCCAAATTACTTTTAAATGTATTTAGTTTAAATTGATTTTTGAAAAAGGAAAGACATGATATTCTTGCAGGTCCTTTCAATACACTTATGAAAATTTTATCAAGAGTGTTTTCTTTGAGTGACTGAAACCACATATAAAAAATCGCTTACGATCTGGGAAACAAGCAAACAGAAGATGTACCAAAAATTGGTGAGTGAGGCCCCCCCATATTTGTACGTGAAGCGTTATTAGGCTAATTTAGGCGCGTGATTTCGTGATTTTATTATTTTCGACTCGTGAATTCGTGATCGAGGACTCCGTCGTGCAGCATGATTTGCAAAAAATTTGGCCGTTATTTCGTGAAATGGACATTTAAACCACGTGATTGCGCCTTGAACTCTTACAAGAAATGCCGTTTTCCGACGTTGTGAAGGATATAGTCTCAAAAATTTTCCGGGGCAAGCTCCCGGACCCCCAGTTACCTGGTTGACTTGCAGCCTTAGCTGCATGAAACTTTTAAAATGCATGATAAAAACAATCTGCGCGCCCTGGTGTGTTGGAGCTGGAGCATTCTTAAAATTTCTGCAACGTGATCGTGAAAATTCTGTTTTGTAGTCCGTGATGGCGTGAAAAATGCAAAATCAGCACGTGAATCCGTTATTCAGGGGTACTATGGGGGGCCTCGTATGTGGTATTTTTGATTTTGAACATAGTCACCATCAGTCTTTGACACAGGCCTAAGTGCATGATTTATCATGACGTGTCAAAAGTTGGAACTTTTTTGTACACTGCAAACAATTCACCTAAACTTGACACCTTTCCATTGATGAATGGGAATACACACACCAATGTTATCTCATGTTTCATCCTTTTCAGTCATCTTGTCAAGTGAGAATGAATTTGCCTTTGCTTGTTCTCTGAGTCTTTGTCGTCTTTTGCTTTGTACAGATTTCTTTTTATTTTCTTGAATTTCTTTGCCTAACTTGCTGTCATTTCCTTTCTTGATATATTCAAGCTTTTCAAATAGAAGCTGCCTTGCAAGTTTTCTGTTTTCAAAGAGTGATCTTGTCTGATGGCACTAGAATGAGATTATTTTTTATAAGAAATGGGTTAAGAGTAGAATAGATTAAACAAAATTTAATATGGATTGGAAAAACAGCAAAGAGAACTATAATTTCTGAAGGTGTGTAGACAAGAAAAAAACAGCCTCTTATTAGATGTGTTATTTCAAACTAAATTAGGTGTAATCATGCTTGATGATAATATTTCAAAACTCATTCAAGGATGTGATGTTCTCAAAAGAGTGAAATCAAGCAAGCAGTCAAGCAACATTTATTTGCTAACACAGGCTAATCCTTGCCAGAACTCTTGAAAAAAGTCAGATTTTCTTCCTCAGCTCTCCCCCTTTCCCCTTACAATGCTCATTCTATATGCGATTATGCATTTCTGACAGACTTGCAAACACTGACAAGGCGATTTTCTTTACATCTGGTGACCAGTGCTTCAAACCAACATCGTTCAGGGGGCAGGGGGGCTGAAAAGACTGTGGCACAAAGTTTCCTGTATCTTAGATGTGTAGTCAGGCAAGAAATTAGCAATATGAAATATTTTTTCAAGTTGTTTTGGCAAGGATTATAGGTATATCGCAGCTGTTCAGCTGCTGAGGGCTTTTGGCACTTTCATGGTTTGTCCCCCCAGAGCTATCTCTGAGTACAATTTACCAACCCCGGAGGATGGACAGCTGAAATGGCTGCAGGGCTCGTGGTTTGTAGTGCCAGTGATGGCCTTTGAAGCGACAAGGCAAGGGTAGACCCCACAAGCTTCAGAACACAGCGCTTCAAGTACTTTTTTGATATCATGCAGTATTGCAGGTGTATAGATTCGTTGCACGGGGGATTAATCCCTATAGACTCCCCTATAGATAGTTGCACAGGGGATTCACACTCTTATTTAATCCACACAGCTATCCACGCATTTGCATAATTCAGTAACAGGACGGTATATTTTCCTGTATTTTATGTAAGTTTTGCTATGTTGATAGGCGTAGTTTCAGTTCAAATTGGCAGACAAGCTGCGCTATTTTTATGCCTGCTTGAAATCCCCGGCACAGTTTTCAAACTTTCCAATCTGGCTCGCCTATTGCACACAGACCAGATCACACATGTTTTCCAGCCTGGTGCATGACATCAGAGATCTCACTTTGGCTTGCAGACTGCAGTGCACACGGATTATATGATGGCTTAATTGATAATATTCAAAGGCTGTTGTGTAAACCTTTATAATAATTCCAGTAGGCAAATGCTTCAGTTGCACACAGTTGCTTGATTTATTAACTGACTGCCCTCCTGGGCCACTGCCTTTGATAAAACTCTCTTCAATTTCATTCTCAATCAATAGGCCTTGGCTTTCTTTGTTGTCATACAGCCAATTGTTACTTTTGGCCAAATCTGGACTGTTCTCACTGCCAGTGTCATTCCACACATATCTTGTACAATGCAGAGCTCTGGTTGCTGGAATTCGTGTGAATCGCCTCGCTCCTAAGATCACAAAAATGGACAAATTCATCGATTCGTAACCCTCTCCGATCCGATCCAAGCTCTTGAAAGTTTGCTCAACCTTCAGCCTTTTGGAGCAGAATTTTCTCTAGGCCTTCCAAATTAACTACTTTTTTTAGAATTTTAGGATCATTCAAACACAAATTCTGAAACTTGCAAGTCTACCCTTTCCAGAATTGGTTGCAATCAAGAACACCCTTTGCTTGCAAACCTTGAAAACATTGTTGAATTATGAATCTTAGGTCGTTGGGCATATTCAAAATTATCTTAGGCGGCGATCTGCAGAGCTATTTTCCCATCTTCCAATCCAGCTTTTCAGGAATGGTTCTGTCATAAGAGCATGGAAGATAAAATCTTGGGGGTTCCCCTATGAAAAATCCATTGTTTGGCGATATTTTTACCCAACTTCTGGCGAGTTCTTGCCTAAAAAAGGCTGATTTTTAAAATTTTTCCCATCTTTGGGAGGGGAGCTGCAGTCTAGAGTTATGACCTCGGGCCCATGTTTTCCTGCGTTCTTTGACTTTCTGATGTCATTTCGCTAAAAGGGCTATAGACCTTTTAGCTATTCTGAAAAAGAATCTCAATCGAACGATACTTTGCTACATTTTGTAGAATTTTCGAATGTGCACAATTGTGATAGAAGCTTTAACGCCACTCGATCGAATCTCGTGTATAAAAATGTATAAAAATAACGTTCGATCCAGGCTCTTTTGCTGAATAGCTAAAAGGTCTATTCACCAAGTGAAATCAGTAAGTCAAAGAACGCAGGGCAACAAGGGATGAAAAGGCACGAGTCTGGTTGCCACCTCAGCTTCCTAGCTCGAATTCTTATCCTCCTAGTGTCATTTCTATTATATCTTTGTAAAGCTCGAAGCACCCTGTCTCTTTAAAACTAACATAATCAAATGGATGGTTTTTAAGGAAGACTACAGAAACAAGCATGCAGCCTGTTTCTTTAATTACCTAATATAGTATTCATTTTTTTATCCCCACAGGTTGTTCAGTCTGGCAGTAAAAATGTCGAGATGGCTGTTATGAAACGTGGTGAGCCAATGAGGGTAAGTTTATCAACATCTTTTCTTTTTGTTGGAAAATTCCTCTTGACTTTCAAATGCTGGCCGAAGCCTCTACTTATAGGCCTTAATTAGCAGTAATGCTGCTATTTTAAAACTCTTTTGCCTACTGTAAATAAATTATTGATTGATTGATTGATTGATTGATTGATTGATTGATTGACTTTTAAATGCTGGCCGTGCTTGTCGATAAAATTGTTCCTTGAAAACACCTCCATACCTTCTCTAGTTTGAGCAATGCAAGGGTTTTCTGCCTTATGCAAACTATATTTTAAGCCCGGGGGTCACTACTGGGTCATTTGGGGGTGTACGTTCCAAGAATTTGTGTTATGACCAAATCCCAGAATTTTGCTTGGATTTTGAGGCCTAATCCTAGTTTATGGATATGGTTTCTGACCAGTGTTGGCGCGACAAAACAATAGGAAAATAGTTAGTTTTCTCAAACTTGGGCATTCCCAAAATACCTAGAAAGAAGCGGACTCCAATCCCAGAACTATTCTTTAAAAATTACATCCCATTTCCATACTTTTTGTACCAAAAACCGCCCATAACTGGCGCACATCTCCGTCTGGTTGCATAGTAAAGTGTCCGCCCTTCAACTAATTTTTAGCCCGCTGCTGCTATCAACAGTGATATTTTATTCTAGCTTCTGGAAAACGACGAGATTGATAAATATGTAGCAGAAATAGAAAAGGAAAAAGAGGAGGAGGCGGAAAAGAAGAAACAGAAGAAAGCTGCGAAGTCAGCAGCCTCGTCTTAGAGAAGAGACAGGAAGGTGTTAGATTGGTATGAGTTATTTTCAGTGGTGTAGCAATGAAGGATACAACAGATTTGCTTTCGAGGAATCGTTGCTAGACCACAGAACATTAGGACAGAAGCTTACGACGTTGCTACGTTATTCCATATGAAAATGTTTATCTTCGAGTCCAAAAATTGTTTATGCAGTCATACATTCGATGATGTTCTGAATTTTGATTGCCATGTCGGGGTACCAGTTTCAAAAGAGCGGTTTTCTTTGACTTCCTTTTTACTTACGTACGTACTGTTCCTAAATTATTCATACCTATGCCATGTCCAAAGTATTTTAAATTGTTTAATTTTCAGACCAGCAACGCAAAATATTGTATTTCTTTAAGTGTCTCTTGTAGTGTTTCTTTCCGCGTTTTGTCACATTTTTATGTAATTTCGATCGCAGTAAAGTTGGCTAGCAAATTATATCGTTTTAAAATACGCAGAGTTTGTAATGGGTATGAATAGTTTCAGGCTAAATGTTGCTCTGTATCGCTCATCATAATTGACGTGCTGTGGTTTGGCCAATGTGAGCCATACCAAACCAAGGTGAGGCATAACCCTGTGTCTTTTGTATGAAACTGGTGCACACAAACCACTGCACAACTGGAAGGATCACTGTTGATGCAATATTGGATCACACCAAGAACGGTCATTTGTTTATTACTTTTTCTTGTGTTTAAGATTCGGTTTCATTTTTCTTGTGTTGAAGATTCGTGGTCATTTTTTTCACCTTAAGTTTCGCCATCTTCTCTCGTACTCTCAACTATTGATCCTAAACTTGCTCCCTTTTTTCTACTGTCCTAAATTGTCCAATGAAGGTCACTTACTGAGAAAACATAGCAAGTTCTGATAAAGTACCGTGCAAGTTTAGTTCTTGGGCTTGATGACATTCATTGAAAGTGCTTAGCAGTTCTTGCTTTCTCGTGATGCCTTTCTCAAACCAAGCGGAAATTTTCTGTCGAGAAAATTGAAGGTTTTGTTGTAAGCTTGGTGTAATTTGAAAGGTTCAAAAAGATTTGATGATGTTACTGATCTTAACAAATCTGTTAAAACATTTATATCAAGGAAGAAATTCTTGCAAAATTATTGCGATAAATCGAAAGGGTTTTGATATCATATTGAAATTTCGTGGGGCAAATTTTGCGTTGATATGTTGCAGGGAAAAAACATTTATTGCATTGTATCGAAATGTCATTATAAATTTTGGGAAGTGACGCTTTTATGGCCCACCAGTTTTTGAAGCATACCTCAAAGTCTCAACGATATCATGATTAAGTGTATTTCATCCCGTACAACAACCCCAAGGGGTACTTCCGTTACGGCCTAACAAGGGAGGGGGGTTATGTAAAACCCAGACAACAAGTTAAACTCAACTATCTGTAAGACACATTTGAAGGAAAATCACGACGTCTTCAAAACGCTCGACAAATCAAGCAAAATTCTTGTACATCCAAAACAAACCTTCTCTGTCTCTTTGCATTCCCTCTTTCCTGTCTTTCTCTTCTTCTCCCTCTTCTCTCAGTCCGGCGGTCATCATACCCATTCGTGTAAAAGTTTTTGGGCGCCTCCGCATAATGCCTGACTTTTATTCGGTTTAAGGGTCTTGAAAAATGGTTACCCAATGGCCCTTTCTTCAACACATCTTACCAGTTGGGGGTATTTTAAAATTTCTAACCAGTATGCTCCTCCGCATGGCAATATGATCGTTGCAGCAATAATCATCAACGAATTTTGAAGTTTCCTTGCGTTATCCATCATTTTTACAGCTGAAATGATTAAAATTGCAGGAAATTTTGATTGCTACATGCCCTAAATTTTGGGTCCATTAACTACCATCTGGGGGTTTTTGTGAAAAGATGCCCTCTATGATCCTGTCGCCTTTCTACGAAAACTCTAAGAGGAAATAGTCATTTTTGTGTGCTGCTTTGACCCTTTAAAAGCCAAGCGCAGGGACTTAGGAGGTATCTCAAAGTTTAGGGTACGACACTTCGAGGTAGCTTATTTCCTCGGGAAGAAGGAACCATTTTTCTTAAAATAAAAGGGCACTTCTTTGTTTATTGCAAAATCATGGGGGCACGTGCCCCCAGTGCTCTCTGGTTCCTACGTCTATGGCCAAGCAAAGAAACCTTGCGGTTGATGATGCAATCGTAATGCTTTCTCGCTGTTGGAATCTTACACTTTGTGAATGCTAACGTGGCGTGGGCAAGTTGAAAAATCCGACCAGAATCATATCGATGGAAAACGAGAGTCAGATCAAAGTTCAGGCGATCGGCCTTGTCCTTCGGATAGTAGCTAAGCTTTCATTTTCGGCGATAGGCCATGGCATGAAAGCAGACTCTGAGTAAAACAAGCAGATTGGAAGGTCTGGGTAAAGATTTTCATGATAATTCGACGTAAATTCAAAACCCTTTGGCATGAATTTCAAGAAGTTCCTATACTATGTGTATGATTTTATCGACCCGAAGATGCAAGACTATTCAAATTTCTCCAATGATGGGAAAATTCTGGAAAACTACCCAGATCCACATGTAAGGAATTTCACATGAAACCCCATCCACATGACATGAGCTCGGAGAACCCCATACCATTATAGAAATCGTCAACAGGCAACAATTTTATGCTGATGACTGAAGTATTGGGAACAGAAATAGTTATGTTTGTGTGATTCATAAGCGTACGGGAAGAAAAAATCTGGGGGGGACGGCCCGACACAAAACCCATTTTTTGCCAACATTTTTGCCCAAATAGGGGCAAAAATTTGCCCGAAAGAGGCTGATTTTTGAAAATTTCTCCAAAGTTGGGGGCTACCACCCCCGGCCCCCCGCCCCGTACGCTTATGGTGTGATTCGTTTTGCATGAAAATAGTTGAAAGGATTATTTGGATCCTCCTTTCTTGATCCATGATCCTTGGTCCGGATTTTGTGCAATTGCCCAAAAATGAGGAAGTGCTTTGTCAGCAATAAATACTTCTGGGAAGCGTTATGGCCTAAATTCATTCAAGAGGACCTCGCAGTCATAGCTGCAAGATGGGAAATAACACATCCAAAAAGCCAGCAACTGTCGAAAATAGAACTCCAGAACAAAAAGAGACCATTGTAGATGAATCTGAGACGAAAGCTGAAAATGAGCATCGGCAAATTTCTGTTTTGATCGTTGGGGCTGGGATGCGTGGTCAAATATATGCAACATACAGCAAAGATTTCCCAAACAGAATGAACGTTGTCGGAGTTGCTGAGCCTGTTTTTCAACGACGAAGCATGATGCAGAATGTTTACAAAATTGAGAAGGAGAATGTATTCGATGACTGGAAGGATGTGAGTGTCGTGTTTTTTTTGTATGGACTAACTTCTTAGCTGATCCCACATATATCATTATGTGTAGGAGGCTGATAGATCTAGACTGTGTTATGCAGCAGGGAGATTTAAGAGGGGAAGGGGTGGGGGTGGTACCGACCCTACCACAACTCCTTGTCAATGTTGATTTCCAATGTGTCCAAATAAACCAGAAGGCGTACCTCCCTTGAAGGGGTTGGATCCTACTACGGAAGCAACAAGGATTTTTGGAAAACTGTCGTAAACGTAAGAAACTCCCAAAGCATCAGAAAATGATTCATTGTTGTCACTTTTTTTACAGAAGAAACAGCTTCTAAGGGCCAATAAAAATAGTAGCCTCGTTTTATTCTACTCAAAGCTTAAGAAGCTGCCTTACCTTAACTGATGCAAGAGCCAGGCAACTTTGTGATGGCAGCTTTGATTTTCCCAAGTCACTCAAAAATGAGTGCAAATGCTTTGAGATTGTTTTGAATGTAAAAATCTTGTTTCTAATCCTTGTATTGCTTTGAAATTTATTATGAAATTACTCCCACACTTCCTGCCCTAAAATTATAAAGAAAGTCATCAGAAACTTTTGCGGCAAAAGTTTCCTGAAAAGAAGGGACTGCATACCAGCCCTGGATCCTTGTTTCTTATAAGAATATGAATTTAAGTATCTTAAAGATCTTATTCTTCTGCACTTCTTAGTTTTGTGAAAAGTAGACAAGTCCACAAGTGTATGCTACAAAGAAATGCAAGGAAGCATTTAGCTATAAGAATGTTATTGACTCATTTCAGGCTGCTTCTAAAGATAAATTTGCAGATGCTGTTGTCATTGCAACTCTGGACCACATGCATAAGGAACCAGCTATTGCATTTGCAAACAAAGGATATCATATCTTGTTAGAAAAGCCCATGGCACCAACTCTTGCAGATTGTGAAGAAATTGTGGAAGCATGCAAAAGAAATAAGATAATCCTGGCTGTTGGACATGTGTTAAGATATACACCACATTACTTGAAGGTGAAAGAAATCATTGACAGTGGTAAAATAGGTATGTGTTGTACTGCATGTTTTGAAACTGATGGTCTAAATAGTTAGAATACAGTTGTCTAGTAATCTTAGAAACATTACATTTGGGAGATAGTGGGGATCTATCTTTGAACATGAGAGCTGATGAAGGAATATTTTTCCAGTTTTCTGCATTTTTTGTATTTTTTTAAAGAAGATATGTCAGAGCACCTTGGAGGAAGTCAAGTCCTCACCTTTTCCTGAATAAGTGGCATTAGTTCCCAATTAGAGGTCCCACCATGTTGCCTTGGTATATCTTTTCCTCACCAAATGGGAAAATGTAAGAGTTTTTCTCCCTTTTTTTTAAGTCTGGTGTCATTGTAGATGTTAAAAGAGGCCAAGCATTTAGGAGCAAAATGAGACATATCTATTGCTATTCAAAGTCACAGACTTCAAGCTCTCCAACTCCACCATTAAGTTATGATGTTGTTGATGAAATGATGAGGATACCAACAACTGCACCTCTTGTCTACGCCTACTTTTTGTCACGCAGCTGAAGCTGTAAGCCAATCAAATTTTATTGGACCAGGGAATAGATTTCCATAGGACCATCTTGGTTGCTACTGACCTAATTGTGGTTGCAACACAGGAAGCCCATATTACATTGTATGCACAAAAATTATTCTGTCAAAAGATATTTTCATCTTTTACTCTTCTATTATTATGTTCAGTTTTTTGCTTTTTAGCCTTCCCAGTGAGTTTTATTAGGGACCTTTAGCAGCCAGAACTGCAATGCCAGCCAGAACGTCATCATGTATTCCCACATTACTTTCACATGTTCTAAAACAAGATGTGGCAACATCTCCTTCTTCATCTAAATACTTTGGAAGGCTCTGTTTCTTTAATAATTAACATTTAAAATGACTGAGAGTCACTTTGAAGATCCAGATCCAAAGAACAGCATGTTAGAAATAGGACTTCCTAGTGGTGCAGTTGCAAAGGACAACTTCACAGACTATCAGGGGAAGCAAATTCGAATGGAAAACCAAACCGAGGCTTGGAAACAAAAGGAACTTTTGCATTGCTGTTGCAGTCACGGTCCTGGTTGCTTAAGGTCCTTATTTACGAGAGAGCAGAAGAAAATAATGGAGTGAACAGTAAAACTGAAACATACAATTTTTGCTCCATAGTTTCCATATGTCCACTCGTAAATAACTGGGAATGCTAAATTGCAGAAAACAACACATCAATAGAGAGGAAAAGATGAAATATGTTTTGATGGCATGATTTTTTTAATAAGATAACTTTTTGAATATGATGCTATATTGGGATTCCTGCGGTTCCAACAGTCATTCATAAGTTATACCTTTCTGCTCATGAGCTACTCTAGGTCTTCTCCTTTGCTTCTTCTTTCTCCTAATGAGCATGAGGTCTTCCTCGCATTTGCTTTTTAATCTTAGTGACCCTTAGCAAAATATTGAGTATGTTTGGAGTATACTTCAAGCTTGATACTAACTTGTTTTGACTCAAGGGCTTGACTTAAGGGTGTGAGGGCTTGACTCAAGTAAGAATTTTGCACTGCTTACGCTAGCTTGCAGCATTCACAGCATCTTCTACACTGGAAGGCATACTCTATCAAGCTTGACTGGAGTATGTTTGCGAATAACTTTATCATGTGATTATTGTCAAGCTTGATAAAGCGCTAATCATATTTGCAAACTGGCCAAAATTGTGTCAACTGTTGACAGTCAACATACTCATTTCAAGCTCCTTCAAGCCAAGTCATGCTCCTATCTGGCCTGCCCAAACTTGTTGCAAGCTAAACTTGTTCCTAGGGGGATTTTAATGCCCAGAAGATGAATTTGAGTTGACCCACTAAAGCTGCGTAAATAAAGCCAGTAATTTGCATTTCAATTCTGACTTTCCTTACATTATTCACGGGACCTTGAAATTCCACCTCTAACAGGCTCCTGCATCGTAAGGCCATTTGCTTAATCCTAGGTGAAATAGTCAACATACAGCATATGGAACCAGTTGGCTGGAATCATTATGCCCACTCTTATGTTAGAGGCAACTGGAGAAGGGAAGAAGATACTGGCTCTTCATTGCTTGCAAAGTGTTGTCATGATATTGATCTCCTTAACTATTTCATGAGCCCTTCACAATGTATATCAGTATCATCTTTTGGGTCTTTGAGTCACTTCAAAAAGAGTAACAAGCCAGATGGTGCTGGAAAAAGATGCACTGATTGTTCTATTGAAGCTGAATGTCCATACTCTGCTGTTAAAATGTATCTTGCACCAGCCAAATTTGGTTTCCCAAATTTCTTTTGCTTTGTTGTTGCTGATAATCCTACTCCTGAGGAAATTGAGGAGAGTTTGAAAACTGGCCCTTATGGGAGATGCGTTTATGATTGTGACAATGATGTCATGTCAAATCAAGTTGTCAATATGATTTTTGAGGGTGGGAAGACCATAAATATGTCAATGATCGCATTCACAGAGAAACTGTGTGTGAGACAAACTAAAGTATTTGGCACGCATGGTGAAATGACTTGCAGCGAAAGTTCACCTATCACAGTTTTTGATTTTGCAACAAAGAAGAGACAAACATTTTATGAAGGAGAGGAAATGCCTGTAGAACGGACAACAATGCTAGGGCATGGTGGTGCTGATTACCACTTGATGAAAGCATTTGTAAAAGCCGTGGCATTTGAAGACCCTGGCATGATCTTGTCTGGCCCAGATGAGAGTTTGGCTAGTCATAGATTGGTTTTTCTTGCAGAGGTTGCACGCAAAGAAAACAGAGTGGTTGACGTTCATGCTACTGAAAAATGATAAGAATAACTCAACAAATTTTTTTACATAAAAAGAACTGAATATCTTTTCACCCTCTTTTGAAAAAAGAAAATTTCAATTGATCATAAATGCGCAGCTTCAAACATGCAGCCATGTTTCATTTTCTAAAGATGATATTCTGTGCAGGGGATATATCAATACTATCTCTAGAAAGATCTGCATCTTGTAACCATGTTGTAACCCAATCAACTGAATACTTTAAAGAATATTTTTATCATTAATGCTATTGAATATATCTATGAATTTCATGTTATGTATGTATGTAAGTCTCATTTTTAAATTTTAGTGAAAGATACCCTAGTGGGTTAAACTAGTCAGCATTCAACTAATGAACAATTAAAGAAAAGGTCCAAACTGATGTCTGTTTTCTTCAAGTCTGATGTCTGATGCCCGCTATTCATACTGTAGATTCATGCTGTATCCATTCTTGTTCAAAATCTCCCAAACAGAATCTTACTATTTTTGTCAAGTCCTGAAATTCCCCAGCTTTTACTCCAAGCATTGAGAAATCACTTGTTTTTGCCTTAGCATAGAGATTACATCTACCCTACTGAGATACATAAGATATTCATCCAAAACTTGATCAAGGAATGTGAAATGTTGGGTTTTTTTTCAAAAGTTAAAGGAAATTTGAGTTATAGGAGTGAAGATGTCTGAAAACTGAACAAAAACTTTTTTACTACACTCTGTTGTTCACAGATGTGCCCCTAGTAAAACTGGGTTTTGGAACAGAAGATTTCGGTGAAATGATTTCTAAACATAAAGTAGAAAATGGGTCAAAAAGAAACCAAACAAAGTGGCAACACCTTGTCAGGGTGGTTGGGTCATCAAATCTTTGGGGCCACTTACCTATACCAAGGTGATTGAAATAGCACTTGGATCAACATTAAAAAATGATGCCCCAACTAATACTGCATCAATCCTAAATCTCTGAAGGCTCCTGCCCAGTAGTGAAGCCATCTGCCATATTCACAATGTTATCCAGTGCTGGTCTTTGAATTTCCCTGCATCCAGTGATCAGCACTATGTGATGCTACCTCACCCCTAACATAAACTTTATGAATCCTACATTTCTGAGGGCTCTTGCCCAGTGAAGCCATGTGCCATAGTCAAAATATTATAGTTGTCCTTGACTTTCCCTTGGCCATTTTGTGCTGAACGCTTAGGGTTGCTTGCTTTTCTTCTACTAGCCATGCATGGTTCATCATCACTTCCATTATGAGAATAATTCCCGATATCATTATTCCCTTGGTACTGAGCAGTTCCATATTTTTGGTATGATCCAGGAAAACAGGGCTGTGTTTGCGTCAAATTTGGTGTGGGCAGCTGTCTGTGGGATCCAAATCTTGTCTTGAAAACCAGATTTTGAATTTCAATTTTCAGTGCTTCTTTTGCCTCTCCTTCATCAATTTTTGACAAAGATTTCAGAATCACTTCAAGGAAAAGTTCATCATCAGTCTTTTTTTGGGGGATTTCTTCTTTTTCCTGACATTTCCTCCTTTTTTCAACAGGGTGTTCATCATGGTCATACATTTCTACTGGTTTCTCGATTTTCTCAAAACTTCTTTTTGACACTTTAGTTGTTGTAGGTACTTGAATCATGTTGAAATTTGTAACATCTGAAAATAAAATAAGATTCGCTAAATTTGAATTTGACCTTCAAATTACAAAAGACTGAGAAAGACAGGTCAGGTGTATGAACTTCTTGTAAATGTGGTTCTAAACTTTGCCAAAATTCCTTGAAATTCTGTACTGTTAATATATTTACATTTCTTTTCCATAGGAAAGTCTTTGAAACAAACTCAACCCTCCCATCACCCAAAATAAAAACAATTCAGCCAGTGGAATGGCCAGGGGGTTAAATACCCCCCACTTCATAAGACTTGGGGAAAATTGCTGTTGTTAAATGTATACAATAAAGGGCAATAAAGATGTCTGGGTGTCCCCAGGTTTCCACTATTTTTTGTCTGGCCCTGCCACTGACTTCAGCATCGGGCTAAATTCGTTTGGGAAAGTTCGTACTTAAGTTGTGGAAATCGATGGCATATTTTTATGTTATTTTAATGTTTCCATGTTTATGTAATGTCTGGCAGTCGAGCGGCTGCTCAAACCTTCGTTCTGAAACGTTAACGCACCACTAAAAATTCCAACATTGACATTTAAAGAAACTCTTTGAAACTTTTTCTGCAAAAACTTTGAGTACTCAAATCAAGGGAACTTGAAGAAACTTTCAGTACTTGGTAGTCCACAGGCAGAGAAGGAGCATTGCCAACGATTACCACTGAAGATGCGACTTTGCGAGAACTACTTTTTCAGGGGTACTTGTATACTTTAGATTTAACGAAAATACATCTGAGGGGATGCTGATCATGAGAGTGGGTATGGGTGGATGTTGTCCTTATCTGAGACGGAGGTGCATATCCTGTATAAAAGCAGGTCAAGTGGGAGAAAAACTGCCCCCCCTCTCCATTGCCCCTCGTCCATATACTTTACCTTTTTCTGGTGGCGAATCGTCACAGAATTCCGGCGAAAGGCATTCTTCATCAAGAGAAACTTGCATCTTTGTGTCGGATTGTTTTTGAGTCATATGGTCTTGGAGAAAATCCAACGGAATCCAAAACTGCCATCGACTTTTGAAAGGAGTTGTTTTTGTTGGGTCACTTTCCCATGCAATCTTTTTCCTTTGTTGTGATCCGTAGTATGTCCGCAAACTGACCATTTTTTGTTGAATATCTTTCTCCGACATGTCCATTTCTTCAATAATTTGATCAAGGGCTTCTCGCCGTTTATTTTTGCTGAAATACGAGTCATGTTTTGTGTCGTAAAGCGCTGGTTTTTCACTCCAAAGTTGAATCAATTTGCGAATGTTTTCATCAGTCCATCTAGGCCCCGATTCAACTTTCTTGCCTGTTGTTGTGCTTTGGTCTGTCGTGAATTGCTCAAGCATTGCGTCTGAATTTCCCATTAAAATCTTTGAATTCTTCACAACTGCGTTCTCCATTGTTTTCCCTTATTTTCTGCCTGTTTATGTTGTGTTTTTGATTTATTGAATGTGAAATCGTGCGGCTGTTGAACGCAAGCTTCGCAATACTTTTGATCATTGACGACAAACAGCTGGCAACTATTGTTCACTAAGCATACAATATATTTGACCTTTGTCTTAAACAGCCAACCACATGCTTACAACGGTCAAACACAATTGTCTGTGGAGAACACTCAAACAATAGGTCTTTGATCGATGTTGGGTGAGAAGGTGAACCACATTCAACCTGTGGTGTTGAATTCTTACTTGTTTGCTGTGGCTGTGCCGCTGTTTATTTTCCTTGGCCTGGGAACTAGTTTACTTCCCGCCAAAAGTTCATTTGCTTTCTTGTCCGTGATGGTGATACAGGGAATAAGTGGAAAAATGCGAAAATATGTTAAGGAATTGCCTTGTCAAAATAAGTGGTTTCTTAAGTTATATTCTCCCAGTAACGGAGTTTCTTTTTTAGACGATCGGAGAGTTTAATTTCTTACAAGAAGTTTCTTATGAAAAATACGTGGGTGTAAGGTAGGGCATACTTATTAGAAAAATGTGTTTTTGAAGCTTGGATGTTTCGTCCCCGACCAAGGTCTGGTCAAGTGTATTCCCAGGGCCAAAGCTGCTACCTTCTCAAACATATGTACTTATGAAACCAATGCTGTGAGGACTTCAAACACTTTGGGAGCAGTGCAAATCATCCAGAGAGATAAACAAGAGATAAACTGAGAACTTTCTCTTCACACATTTGAGTAAAGATGTCACATCTCTCTTTAATATTCAATTACTTTGACCTAAACCTATGGACTGCCTCAAAAGCTTTGTCACACAAAGCCAGCGTGGTGGAGGAACAACACGGCAACTGCTGTATCGGCATTCGCCGAAATTATTATCAAATTTACAGATTGGTTTTGATGAACCACCAAAGATTTTATAACAAAAAGATTCACCGATGTAGTTCTCTTGGCAATATTGTTTTGGTATTTTGAAATAGGATATAGTTTTTACCAAATTTTCAATGCCATTTCATTCACAAAAAAGCATTGTGCGACAAAAATTTTGAGTTAATAACTCATTGTTTGTCATATTGTTCACGTGATTAAGCACAACCTTCCAATGATGCGATAGCTTTCACGTATCCATCTCCCAAATAAGCAGCATATGATCTCTTTGCCTGAGGTACTTTGTCGAGCCCAATTGCATATTTGGAGAACAAATGCCTATCAAAGACATCTATACCCAGTTGGTTCGTTTTCCCGAATAGCTTTGCAATGTCACTTAACACCGACTGGTAGCGCTCAATATCCTTCTCCGTAGCTTCAGCTCTGGTGAGAACGGCATGTGCTGGAGAAGCGGCAAAGTGGCACTGAAGGAAGTCCTTTGGCTCTGTAATGAGATATGAAATCATTAGCTGGTAAGAAGAGGTTACACAACCTCATCCCCATGCCCCAAAGGAGTCTACGCCAAAGCTGGGCCTCGTTGCCAGGTTGGATGTTACACCCTTTAGAAACTTGTAAAGCTGTAAATCTAATTGAAAGTCGAACTTACAGGGAGCCCTGACCAATAATCAGAAATTTCACGTCTGATTTTAGCTGAGGGTCGTTTAGGGGGGGTACATGTTCCCTTGTTCCCTGTTAAATTCCCGCTTGTTCCCCTGTTCCCTTGAGAAAATTCCCATGTTCCCTGGAGTTTCGTGGACATATTATTTGTAGCTACTTATTGAAATGTTGGAGCCAAAGTCATTTGGGGGTTTCTTAGTTTCTTAGCTGTACCACTTTCAAAGTTACGAGAATTAAAAAGCAGCCCCTGGTTTGATACCAACTTAACAATTTTGGAGGCAATCAGCAAGGGTAAATCTCCTGAATTTTTGAATTTTATTTGAAGGCATTGTCTCAACGAGTTCCACGGATATCGGAAGGAGCTTCAGGGGGTACCAGAGCCCGAAAACCCGGACCAAAATTTAGAAAAACCCGGAAACCCGGAAGTAAAAAAAACCAAAACCCAAAACTGCAAAACTGAACAAAAATCTTCATTTTTCGTCTGTAATCTTTGAGTGTTTTCAGTATTTTCCTTTTCAATTAATCCCTGTGCATCGTTTTAAGCACTCCAAGCTTGTTTTTTATCTCTGAAAGCCGGATAGTCTGTATGACTTGGGAAGCCCGAAAAATGGGAAGTTTTGAATGAAATGCCCCAAACCCGAGCACAAAAATCGGCCAAACCCGCAACCCGTGACACATCCCAAAACCAGAAAACCCGCAAGATTTAAACGTGAATCCCGAAATCCGATGGATAAAATCAACTAAACTCGCAACTCGTGAAATTCCAAAGCCCCCTAATATCGGTGGGGTGGAGTCATTTTCATGACTTCATAGTGAAAGATGTTGACAACGTTCTAAAAATCGTAGAAGATCCAACTTAAAGGTTTTTCAACTTTTGAAATAATGTCAGAATAGCCCATTTTCTCAGCTATTATCAATTGATGCAAAATTCGCCATGTCGCGTAAACCCCACTTTCCTCGGGTCGGTATTTATTTCTAAGCAAAGCGATAGAAAAGCCATTAGGTATACCTTCTGGCAATCAATTTGACCTCTTGTCCACCCCACTTTCTCAAAGATGGGGCCGCCCTTGCTTGATTGCTCTCCCTGTACTTACCTTTGACAGAGTCATCAGGACACAATAATTTGTATTTCTTCTGTTCTTCTGATTCTAAATTCATCAGGATCGACTGTTTTATGAAAGCAACATCCCCCGCTCCATCTTTCATGCACTGAAATGCACCTTGATAGCCAGAATAGGGTTCCTTGATGCCTCTTGAACATTTGTCACTTCCCTCCCCAACACACAATTTACAGAGTTTGTCAGCACCAATTAGTTTCTTGTTGTATCTTGGCATTGCACCACCTGTGAGAACGAAAAGAATCCTCATACATCTATTTATAACAAGAAACACTTTGTGTTTTTAAGTACCTCAGCTCGCAGATCACTAAGCAATTAAGTTACTTTTTGTCGTTATGAATTTAATGTAAAAATTTACAATTTACGAATTACTTACAACCACGAACGATCTGCCATACAATACTACAGAACGATACCAAGGGGAGGAGAAGATCATGACTACCCCACGGCCATTCACGTGAAAAATATTAATCTAAAAATACAACTGAATATACAATAACGAAAGGCTATATACGAACAATGGAACAGAGAAATGAGACTCTATGACAGGGAACTTTACAAAAATGAACATGGTGTGGTGGCTTAGTTACATTTGGCTCAATGTAATCGAGCAGTTGTGTGAATGTATAGTAGAGTCAACTTGAGTACATTTCTGTTCACGTCATGTGGTAGGCCTTTATCACCAAATAATAAAAGTTGTGTCAAAACTTCATTTGAAAGATCGATATATCCAATGGTCGTAGTAATGCAAAACTAGTTAAGAAGTTAAGAAATTTCATTGCTAGGACAGACTTGTTCAATAAACTATTTCCTTTATTCCGCACGAGAAATCCACAGTCTTGGCTTCGCTTGTTTCACTTGCTTTTTTCTCATCAAAAACAAACATAATATTTTAAAACGACGTCTCTGATCAACTAACGTCATCCATAATTAGAAAGGTCTTATTGTCAGCGAGTTCCCACTACGTATGGCATTTTCATTTCAGTGCAATGTCAGTGTTATTGAAAGCTACAAAGATTCACAAAGCTGTGTTGTGAAACTTTGAAGATTGCAGAGGATGCATATATAGAAACGAGAGAAAACTCCAAAGAAGTTTTTTGCAGACGGGATGATGTATAAATTTAGGGAAACTTTGAGCTAACCATACTGCAAATAAATCTTGCCAGGATAATTCTACAATCGCAGTACGAACGCGCGAGCGCTTCCAACCCAAAGCCTCCATCAACGAATTAAATGCACGAAATAATTCAAATATCGTCCAAATCCATAACAAATCGGTTCGTACACAAAATTGATATTACAAATCATTCGAAAATCATAAGTCCAGTTCATTTCGCATCTGTCCTGATGCCTGCATATTTTAACTCCACCTTTCATTCCAATATGATTCAAAGTTCAGTATTCATTCAAGACTCTCATTCAACCACTGATTCCATCGATTCAGAAACTCCAACTCTCTTATTTTATCTTGACCATAGTCATTGATTTCAATGTACCTCGGTCACGTGATTTCCGAGGATAACATGTCGTCATAAAAAGGTCTGTTCAAATTCACATCATCCTCCCCCCTGATTGAGGGGACTCAATCATCAATGTCCAATGTTCATCACAAGCCACAAAAAAAACTATTTACATGTATCTACAATTATATTAGTAACGTCACTATCGGTTACACAACGAATCTCAATGTCTGAATCTGTCGAGTTCTTTCGCTGCATATTCACCTCCTCGACTGTACTACTGTCTCTTTCCTCTCTAATCTCTAGTGGGTACAAATGTACGATAGATCTCTTTAAAACAATGTCTCTCCCAGCTGCATCTAAAGTCTTCACTTCGGCGGCTCTTACAATACCGTCCTTTCCAGGGTACAATTTAACAACTCTACCCATTCTCCATTTCTGACGTGGAACTCTATCACTCTGAATAATAACAATGTCTCCCAAACCAATCAATCGATTATTTCGGGTTGCAGTATTTCGATGAAACTCACGGAGTCCTGGTAAGTACTCACGCAGAAATCTTCCCCAAAAATGCTTCAATAATAACTTAAGGTAACTTTCCCTGGTCGATAACGAAGTCTTCGTAGAATCCAACGACAATGAAGGATCAAACGGCGTTTTAGTCAGTAACCTACGACCAGATACCAACGACGATGGTGTCAACGGCTCATCCAACGAGTCAACATCAACGTACGTCAAAGGACGCGAATTAATAATTCCTTCAATTTCAATCAAAATCGTATCGAGTTCCTCAAAAGACAAATGCGCGTGTGCTACGATCTTCTTCAAACACCTCTTAACAAGCTTGACCATAACTTCGAAGAAGCCTCCCCAAAAGCTTGCTCTCGGAACGTTGAATTTCCAAATTATGTTGTTCTCAAGCGCGTAACGCTGAACTTTCTTGTCTTTGAAAGTCTTTCCATTGTCTGAAACCGTTAGAGAAGGTATGCCCCGTCTACCTTGAAATCTTTTCAAACTACGAACAAATGCGGGTGCTGATAAATCAGGGCAAAGCTCTAAATGAATTGCACGGGTAGTTGCACAAGTGTACAAAGCAATATACGATTTATACATTGTTTTATCCGAGCCAAATATATTTCTGACGTAAATTGGGCCCGCAAAATCAACGCCAATATTTGAAAACGCAAAATCTGCATTCACTCGAAAGTTCGGCAGTGGTGCATTTGACGGGGAATTGTACGCTAATCCCTCTAAACGCTTACAAATGACACACTTTGAAATCAAAGATCGAACAATTTGACGTCCACGAACGATCCAAAACGTAGAACGCAATTCTGTCAGTGTTTCTCTCAAACCGTTATGACCGACATTAGCGTGGGCTTCCTAAACTAACAATTTGGTCACGTGATGGTCTCTTGGTAACCAAATAGGAAATTTAGTAACGAACGGCAAGTTTGCATTTTCAATTCGACCCCCGCAACGAATAAGGCCATTTTCATCATCAAAAGCTTTCAAAAGAACAGAATTTTTCTGATAATCCTTTTCCGATTTCAATAAACTTTGCATTTGGCGAAACCACAAATTTTTCGCTGCCAGAAACTCATCAAGACTCAATTCTCCAATCACGCAATCCTCTCGTTTCACTCGTCTCTTCAAATTTTGTACAAAGCGAATTACATATGAAGTAACGCGAAATAAATGCTTTGCACTGCTATAGTTTTCACACGAGATAATGTTTTCGATGTTCAAGTCCGAACTACTAACTGTATTTACAAACACATCCGAAAAGTCTTTTCGCGGATTCGATTTAACTGCTTTGTTTACCTCCGCTGCGATTTCATCAGACGGAGTTTGACCTGACCTAAAATTCAAAATGTTAGGCCAAAATTCAGGCGATTTCTTCAAAAAGTCAGGACCTGTCCACCAAAGTTGATTGTCTGATAATTCGGTAGCTTTCGAACCTCGAGACGCAATGTCTGCGGGATTTAGATCAGTCGGACAGTAATTCCATTTATCTGGGGTAACAAGTTTTCGAATTTCGATTACACGGTTTTGTACAAACTGCTGAAATTCTTTGTTCACACCAAAAATCCACCATAGAACGATTTGCGAGTCCAACCAACAAAAAATTCGATCAATTCTGACAATACTTTTCAATGCTTCAACGGTCGAATTCACTAAACGTGACAAAAGAAGTGCGGCCATTAACTCTAGTCTCGGAATGGTTTCTCCTTTGAGAGGAGCAAGCCTCGTTTTGGCAGTTACTAATTGGACGGAAGACTCGCCCGATTTTCTCACGGTTCTCAAAAAGACTGCTGCTCCATAAGCAAATTTGCTTGCATCACCAAAACCATGAATTTCAAATGTTTCAATGTTATCGCAATCAAGATTATTTACACAACGATCGACAGTAATTGGGCCTTTTTCCTTGATACTGGACGCTAATGCATTCCAGGTTCCCAAAATATCTTCGGACAACGGTTCATCCCACTCAACTTTCTCTCTACACAAATCTTGAAACAACGCTTTGAAAGGTAATGAGATGGGCGAAACTAATCCAATTGGATCGTACATTTGCGCTGTCAAACTCAATATATCGCGTTTTGAAATCGATTTCCTCTCCTCTTTGCCAAAAATTCCACTAAAATCATATCTCAATGAATCAGATTGCTTGTCCCATTCTAAACCCAAAATTTTCGCTCCTTGGGTTGCAGAAGCGTTTTTGAGAGTAGATTTAGTGAAACTTTCATCCTCCTCCGCAGTAACGTCGCAATCAAAGTCGCACTTTTCTGCTTCAAAAACTGGTTTCTCATTCGAATTTTCGCTTTCAGATTTCAGCGGATGTTCAGTATGAGCCAATTCCTCCTTTTCAATTTCGTTTAACAAAATTTCCGAATTTGAGTCCCATTTTCTCATGTTAAAACCTCCAGCACGAAAAACTGATTTTAGTTTTCGATAATATTCAAGTGCCTCCTCATCGGATTTAAATGAAGAAACGTAATCATCGACATAAAGAGATTCAAGCACATTTTTCACGAAAGATTCATCTTGTTCGGCATATTTTGCGAGATGAGATCGTATTGTCCCATTTAAAAGGAAGGGCGAACAGACTAGGCCAAAAACCAAAGTGCGGAATTTATACACAACAATCTCAGGATGCTCCTTGTTGATGTCATCGAACCATAAAAATCGTAAATAATCCCGCTCATTCTCTTTGACACCGACATTCAAAAATGCTTTTTCAATATCTGCAATCAAAACAACTTTTTCAGCCCTAAACCGAAGCAAAATATCGAAGATTAACGGTGTCAATGGTGGTCCTGCATACAAATTGTCATTCAAACTGCGTTCACCAGGAGTATGGGAACTAGCATCATACACGACTCTAACTTTCGTTGTAGATTTATCCAGTCTAATAACCGGCCTGTGAGGCAAATAATGTACCTTACCAACTTCAGATTCCTCAACATTCTCGACTCTTTCGATAATTCCGGACTTAAGTTGCTCTGTAATGATTTTGTCATATTCACTAAAAACTTCTGGTTGACTTTTCAATTTGTTCAACAAAGAAGATAGGCGCTTTTCACTGAGGGAAAAATTATCCGAAACTGATATTTCATCATCTTTAAAAGGAAGGTTGACTTCATAACGTCCCTCTTTCAATTCAACTTGATCGACAAAAGTATCATATACAGACGGCTCATTTTCTTTCACTCCTAATGTTTCATAATCCCAAAGTTTTTTGACTTCACTCGTTAAAGATTCTTCAACAGGTGTCAGAGTCTCAACCTTCATCAAATGAGTGATGTTTACGCTAGAATTGGTTGCCCTACCTCGGTTCGGAACGTCCACGGGTCCGTTTAAAACATAACCGAGTCGGGTTTTCACAGCTGTTGGGCCTCTGTTTGACTCCCCCCTTACGGGATGGCCAAGGACAAGAGACCAGTAATAATCAGACCCTAGAAGAATGTCCACCTCTAAGGGTTCATCCCCATTTGCAAAATCTGCTAAGGGTAATTTACGCAAATGTGAGTAATAACTTTGGGCAAACCCAATATGTTGGCTTGTTATGGGGCTGCAAATAACTGGTACAGAGTACCCATTCAAAAACATTTTCAAGCCATCCGGACACTCTAAACAAACTTGGACAACGTCACACTCTTGTAATGTAGATTCAGTATTGCCGAAAGTCTTTATTTGGATCTTTTCCTTTCCAACAACGGGAAGGTGCAATCTGTCGCAGACTCTTTGACTAATATACGTTTTCTGAGAGCCACTATCAAGTAAAACTCTCACGTTTGCAGATTGATCTGCTTTTCCAGGTGTCGAAATTTTGGCCCTTGCTGTCTGCAACAGAATACACCTAACCCCTTGTTCAACAAAATGACTTGAAGTAGTGCTAACTGAGGACTGCACATTCGCAGGAGCCTCTTTACTCTCTACAGATGACTTTCCTGTAGACTGGTTGTCCAAACCAGTATTCCTCTTTCTTCCACAAACAGCAACATGATGTTTAGCACCACAGTTAGAGCATTTGACGTTAGAATCACATGCAGCAGCAACATGGCCACCTTTAAAACAAGCAAAGCATTTTCCAGTGTCCATCAAAATTCTACGTCGGGCTGCATTGTTTGTCACAGTTTGACAACGGCTTGACGGGTGTCTTCCCTTGCAAAATACACAAATAGGGCCAATATTAGCAGCACTTTCCGAGGAATATAATGCTGAAGTTGTAGAAGGCTGTTCTCTTCTTCCAACCCATTCAGTATTCTTCGTAAATTTCTTCTTAGAATCATTACTCGGCATCAACTTGCAGCTTTCTCTTACCAACAATTCTTCTTTAAAGATCTCCAACATACGACTCAAATCCCATGATTTCACACCCAATTTCCGGCTGAACATTATTCTCAACTCCTCAGGCAATTTCTCCATCAAAACTGTCGTCAAAAATATTCCGTAATTGTCCGTCGTTATCCCAATGCTATCCAAACTACGAACGATCAATTCAGTCTTGTCATAAATTGCACGCAAACTCGCGAGATCAGAGCATGATTGAACAGCAGATAATTTCACTAATGATTGAACATGTGTTGATATAATAGGTTGTTGTTGGCCAAATCTTTCTTGCAAAACTTCAACAGCATTTTTATAATTGGCATTGGTAACCTTCAAACCAGCAATCGAGCTCAGAGCTGGTCCTTTCAGCAAGGATTGCAAATACTGAAACTTCGTAACGTCAGGCAAACTTGGATCATTGTGCACTGCAGACTCAAAAATATCCCAGAACGATACCCAGTCTTCAACTTTGCCATTAAATGTTGGCAGAGTAAGCTTCTGCAGTTTAGCATGTCGCTGAAAATTAGACGGGCTTGAACTTCTGCTTGGCTGACTGGAAGTCGACACATTCTCGGGCTGCTTAAACGCGAGAACAGAATCCAACACACTTATCGCTTCGTCTATTTCCGATTCAAAGTCAAGGTTCTCTGTAATTTCCTTTTCGATCGCATTCTCATCTAATAATTCGACTATCTCTTTATCCAGATTATGCAATTCAGAAGCCTGCTTCTTCAAATTTCTGCAATGTTTTTCGATTCTTTTTCGTCCATCATCAGTCAATTCAGTGCCTCTTTCCGGCAAATCCGCCTTGTAATCTCTCAAAATGTTTCTGATAAATAAACGGTAGCCATTGCGACTTTTTACCTTCTTCTTCAATTCAGCCATTCTTCAAACTATCCATGTCCCTGTAAAATATAAATCCAGCAACGTTCCCGGGTCACGGCACCATGATGTATAAATTTAGGGAAACTTTGAGCTAACCATACTGCAAATAAATCTTGCCAGGATAATTCTACAATCGCAGTACGAACGCGCGAGCGCTTCCAACCCAAAGCCTCCATCAACGAATTAAATGCACGAAATAATTCAAATATCGTCCAAATCCATAACAAATCGGTTCGTACACAAAATTGATATTACAAATCATTCGAAAATCATAAGTCCAGTTCATTTCGCATCTGTCCTGATGCCTGCATATTTTAACTCCACCTTTCATTCCAATATGATTCAAAGTTCAGTATTCATTCAAGACTCTCATTCAACCACTGATTCCATCGATTCAGAAACTCCAACTCTCTTATTTCATCTTGACCATAGTCATTGATTTCAATGTACCTCGGTCACGTGATTTCCAAGGATAACATGTCGTCATAAAAAGGTCTGTTCAAATTCACATCACGGGATCATCCCTCTTTCGCTCTATGTGTAATGCAATCAGGAACGTACTCCAAGTACTGAACACTGACCCGACAAATCTCGGGAAAATTTTTGGAAAAGTGAAGACCTTTTTGTCATAAATCATTTGTTTTGAAACAATTGTTTGGTGAAATGGTGCGCTTGTTTGGCCGCCTTGTTTCACTTTTCTAATTGGAAGGTATATTTTAAATTGGAAAATAGTTGTGGTTTGGGTTTGGTCTGAGTTTATGGGTCAGATGGAGCACAACTCAGATTATCACGTGATGATTTTAATTACAGTTTGATAAGCTTGGATTGTCTGTGATCATCTTGGTTTATGCAACATCAACCGAGTTCATCACCACACCACTCAGAAGTGATAAACTAAGTTGATCAGCACATAATCCCAATTCATTCAGATAAACCTAGTTTATCAGTGGATAAACCAGGTTTATCTGTGATTTCCCTGGTTTATCAGCACCTGCACATCCCAACTAAGTCAATCACCACCCCCTGGATTTCTACAACAAACATTACAGTACCTGGTGCACAACTTGCACTGAAGAACGATGAGACGGAGGCGTATTGGTCACCACTGATGCATGGCATCAATCCTGAGCTCAATAATGTCCCAACAGGGAGGATCCAGCCAGCAGATCTTTGCACTCCTGTGTGGCAAGATTTTACGCCCTGTGTAAAGCAAATGCAGAGAATAACGCTCTAGTTAAAAAGCCTCGACGTGTCTTTGTGCATTTCCCATACTAAGTAATGGGGGAGGGGGCTTATTCAAAATCTAGAGGATTTTATGTTTCGTTTGATTGAAAGAGAGAGGAGTCATTGAAAGCATTGAAAAACTGTTAAAAATTTGATAAGAAATTTCAAGTGAATGGACATTGCAATGAATGCAAAATATTTTACAACACACTCATATTTTCAGATATTAGAAAGGTCCGGAAAATTCGATGTTCGACGTTTTTTGTTTTTCCGAATTTGCTGACCGAAATTTGACAGAGCAAAAAATAACTCAACAACATTGGTTCTCTACTCAGTTTGCATGAACAAAGAATTTCTGAGAATGCTACTTCGTGGAAGCCTTGGAGCGACATTCGAAAACTATTGAGGGGCGCTGCATTCTGTCAAGGTAAAAAGGGAGAAAGAGGGAAAGAATCTCTCTCCCCCCCCTTTGTTCCATTACAGACTGCTGGAATGGCAGAGCCAGGAAATATCACAGGTGGCGGAGAATGATTCAGTAATACTTGCACGATTCAATAATATATACAAATGTAATAAGATTTGATCATACCTGTCAGTAAATTGTGTTAAATTTCTCTTGAATCCTCTATCAATTACACAAACTCCCATCTCCACATCTTGTTTTCGTTAGGCCAGATGGGGCCAGATATGGTATTGTGTTGTTGCAGTGGTATCGAATATTTCCACAGACTGTATATTCAATACAACTGCAACAACACAACACAATGTTTGGCCTAACGAAAACAAGATGTGGAGATGGGAGTCTGTGTAATTGATAGAGGATTCAAGAGAAATTTAACACAATTTACTGACAGGTATGGTTGAATTTCATTACATTTGTATGTATTACTGAATCGAGCAAGTATTGCTGAACCAATTTCCGCCACCTGTTGAAATATGGGAAAGTGCTCGGTCAGACGGACTTGAGGAAATAGGTTAAGGGCAAGGCTAAAAACTCTGTATTCATTAGATTTCATATGAAAATGTGCCTACCTTCAACTTGCTGAATGTCAGTCGGCTTGATCTTTTTACAACAGCAATCCCAAAGTACTTTGTTCCAAGTACTGGCTGGAAGCTCAATCGTTCAGTCATAATCACTTTTAGGCCGTGCTTCTTTCCTTAGAGAAATAACAGAGTTGTTACGAAATGAATTTGCGTTTGGTGCTGATTTTCACTAGAATCGATTGGGTCGATTCGCGAAAATGTCAGCCAGTCGGCATTTGGAGAAAAAATGGAGAATTCATTTCTCGTAAATGATGTCCAAATATCCACCAAAATCTGCTTTGGTTAGTTAGATTAGGGTGCCTAACCTGTTTCCCATACCCCAGTTTCAAAAAGTAATTGGTTTTTAGGGTCCTGCATGAAGGGACTTTTACAGAATAGAGAAATGGATTAAGATCTGTGTGTGGGTTCATTTTCGCTTAGTGAGCGATTAAAACCCCTGCCCCTAGTTCTGCGACCACGTAATGTGTGGCCTAGGACCTATCAGCGCTGATGGATCGTGAAATAGACTTTAGGACTCGGGGAGTTCACTTGAGTTGCCAACATAAGGGTTGTGCCATTCAAATCGTTAATAAACTACCCATCAATCGGGAAAATTTCTGAAAAGCATACGCATGAATTAAAAAAATTTTCTGAAAGTGATACCCGTAAATCCGGGAATGCTTAACAAACTCAATCAACTTTACAAAAAGCCATGTACCCATGAATCAAGAAAATGTAAGAATAGACCTTTTAGCTACTCTGGGAAAGAATCTGAATCAAACGATGTTATGATGCAATTTGAAGAATTTTCGAATATGCATAATAGTGATAGAACCTCTAACGCCACTCGATAGAACCTCGCGTATAAAATTGTATAAAAATAACACTCGATCCAGGCTCTTTTGTAGAATAGCTAAAAGGTCTATTGTTGAAAACCATGCCCAAAATCTGGACTATCATAAGAAAGTTATCCTAAAATGGTAAAACCCCGTATAATCGATAAGTGTATTTAAATTGTGAACATGAGATATCACAAAGTCATGTCCTTCAAAATAGCCTGAAACAAACCTGCATCAAAGATTGAGCCCCCGTCAAATGCTGAAAAATCAGCAAGACCTGCTGCAATCTTCTGATAACAATCAACTTCATCCTCTCCCATGATGCATTTGACACTACCTCCACCTTTGTAGCGCTTAGATATATATTGGCATTTTCTGAAAGCCTCGATTCCCTGTGCGCACCAGACTGGGGTCTTCTCCTTCTTGGTTGGCTCAGCTGAAAAAAAACAGGGCAGTTGTGTAGCTACGCGAAGGACCAGTCAAATTCGTTAGCTTGTCATCACATGATCGAGTTAGTACTACAGATTTTCCATGAGCTATAGGACACCCAGTGAGTAGCAGTTTGAAATTTATATCACAGGCGAGCCACTTTAACTTATTACTTTTTTTGTTTGGAACTTAGTTTTACTTGATATACAACCACCTTTCACTGTTTCGTAATTTTGAAATTTTTCGGTTGTGAGCCACCTTAAGTGCAGAAGTATGATAGCTACCCTTGAGGGTGGCACATCCCCAAGTGTGTGGAAGGCACCCCTGCAAGCAGATTCAGCTGGATGGACTGCCCAAATTGATGTAACTTACTTGGAGGGCAAAATGGTATATCACAGAAGTCCCATCTTTGATTGGGTGACGTAGTGTAGCACCAAGGTAGAGGTTCATTGTCTGGGTTCCTGCAGTAGTTCTCTTCTAGTCCTGCTTTTGGTTTGCGTTGAGGGGTGTTGCTATGACGATGTGGAAGTTGAGAATCCCATCTTTGACAAGTTAGTCCGGATCTTGTTTTGGTTTCCATTCCATTGTATTTAAGACCCATCTTTGTTCTCTTGCATTCATCTGGTCGTGCTTCTGAATAAGTAAGAAAGTGGGTATGCGCGTAAGAGAGTAGGTCTAGTGTAGGTCAGTGTAGTGATGATATATCTGCGGATTTTTGCAATGATCTTCAGCAAAACCCTATGGTATATGCAGCAGTTGCAAGTTTTTATCTTATAAGAGCAAAACTAGACACTGTTATGTCTTTCCTAAACTTGATAACATAACGGATACGAGGGGGGCATTACGAGGGGGCATCACTCTCCGAAAGGGCTGTACGAGATCTTTTGACACAAGATAATTTTATGGGATTTTCTATAGATTTTCTAGAAAATACCAGGATTTTTGCCAAGGGCGCACAAGATTATTTGACTGAGTGATGCGCCGGTCGAACAAATGCCAAGTTACATAAAAATTTTTCTATTTTTGTAATTCCAAGATTTCAATACTTCCTTGAACTTAAATGTCAAATGCAAGAATGAGTTGCATTTGTGCCCAGCTTGAATACTGAAAAGTAAGTAAGCCCGGAACTTTTAATTCGCCAATTCACCATAAAAACAAACGGTGGAAGAATGACGGTACGATAGCAATATTTCAACTATCAGAACAGGGTATCAAAATTGAAAATTGTTGGAAGTTTGATGGTAACGAACTGAGCTCCGATAGGCCTACCGTGCAAATCAAGTCCTTGGCATACAAATCAGTGAGGCCCCATTCACACGGGGACGAAATCGCTCCGTTCCGTTCCGAGAAGTGGAACGCTCAGGGGTTGCGTTAACAGGGAAACGCTTGAATAACATTGTTCCTTTCCAGAAAGTGGAACGAAAAAAAAGGTGATACGAAAAGTGGAACTATACGCAATCGCTTCGTTCCGTTCCTGTGTGAACAGGCAATGAGTTGCAAGATTGGTCCAAAAAACGGAACGATAAGAGCTTTGCCCTAAGCGCAGGCGTGGATGTAGTTGTTACTAGAAAATATGGCAAGCACTGAAGAAAAAACTGTGGAACGAAACGATTGCGTTCCCTTGTGAACAGAAGCAAAAAGCCGATACGCAGTCGTTCCGTTCCCGTGTGAACAATCTATTTTTGCGCTCCGGAAACTGGAACGAAAATGGAACGGAACGATTGCGTTCCCTCGTGAACGGGACCTAAGTATTTAGTTTCAGCTGATTTATGAATAAATAGAGAATAAAAGTCATCATCGATATATCATGCGGTATTTGAAAAGTCCTCGCAACACTTTTGAAGTTAAAGATATTTCTTCATACCTGATGCTGCAAGAAACAGAGCAGCGAAAACGAGAATGATCTTTGCAGCTTGCATCTTGCCTTTTCTTTTTAAACTGGCACAAGTGAGAGCAACCTTAGGAACTAATATATTATTCTTATGACAATTATTCATTACGAAATGGTACAAAGGTTGGAAGTAGCGGAAGCTTTTTCCGAAAATCTTCCGAAAAAATACAATAGTTCCTATTTTGAAACAGATCAATTCATAATTTAAAGGGTACACTCAATGTTGTCTCGACATTCAATGATTCAAAAGTAAAGAGATCTATTCGACCTTAAAGAAACTTCCGAACCACAAGGGATTTTTTTTGTCAAATTGTAACTTCCGGAAGATTTTATGTAGACTAACATCCGAAGACTTTATGTAGACTAACTACTTCAGTCCAAGAATCGAGATACAGGTAGGTCCAGGGGGCCATGACCCCCTCAAAAATTTTCGGTAGTTGCTGCAGTAAATCTTTATTCGTTTATTATTTTGGTGTTTCAGAATATCAGATAGGTACTCCGCGTTCTTATGTATATTTCGTTCAATTTTTACCTTTCATTAGTATAGGAAGCCCTTTGGAGGGTATTTACGACCTAACAAACGTGTCTCACACCAGAAACATGATGCTGTTAACTCTAAAGTTGTTTTGGTTTTTTTAGGGATGTGTACATCTCAAAGTAGATTTGCTTGCAACGCCAATCTGTTTTAAGGAACAAAGAGTAGCATTCCCAAGACCCCCTTCCAAGTTTTGGCATGCTTCGCTCCTCACCCGCCTTGCCTATGGCTCCCTCAAGTAAAAAGTTGTATCTGGGTCATTGCTTTAGTCCCAGTTTTCGCTTTGTTTATTGAATTGGAAGATGGCACTCCGCTTTAATCAGCCTATCAAGGAGCGAAACTGCAACATTTTTATCAGTCTAGACTTATGATTCTGGGCAGAAATAATGAGAAGAGACAGAATACAGATGAATTTAAATTTAAATGGGGAATTAATGGATCAAGTAAATAGATTTACATACCTAGGTCAGCTCCTTGTATCTAATGGAAATCAGATCACATGAAATCAAGAGAAAACTAGAGATTGCACGAGGTGCTTTCAGGAGTATGTCAAACACATTAACTTCCTGAGATCTGTCAATCAAAATAAGGAAAAGACTTGTCAACTGTTATATATGGTCTACACTCTTGTACGGTGCAGAAACTTGGACTATATCTAAAAGAATGTGATGGATAGGATTAGAGCCTTTGAGATGTGAGTTTGGCGGAAAATACAGAGAATTTCGTGGCAAAGCCACACGAAAAATGATAAAGTATTGAAAAGAAAAGGAGAGAAAAGAAACATCATGCAGTTAATCATGTCAAGGTCGAGGAAACTAACTTTCTTGGGCCATATCATAAGAAAGAACAACTTCCATTGTGTCATATTTTTTTATTCATTGAATGTATCACAACAAATCTTACATTCTACTATACAGTTCAAATTACTATACAAAACTACAGGGACTATACCAAGGGGAGTGAAAGACAATGACTACCCTATGACCAATATTAAAAGACACGCAATGTTACCCTAAATACAGCAAACACTACGGACAATTAATATCTAATGGATACTATACTATACTAGCTTCGGTTCCACATCAGATGTAAGGTCAGGGTTGCGATAAGTTTAAGTCGTGTCATATTGGACCGGGGGGGGGGTACTTAGTGTATTTGTCCGACGGGGATGTGCCGTTTTTCAGGGTATCGTTTTCGCCTATTTTTTCTAGAATAGAGTATCAAAAGAAGGCAAGTTTTCTGGAGCAGGTTGGCAAAACATGTCAAAAGAGGAAATTTTGTTACAACAGGTTATTATTTAGTCAAATTTTTGTGTTTTTGAGTATACTTTTTACCAATTTTTTCTAGAACAGGGTATCATTTGAAGGCAAAAATTCTGGAGCAGGGTGAAAAAAATTGATTTCGTGGGCACATTCCCGTACAAATTTAGGTCAAATACCCCCCGGGGCCCGGGGCATATCGGCAGGTCTATCCGGACCCGGACCCGGGGCTTATTGGCGAATACCATCAAGATAACCCAGATAAAGATCAAGATCTATGTGGTCGTGGATAGACAACATCGGAGATTGGGTGGGAAGAAAGCATTATGGATGGCTTTTGAGAAAAGCCCAGGATAGAGAGAAGTGGAGGCAATTCATAGCAGCCTACCTACAGCCAGTAAACGGTACATACGAAGATGAAGAAGACTTTACGATTGCATTATTTGAGCATCGTACAGGATCCTCCAAAAAGTCGTGTCCTGTTTACGTGGTTGTCGCGAACGAGATGTAACTTCCTTTCCAGACTATTACTTAGGATGAACTTCAACTTGGAGTTTGAGACCTTATTTGAGTCAATGGGACAAGTGGTTGCGGATTTATGGCACAGGAAAGGCAAAATAGGTATGCAAGGCTCTCCAGCAAAATCAAAGTCATCAGCGTTGTATTTAATATACACCTATGAACGTTGCACTGCGCAGATCCCAAACCTAATTACGGAATAGACCTTTTAGCTATTCTGAAAACGAATGTGGATCGAACGATATTTCATCACAATTTGTAGAATTTTCGAATGTGCACAATTGCGATCGAAGCTCTAACGCCACCCTTTCGAGCCTCGCGTATAAAAATGTGTAAAAATATCGCTCGATCCAGGCTCTTTGGTAGAATAGCTAAAAGATCTATTAGGTACATGAGAAGCACGACGTTTAACTTGATTTGGTTCGACAGATTCAATTTGGCACGGCAAGCTGCATTTGGGGCGACTTGTTTCGTCGAACCTCATGAGCCGAACCAAAGGTATAAGTTATCTTCAATTTACTTTTGCTGCAAAACCAGGCCTAATTTGGTTGATGGGATACAGCCGATTTTGATTAACCACGGCACAACTGGGTTCGACGTTTAACTCAATTCTTGCTTTTGCCGTGCCAACGAGTCATCGTGGAATTTAGATAGCAAAAATGTCTTCAGTTCAGCAAACTACCTAACAGAGCCGCGGACCTTAGTTTATTTTAAAGCAAATGAGTGCACTGCCGAAGACTGTAGTTCCGAAGCAGAGTGTAAATAGAAACAGAAGCATAGAGAAGACACGGCGATTTCTTTCGAGTGATGATACAAATGGGTACTCATTTACGCATGCTCAATGGCGTCATTATATCTACATCTAATTAATTACATAGTATCAGCCTTGAAAGCAAAGCCTTCTATGTTTCCTTGTCACGTGAGCAAAGACAACTTTCCATGTGATCAAGCACCACCAGCCACGTTATCATTCACAAACCTTCATGTGTTCAAGTGCAACCCTCCAGTGAGGCAATAGCTTTCACATAACCAGCTCCAAGGTAATCTTGGTATGATCTCTTGGACTTTGCAACTACGTCTAGGCCAATTGCAGATTTAGAGAACAATTTTCCGTCAAAGATATTTGTGATCGGATTGAATCGTCCGAAGCGCTTCCCAGCACTTGTCAAAAGCATCTGGTAATGCGCGATTTCATCTTCCGTAGCACCAGCCCTGGTTAGGACGGCATGTGCTGGAGATGCAGCGAGATGGCATTGCAAGTAGTCTTTCGGCTCTACAAAACAACATTGACTGATTAGAGCATGGGGAGTTTGACACCACATTTATGCCTCAGCTTTCATGGAGGAAGATTTATATCATATATCATTTGGCTTGTAGCAAGCCCGATACCTCTGTATAAACAATATATGACCACTTACCGGCCTTGGCCCGACTCAGGAGCCGATGCTTTGCTTGAAAAATATCAAACTGTCGAAGGCAAAGGTAATGGCTCTAAGCAAGGAGCGAACATGAGCATGTCAACATGAGAAGCACACACATTGTGTCCCCAATACCCATGGCAGGACATTACATTTTAAACAGTTAAAGCTTCTTTATTCTGAAGTTTCTTGTTGGAAAAAAATTTCACTGACATTTCTGACGATTGAGTTTGCTCTGAAATATTAACGCCCGGAATGTTTGTATTTAATGTGGATAGAATTTGGGAAACTCCGAACCAAGACAGGATACCTCTTTCAGAACTTGGTACATCATTTGGCCTAAGGACCGAGATACAGGGGGGTGCAGTAAATCTTTATTCTTTAATTATTTTAGCGTTTCAGAAAATCAGATAGGTACTCCACGTTCTTATGTATATTTCGTTCAATTTCTACCTTTCATTCATCTAGGAAGCCATTTGGAGATATTTACGGGCCAACAAACTTGTCTCACACCAGAAAAATGATGCTGTTAACTCTACGATAGTCTTTGAGTAAATCAAGTTTTTCTGGTTCTTTAGGGATGTGTACATCTTGGTACATCTCAACGTAGATTTGCCTGTAACGCCAATCTGTATTGAGGAACAAAGATTAGCATCCCCTAGACACCCTTCAAGGTTTTGGCTCGCTTCGCCCCTCATCCGGTTTGCCCGTGGCCCCCTCAAGTAAAAAGTTGTATCTTGGTCCTTGGCTTTGCCTCTTGATTCATCGAGGAGCCCAGCTTGTAGATTGTGTTCCAGACCACTTGAACACAAGCTACCATCTTGATGCTCGGCTCCTCCGCTCTGGTCTACATACCTCTAACTGTGTTATCAGGACACAATAGTTTGTACTTGCTCTGCTCTTTTGGGGTTAGACTTGTTAGGATTGACTGTTTGATGAAAGCAACATCCCCCATGCCATCTTTGAGGCATTGAAATGCACCTTGATAACCGTAGTATGGCTCCTTGGAACTCCTGTCACAGTTTGCACTTCCTCGTCCCACACATAGAGCGCAAAGCTTGTCAACACCGTACAGTCTTTTGTTGTATTTGGTGCTACCGCTGCCTACAAGAGAACGTATGTATTGAATCGACTTTCACTAGAGCCTCTAAATATACAAATACTTATTTTGTTTAGTTGATATTCGAATCTGACTGCTTCCTTTTACCTTGTAATTAGAAGGAAGATTTATTCATTCGAGTAAAAGTAGCATGCGCATGCGCGCAGACCCACTGTGCGTGCAGGCTGGTCAACAAATTGACGACAACGACGTTTCAAGACGCTGTTTGTTTGGCTCTTATAGGGACTATTTCACGGCTTTCGCGAGACATTTCTGAAAGCTTAAGTCATAAAATTGATACTCTCGAGTATCGAATAATCGTCCCCCTCCCGCTTATCAATTTTTGACAAATTTTCTAACCCCTTCCACTTTCACGCCAAGCCCCCTTTTATCAATTTTTGGAAAAATGAAATGAAAGTAAACATAATTTCTCAATAAACGCAAGAAAAAGGCTCAAGAAGTACATTCAACGAAACCAACGTTCATGATTAAATGTATTAATAGCATCACTGTCCACGTAAAAATATATAAAAGATATGTGTTTAGCTAAGAAAACGACTATTTTCAATTTCTCCAAACACCGATCGCTCTAACCCCCAAATTATTGTTATATCGAGCCGCTTCCAACCCCCCGATTATTCTCAACCCCTCGTTTATTTGGTTCTCAAGAGTATTGAGCTCCATTGATGATAATGAAGCTGTGGGTCTTTGACCCAGGGCAGGGTGCCACATGGCTTTCATTGGTGTGAGGGTATGCACTCCACCAAGGAATAATTCCTTCGTCCTGGTTTTCCGTGCTGAGTGTTCCAGAGGGGTGTATACAGAGTTCTTTGTTTCCAGCAGGGTTCCTGTCGGGGGAAGTATGGCTAAACGATTTACAAAAACTACACATTTTAGCTATTTTAGCCGCCCTGTCGAAACCTCCAGCTCTTCTGTAAGAAGATTTCTGGCGTCACCCCAGAGACTGCCCAGGAAATAACACTGCCAATATTGTTAGGCTTTCAGAAGACATTATAAATCTGGCGGATGACTGGCTTATGTTTATAAAATATACAGCTCGCTATTTTACTGACTTAGTCTCAACCTCAAACACATGGCAGCTTGGGCTGTATCGTTTTTATCAACATGTAATACCTGGTGCACAGCTTGCACTGAAAAATGATGCAACTGAGGAATACTGGTCGCCATTGATACAAGGCATTGTTCTTGAGTCCAGCAAAGTTCCAACTGGTAGGATCCAACCAGATGACTTCTGTACACCGGTATGACAAGATCTTACACCCTGTAGAAACGATGCGTAATTTAGTAATTGAAGTAACATCAACTAACGATTCGCTGTTGATGCTGTTCCGATAAACGTCCCCCCGGTGGGGGTAACTCAAGTCTCGGGATGACAGGACGTGCCGCCCAAAATTTAGAGGAAAGACCTATATTTAAGGATTTTCGGTCAATTTTCATACCATTTTTAAGGATTTTTGGGCGAAGAAACCTGTTGAACTTCCCAGAAATAAAACTTTATTCCTCTTTAAATGTAATGTGAAGGCAAAGTTGCCACCAACCAAGTTTCAGGACTAAAACAATAAAAATCCAACGTTGCAAATGCAAAACTCAACCACTTTCTTCGTTGCAAGTCATAAAGCTACCTATTTCTCGTGGGAAATTTCAATTCTGAGACTGACACTCACATTTACCGGTAGCTTCATATGTGGAAGTTACTACCCCGGGTAAACCTCCTCCATACCTGTCTGCGTATGCAGCACAACCAAAGATGCCAAGCGAATTCGGCCAATTCAGATTGATGTTCTCTCGAGAGAAATTAAGATTTCAATTCAACTTGTCCAAAAATTTAACTTAATCTCTCTCTCTCTCGCTCACTGCGCATTCGGCTCACAACTGTATCATTGTTCACCTTGCACCACACTACAAATTAAATTAGTCAAGTTTTTCCATCCATTATTATCGTCCGCGAGATGTCTCAAGATGTCAAGGTTTTTTCTGGTCTTAAACTGTCTTATTTGCAACCGTTGATGGTATTTTGCTGCTTCTACGATGTCGTTGTCAAGCAATACAGGCAGGGTGATTCTTTTCTTTCCACAGAATTTCTTTGCTTTAGGTGGACATTCAAAGTAGTAATTCATAGACTGTTTACATGGTGTGCTTGTTGGTAATCGCAATATATGACCAAATGTTCTCCATCTTGCTTCCTTCATTTCAGCGCTCAGTGGTTTTTCTCTGCTCTTCTCGTATAGTTGCTTGTTGTGTATTCTCTTATCATTCCATACTTAACTTAATGTCTCTTTTTAAACATATGATCTCTCTCTCACACTTTATTCCTTTAATATTTCATAAATGTTCTTAGATTCGGTAATACTTTCGAATTTCTTGCACCATAGAGCTACAACTGCTTTCCTAATTGCTCAAACAGTGCCTTAAACTCAACGTAAAGAATTTCCTAAAAGACAGTTTAAAAAACAAATAGACAATTTGAACAATTTAAAAAAGACAATTGAAAACGGCTCCTGCCGAAGAACAACCCTACTTGAAAGATTCAAATGCGAAATAAGGAGAGGACTGGGGAGACAAGTTTGTTCTAGTAAACGGCGGACAAATATATTTCACTAGGGTTAGTAATGCTCCACCTTCTTTTAAACCATTTGCAGAGGATACAACCTAGATTTGAAGATGTTCCTTAGCTTTTAATTGACTTGTGATCACTTCTGAAGACTTCCTCAACTTTCTGGAAGAAACTACTGCCGTTTCTTGTGAGCGGTTTCTTACTGAAAAACGAGTGCATCTCAATCTTACCCTCAAGGTGTTGAATGTCAGTCGGCTGGATCTCTTCACAACAGCAACAGCGAAGTACTTCGTTCCAAGTGCTGAGAGACTTTTGAGTCTTTCGGACATGATCACTTTCAGTCCGTACTTCTTTCCTGACAAAGCAAAGATTGAAACTTATAAGTTCAAATTTCGATTTTTCATAATTGGAAGAAAAGGAAGCCGAATGGGAGCACGAACAAGCGCGGAATCTACCGTGTGAGTCAATAAAAACGCCCGGCGTTTGAAAAATTCCTGATCCCTCAGTATCAAAGCAATGATGTTGAAAACTGTCTTGTTTTGTCCCTGACATGTCAAATTAGCTTCAGTAATTTACCCGGCTTCAATCGGTGATTCCTCCCCGTCGAAATAAGAGATTTTCTGCGGAAAGCCCCTTCTTCGAAAACCTGCAAAAATGAACGAAAACATCAAGCAAAATTTTCTTCTTCCTAGCAGTAATGACTCTTGGATGTGCTCATGTATTTTGTCCTCATGGGAAAATGGATTTCCCCTGAATAAGCTATTCACACTAGGGGGAAGACTTTTCAACCCACCAAAACGAAATAGTCGGTCACACAGCGAGGCCCAAATGGGAAATGGTGTTCACTTTATTTGGAAACCTGCTTTTAGACCAAAATTTGATGCTGAAAACGAGCGTGCTGAAAGTCATCACTGTGAGGTAAACACATAAGGTACTTTTACTTGTAATTTTAGCACGTTTTTTAAGGTTTCTCAAAGGGACTCATTTTGGAAAGTCGCTTACAGAATCTGAAAGCAGTGACCGATTTTAGCCAGGAAAATTTCTAGAAATGATTGAACACGTTAGCTATTTATTCAAATATCATTACTTATATAATCAGGGAGTTGTAGCCTTTCAAATGCCTGACGTTTTTTTTTCTCACCTGGTAGTTTGCTAGTGAGTATGATTCTCCCCATGAAGCACTGCGGACACCTTTATTTTCAGCGAAATGCTTATTCGATAATTTGATATTACTATATTAACTAGAGTGCAGTGGCTGAAGTACCTCTCCGATGGAGCGCCTTGCCAGCCAACAGTACCAGCAGCGGAGAGGTAGCTCGCTTCGCTTCCAGTTAAGGCAGTAGCCTTGACTGAAAAATCAAGGTAGTAATATCTAATAATCATTTCAATCAAAGTATAAAATTAAGGAAATTGATCAAGATAGACGTTTTGCTCACCCAAATATTGTGTGGTTCTTTAGGCCCTCCAATTTTGTTGACTATGGTTGGGTGGCGGAATAATGTTGTTGTTGATACTTCCATTCCAAATTTTTTTGCCTACAGAGCTCTTTGATCAAAGTTTACTTTATTTGTCACTTTTGGGGACAGGAAAAGCGCTGCTAAAGCCCGCTGCACATGGAGAGGAAAGTGCTCAGCAAAGTGGCATGAATGTCGTTTTGCTCAGGAAAATTCTCGCCGTGTGCGGATGATTTTCGCTGAGGAACTACTCATTTGTGTAGCTGAGGAAAAGATCTATTGTGTTTGATAATTTCTGCCATTTATGCCAAAATTCTCACCGTCTGCAGTGTTACTGAGAATTTTGCTCACTGCTTTGGATGCACACCTGTTCACACTTTAAGCTACCATCCTGCTGTGACCTGCGGTCGATACCATGGCTAGCCCTGTCCGCAAGTTGCTCGAAATTTCTGGAAAAGTTGCTCAAAATATCCTGAAAAGTTGCTCAGAAAGTTGCCGCTTTTCAAAAAGTTGCTCCTTTGATGTCATTCTTTACGGCCATATGCTGCAACTGAGATATGCATAAGATTAGCGTAAAGGATGGTCTTTATTTCAACAACTTCTCTATGCAGTTTCCGGGAATTTTGAACCTTTTGACGCTAATATTGCTGGGCCCATCTGACACATCTTCAGAATTTAGCAAGAATCATTTTCTGATCATAAACAACAACATCAACAATTAACAGCAACCACAGGGGCCCCAGGAAGCTGTATAACCCTTCCCCCCCCCCAATGATAAAGAGGCCTTCCTCTGAACCTCCTTTGAGATTGCAAAACTATGACGTAATGCTTTAATAAGCCTCCTTTGCGATTGCGAAGCTATGACGAAGCATTACGTCATAGCTTCGCAATCGCAAAGGAGGCTTGTTAAAGCATTACGTCATAGTTTTGCAATCTCAAAGGAGGTTCAGAGGAAGGCCTCTTTATCATTGGGGGGGGGAGGGTTATACAACTTCCTGGGGCCCCTGTGCAGCAACTAACGAATAATGATAACCATAATCATTATCATCATCATCATCATCATCAGCATCATTATCATCATAATCATCATCATTGTTGTCATCATCATCATCATCTTAGTCCGAAATCACTCATTTCAAAGTCCAGTTCTTTACAAATCAAGGCGGTTGAATTGCAGCATGACCAGAAAAAGATGCTTTCCATGTCTAATTTATATTGCTGTTGCAGAGAATAAACAAAACATTATTGAAATCTTTGTAACATTGCTAAAATAAAGACAATTTGCTCAATGTTGCAAAGGTTGCCGAAATTCCTAAAAGTTGCCCAAAAGATTGCAAGTTGCCCGAAAGTTGCCCGAGCAACATGTGGACAAAGTTACTTCTAAAAATCCACCAATATCTCTGTAATCGTACAACATATGAGTGTTTCGTTTGTTTCTCTACGAAGTACAAGCGTCCATCTCCAAACCAACACTTTCATTTTGAGAAAACTAGTGGAATATCACTGTGATATGGTCCATAAAAAATACTACAAAATCGTCATTTCGAAAGAAGTTTGTTTACATTGCGTGACTCTGCCCCTTTAATGAAACCTGCTGGTACAACGGTTGCAAACTCTGTCGCTATCAATGATCAGAAACAAACCTGCATCAAAGATTGAGCCCCCGTCAAAGGCTGAAAAGTCAGCAAGACCTGCAGCAATCTTCTGATAACAATCAACTTCACCCTCTCCCATGATGCATTTGACTCTACCTCGGTAGCGATTGGTTATTTCTTCGCACTTTCTAAATGCCTCGACTCCTTGTGCGCACCAGGCTGGGATCTTCTGCTTCTGGGCTGTTGAAAAGAAGCAAAAGGTAGTTTTTCAGGCATGAAAGCATTACACAGGGGAGTGAAAAAATTGAAATGTTTTATGGCCAATGTAATAAGTAGGACGCAACCAATATAAAAAAATGTGACACTATTCTCACTTGGAAGGTCCATTGAAATGACAAAGTGGACTTAGATCTCTTGGGAATTCAGGCAGTAGAGGCATTCAGTGATGTCCCAAAGGACTGGTTGAGCCTATTTAAGGCGAGGTTCAGCCTCGTGTTGCCTCTTTTTTCAAGTAAACAGTAAAGAACACAACGAATGTGGAAATCGGCCCACCCACCTCCCTCAGTGGCAGCTCGTAAGAAACTTTTATTGCCTAACGGCAGAGTCTCCTTCGCACTCGCCATATCTTAAGCCCATTTGGCAATGAAAGGGACTTACCAGTGACAACACACAACCATAAGTCAAGGACTAAGTTCAATGTGAACATTATTTTGGTAAGGGACCGTTCATTAAGTATATGCTCAGGAGGGCCGTAGTTAAAATAAAAATTTACTCAAAAAATTTGGTGGCCTAGCCTGAAAAATACATAATTTTTCGTGGCCCACGGGCTATAAAGTTTCATATAAAGGACTCATCTTTCAGACGCAACAGTAAGGGATTTGCTGGAAAGAAGCAATTGTACGTTCGTTTCTGGTCCATGAAATTATTTTCGGCCTTCATAGAACTATGAATTCAATACAGCTTTCAGGTTCAGAAATATAATCCCGATTCCTTTCTTTCTCCTTCGCTTTTCCTTCACAGCGTCCTCTTCGTGGTTTACGCCCCCGCAGCAGTAATTATATTCCTTACTGCTGATGCATTATATGACTGATCCGATCTAACTTCTCGGTAACTAAATTTTGGCCGCATTTCGCAATCTAAACTTTAAATCAACACAATTGACGAATATCAATCAAAAATAATGCCATAAATTCAATAATTTTTTATGGAATTTATGTTTTGACACTAATAAGTTCATGTTTTATGAATTATTTCTCCTCAAAATCCCATGAAACCAGTCATTTAAGTCACAAAAATTCCGACAAGAGAGAAAAATTTTCTGACAAATATTTTCCGACAAATGGTCTCCCAGGGGGGGGGGCGCTCCGCCACAGCCCCTCCATTGCATTGGCTTCGGCCCTGCTGAAACTGCTCTTTGGTGCATATGGTGCATGTGGATTGAAGGCTGAGAAAGTAGCATGCTGTTTTGGTTTTAAGGTTGTGGGAATTAGGCAACTTTGACTTTAAAAATAATGGAAGAGGTTCTATCTTGGCTGAAGAAGGCGGTTTTCACACTGCAGCAGTGTCCCGCGGTTTTTGCACTACAGTAGTGTCCCGCATATAAGAAACACCAGACCTTGACTTTCAGAATAATATCCCCTCTTATAAGAAACTGATTCAAAAACTATGCATATATCAGAGATTTGAAAAGCATAACAAATTCAGCTTTGCATTTGAACCAGACAGTACATATTCAACTGAAAAAAGCCTTTTACATGCAAATGAAGCAAAAAGCACTTTCCTGGAATAATTTTACCTTTTCTTGGTGGTGAAATTTACAACTCCAAGTCATAATAGTGTAGTTTATATGACAATGGCGCTTGTGTCTCAGTAGTTCATTGATAGTACATGATTTTTCTGATAAGAAACTTTCCCTGATTTGAAAACATCGTTTCTTATATGCGGGAAACCACTGTATAACATAAAAATTCGTTCCGGATGAACGAGAAAAAGTTCGCAGTTCTGAAAATTAATAACACCAAGAGGACTTGGTGGATTGGCATTGAAAGCTGAGAAATTGAAATATTTTTGTAATTTGTTCCCATGTTATTATGAGTAAGGAAGGAAGGAAGCAAGCACGCAAGTAAGCAAGCAAACAAGCAAGAAAGCAAGCAATATTTATTTGTTAACACAGGCTGGTTATGTGGCAGCTTTTCAGCTGATGTGGGCCTAAGGCACTACGGCCTGTGCCTTCAGAATTACCTCCGAGTAGACGTATGAGAGGTAATTAGGAAATTTTTATGGTTAGGAAATGCCTGGCAAAGCATGCGATACCCTCATCAAATCATGAAGAAAGTTCTCAAAAATGCAATAAAAATAAAGAACAGTGTTTAACAGTTGAGAGATCGTTTACACATTCAAATCCGTCAAGTTCGCTTTGCGCTATGAATTTCTGCAAGCGGGCACTTTACTGGCATACCGTTAATATCTCAAAATTGTTTCAAAAGTCAATCTTCGGTGAAAAAGCTGATCAGAAAATTTCTCACATTGTTCGATACAAGATTACAGCTAAAGCAGTATTTATTTGCAAACGCAGGCTAGATATCTGGCAATTATGCAGCTGATAGGGATCTTCAGCACTAGCTCATGAAATTCTTACCCGAAGTTCCAAGTACGCATGCAGCAACAATGAGTACGACCTTTGCAATCTTCATCTTGACTCTCCTTTCTAGAATAGTGCAGATGAGAACCAAGTTGAACTTATATAAGATTTTAGTGACAGTCACTATACCCCCGTCTAAGTTCCTGGTACATTCCATCCCAGTAACTTTGCCGGCGAAATAATAAAGCAAGCTGTTGTCCCGGACAAAATGTGAATCTCCCGGTACAAAACGCCTTATAAATGAAACATACCTTGCAAAAATGCGAGAGGAAAACTTGAGAAATGATTTCCATGTAGAAACGGTTCCGAGCTAATAATTCTCCTGTCCCCGTTACGAAATTGGAACTTATACTTTCGGGACATTTTATGTGACAAGGTACAGGCTGTAGAGAGATTTGCCACACACCCCCGTCACTTCCCTAATCAATTCCCCCGCCGGAGGGGGGGGGGTATACGCTCTTGAACCGTAACTACTTGATGGCGGATCAATCGAATTATGATGGAAATCACGGCTTTGAAAAATCTCGAATCTCGAAGGACTGCTATCAGTTCTTCAATCGAATCGAAAATTGCATCATATTGCTTGAGCATATTAGTTCAAAAAGTAGTTCATAAGCCTTGCAATCTGATTGATACTAAAGAAAGCTCGGAGCAGCTCAGACACTGGGCAACTTTGTTGCGGATCAACTGCACCGGCACAGTGGTGAAAGACGGGTGTGTACCACTTGGTGCAAAATGGTACAAAGGTTTGGGACAGCGGAGGCTGTTGATTGAAAACTTCCGAAAAATTTGATCCTATGTGGTTCTAAAGAGAGATCAAGATCAAAATGCTTTTTGATATCCAATTATCCAAAGGTTAACTTCTTTTATTTCATCGCTTGAAGGGTTGCAAAACCGCATGGGAGTCTTTTTGGATGGCATGTCAAAGTGGATTGTAGGACCGGGGGACTTTTGGCACGATCCTAGGGTATAAGGGTCCCTTTTTTGATATTCCAATAAAATCGTACAATAAATAGGGGGGGGCTACGAGATGATGCAACGACGAGCATGGGAATACATGGCAACCCCCAGACTATGTTTACATAGAGGCCCAACTTAATATCACATTTAAATATAACAAATGACATATTGCAAATAGCAAATGGCATATAAAGATTACAAATAACTCCTACAACATAAGATCACAAAAAGATTATTGTACGAGAAAAAAACAAATTGCCTCGCTCTACGGCCTAAATGTATTTTAAAGGACAAGTCTGGCGTTGGTATAATTGTTGATTATTCAATAGATTACACTGTTGTGAATGGTGTGTAGTACTTTTTTCAATTGTGTTCTCTTTTAATCTGCGAAACTGCATATTTCAATCTGCTAAGAAGTGCGAAATGACGTCATTTTGTGTGAAATGACGTCATTTTGCCTAATCTACACATCGTGATTTGGCCTAACTTACGAAGATTAATCGTCGAATTTATGAAAGTTCAAGCCACGAAAACTTGGAAAGAACTCACGACTGGTGTTCAGCAGTTGGTAAGGTTGCTTTTTAACGATGATTTTATCAACCCCGGACTTGTCCTTTAACGTTGCCTCAAGAATTTTGTATTTGAATTGAAGGATAACTAGGGTCTTATCACCTCTCAGGATCCATAGGACGCTTTAGTGCGAGTCTTGATTTTCGTTCAAAAAGACTCGAAAGACAAAGACTCAGACGTATTAAAAAGATTTGTTGTTGTTAACCGTTATTACCACATTTATATTTGATACTTATCACGTGACTTAAGACATTACATATAATGTTAGTATCGAGAGTGTAAAAGGACTTGGACATTGAGCTGAGGGAGATAAGACGCTACTTGACTACAGTGGACGAGTAGGAAACCGACGACACTTGTATAGTGCGCGGAGTATGCTTGCATAGCAGCTAGTTATTTGGAACTCGGATAAAGACTCTATTTTAGACTGGATTTTACATACTCAAGATTATAAATCCAACTTACTCGCATTATTCACATGTTATATTCAAGTACTCATATTCATACTAGTCTCAGTTAATCTTATATTCGAATATTTGGTTCAGTTTTACATGAAATCAGTTTCTTAGAATAGCCTTAGACCATCCAGGCAATAGTATGAGTCCCTTGTCTTTTGGGTCTTCTAAGGGCTAATTCATACTAGTTCGTTTGGGCCGTTAAGTTCGGGCTGAAAGACCCAGAAGTAGAAGGACTCAAACTCTGAGCCTTTGTCTTTTGGGTCTTTTTGCACGACCTCAACGATCCAAACGACCCAGTGTGAACCGAACTTAACTACTGTAACGACCCAAACAAAAGACCCAGTATTAAAGGCTGATTCACACAAGGTCGTTTTGGTGGTCAAGGTCGTGCAAAAAGAGCTAGAAGACAAACATTCGCGGCTTGATTCCTGAGTCTTTATTGACCAAGTGATATCAGCAAATCAAAGGATGCAAATCTTGTCATCTGTTGGCAATGATTTTGAGATATGGACAAAATTCAGGTCAGCGAGACACTTAGTCGGCTTGATTCGTCACAAATGATACTGTCTTAAATTCAGCATCAAATCACCGATTCAAGAATGAATAAAAGTTTCTTGTGGCAATAACCTTTTGCCACAGAACTGGGATAGTTTGAATTCACCAGTTCGAACTTGCTAAGAATAAACAGGGGCCGACGATGGCAACGCCAAACCAAATTGAATAGCACACCATTTATCTGCGGAGCTTCCTCTAGGTCAAGTATCTAAGTACTCAAGAGGAATAGGACACCTCTGAGCAAAGAAACGATATTTGTAAAACATAAAATCTTGACCGACGTGAGGTTACCGATGAAAAGGTAAAGAAAAAAATGGTCAACTTGTAAAATTTGAACATAATTGTTACCCCGGCAGAACAGAAACTGCGTAAAATGACGTCATGGACCAATTTGAGACAAGGAAGCGTTTGAATAGATAAGCTCTTTGAAATAATGAATCAAAATTTCAAGGCCAAAGGAACAAAAGTGTTGCCGAATTTCGGTATACATTGCAGGCAGCTAGGGGGGATCGAAGTTATAAGTTTTCGCACATGCATGCGCAGTTTCTACTCTGTATGTTGCTCCATGAAATGGAACCTTCCAGCCCTTGCGTGACCGCATTGTAGTTTCTACTGTTGCATCGACTGGGATCACATCAGAATTTTTCGTCCACACTTTATCGCATGATTAGATGGCAATCGCTCCGTTAACACCGATCAAGTTTCATTTAGATCCGTTTGCTCCTAAAAATGGATGTCTTTTTCCTCCACATTCACCTCAAAATCGCTCTGTCATTTGGGAAACCTTAATTTATTTTAAACAAACTTTGCTCAAAACAATAGACCTTTTAGCTATTCTAAAAAAGAATCTCAATCGAACGATACTTTGCTACATTTTGTAGAATTTTCGAATGTGCACAATTGTGGTAGAAGCTCTAACGCCACTCGATCGAATCTCGTGTATAAAAATGTATAAAAATAACGCTCGATCCAGGCTATTTTGCTGAATAGCTAAAAGGTCTAATATTTGAGGTAGCAATTCATTTCATCATCATTGCCGTAATGCATCCTATTCAACAAGGCCAGATTTTGTAATGCAATAGCAAAACATGCTTTTATTGACACCTCAGTTCAAAGCGATTAGCGACTGCAACCAGAGAAAGTTCTCTGAAACAGTAAATCAAAACAAACACGCCCACAAAAGTTGCCGCGAAAGCATTAGGCCAAACTCTCACCATGTGTAAGCGAAAGGTGACTTTTAAGAGAAGTTATGTGATTATAAAGAAAGAAGAAGGTTTAGTTTAAAGTTCTGTCTCACGGAGTTTGTTTATTTGATTCAGGAGCCGAGCAGAAGGCATTCTAATTCTTGGTTATTTAGGGCTTAAATGAAACGATCACCACAAAGCTCCTGAATCAAATAACAAAATCCGCGAGAAGGAACTCTAGATTACCCTTCTTTCGTTATAAGCAAAGAGCTTCTCTTAAAAACCACCTGTCGCTTCCATATGGCGAGAGTTTGGCCCACTGGTTATGTGGCAACTTATTGCGGGCCGTGTTTCTTTCGATTTACCGGTGGATGGAATTTCCTTTGTCTGCAGTTTCTAATCGCTTTGAACTGAGGTGCCAATTAAATCAAGCGTTGCTATTGTATTACAAAATCTGCCCTTGTTGTCTTATTCCTCATGACCTGCTAAGATGCTCATCGTGTGCTTTTCAGGATCTCACGAAACGCGAGAAAACGTTTGGAAAAAAGTATCAGTCGTCAGTAAAGTTTGAAATAAAGAAAACACTTGCTTCAAGCCACTCAACCGTCATGAAGACAAATCAATATTTACCAGGCTCGTTACAAAATAGCGATAAACAAACAACTTGCGGAGGACACAGCAATCAAATTCCTGAAATGCTTTCCAAAAGGAACTTCACATTTTGACAGAACTTCCACTTGTTTCTTGTATAATAGTGCTTCAAGGTACTTAAATGATGTGTAAACATTGGACAGGCTTCCACAACAGTGTTTTGAAATTTTCTCGACGAAACATGTAGTGAACATGAAGATCGTTGAAACTCGTAAGAAACTCTGAGTATTCAAAATCTGATAATTCTAAGAAACTCCCAAATTCTTAGTTTCTCGTAAAAAAATACGTGTGAAGACAATTGAAGGGTTTTGAACGAAAGACTTTGCATTGTCGCATATCTCAAGTGGCAGGTGCTTGCTATATCAATAAAAGTCATCTGTGTCGACAAAAAGATCAGAATATCACATATTTATGAAACGTCCTTTGACATACATTGACTGTGATCATCCAAATGTTGTTGAAAACAGACGGACAGACAGACAAACAGAATCCATTGCTAATGCTATTCTACAAGAATATTATCCTACTTCGCAGCAATTAGTTTGGATTTGAAAATTTTCGAAAAGGTGCAAGCTGTTGTTACTCACTCGGTATGAAAGACGTAAGAACCGGGGGTGGCACTGGGGGTGCGTGCCCCCAAGATTTTGCAATAAACGAAGAAGTGCCCTTTGTCTTTTTAGAAAATGCCCCATTTTTCTTGAGACAAAAATGCCCTCGAAGTATCGTACACCCCAAGTTTGAGATGTTTCCTGCATCCCTGCCTGTATGTTGCAGATCCTCTCAAGTCTATTCTCACGCTTAGCATTTAAGCATCTTGATGATGTCATCAAGATGCCCGCAGTTAACTTATCTATCGACTTCATTTGTTTTACATCCAAAAAACTAAATCTTCTTTTAATTTGTTTACATCTAGAAAGCTAAATCGTTTTGTATGTCTCACATCATCCTTCTTCTTCATTGCAGCAGTAAGCACAGCCAATTTCCCAGCATTTCACACGAAGAGTTTGCAGACAAATAACACAACTGCGAGGGCCCATAGGTTGCACTGCACTGAGCTTGCTCCGGCTTTCGTCTTAGGCACGCAAGAATCAAACACGGAGAGATCTTTCATGTAGGCTGTATCGAGATACATTTTATATGATTGTCTCGCTGAATCAATAACCGCCAAGCTGATAGTGTTCTCTGAAAACAGACTTCCGTTACCGTATTTTGTCATAGATGAAGGGTTGGAGAGGAACTTGTCTACTTTAGTGAGCAGTGACTGATAACCTGCAATTTGTGCATCTTTTCGCGCAAGCACGGCATGAGATGGTACGCGGGCAAGATTGCATGCTTTGTAGTCTTTTGGGTCTGCAAGAGATGGAGAGAAAATGTTATTGGAAGTTTTACAGGGGAACACTAGCGGGGAGAAGGGAATTGCGAAGCACCAATAAAAATTTCAAAACGACACTGTACCAGGTGACTTAAAAAAATGTTGACATGTTTGGTGGGCTGTGGAATACCGAGTCAGTGAAGGCTACTGCTCCCTGAGTATATAAGGGCATTCCATTCTGGTCCATGATTTACTTGCTATTGAAATTAAGATTCATCTACGAAAATGACAATAGCACTGAATTCAAATTTCTATGCTGAATAAAACATGGACCAGAATGGAACGTGAAATTCTCGATTTCCATACAAACCCCTTGCAAACATTTTTCTAATTTCTAGGTGTTAAAGATGAGTGATTTTACCAAAAAAAAAAACGCCTTGAAAGGCTACTGCTCCCTGAGTATATAAGCGCATTCCATTCTGGTCCATGAATTACTTACTATTGAAATTAAGATTCATCTATCATTCTATTCATATTCGTGTCATTCTATTCATATTTAGAGCGGCATTTTCTCACGTCAACAAATGATTTTCCTGTCCCATCGGAAAAATTGACTGAGTGGAAATGTGGAAATCTGCCTTACCAGGTGAGTCAGAGATATATTTCTTTGACGCACCTGGTACATCCAAATTTTTGTAGAGTATGTTTTTTTTTGTTATTCTAGACTTATTGTTGTATTAAATTTTTGTAAATGTCGTTCGTAGTGAGAACTCGATGACCTTGTGTCCATTCTCGCTACGAACGACATATTTTTCCTTTGTTTATTCTAGCTTAACTGTTGTTGTTGTTTGTGTATGTTTTAATATTTTAGGATGATATGGAAAAAAAAGATTCATCTATGAAAATGACAATAGCACTGAATTCAAATTTCTATGGCGAATAAAACATGGACCAGAATGGAACGTGAAACTCTCGATTTCCATACAAATCCCTTGCAAACATTTTTATAATTTTTAGGTGTTAAAGATGAGTGATTACGAGATGTTATTACGTCGCTTACAGAAGTTTCTTGAAGATTTCATCGCCATATTGGTGATCAGCGACCTCGAATTTACTAAAATAGCGAATAAAAAATTTCGCTTCGTATGCATTTTAAAGAAACTCAGGCCTGATTTCGCTGAATAAAATACCTCTCTACAAGAAACTATACAGGCTGATTCATGTTCACTTTCTTTTGCAATGGTGCATAGTAATATTTCATGGCATATGTTTGAATATGTCTCCTATAGGTCTCATTTCTCTATAAACACACAAAAAAAATTTTCAGCCAAGATTGTTACAACTAAACGTTATGCTAACAACTAACGTACCTGCTTGGCTGCCATTCAAGCAAAGCAGCTTGTATTTGGCTTTGTCTGCAGTTGGTAAGTCATTTAAAATTGCTGCCTTGATAAAAGCAACATCACCCTTCCCATCTTTCAAGCATTTAAATGCTCCTTTGTAGGAGTAATACGGCTCTTTTTTATTTCTTGCGCATTTGTCGGAACCAGATCCGGAACAGAGTGAACAAAGTTTGGTACCACCAGCCTTCTTTGAATTGTACTTCATGTCATTTGCTCCTGCAATAAACATGAGATTTGATGATACTGGTGGTGAAAAATCGTCACGTGAATGAATATATCAACTTACGGACACTGCAAAATTTATCATATGACATGGCCGGTGGAGAAGACAACTTTTTGGAAAAAAATCTGCTCGCCCCGTATGAAATTATTGCAGAAAAACTAACTGCCCCGTTGCCTTCCTAAAAGTCCTTAAATGTATCTGCCCTATATTCATGAACAACATATGTTTTATAGTACGTATCAAAGTAGCCAAAGACCATAACAAAATCAATTTTTGTACTTACGAATCTTTTTCGATTAAAAGTTTACTTTGAAGATTCAGATATATGACTGATGCATCGTGCTTGCAGACAACTGACTAGGAAATTTTGCGTCATCTGAAAGCATTTCTCTTCTTGCATGATTCACAACTTTGCCCCCAAAATGAGACATTTTGCATTTCAAATTTCATCTTGAGCTCATAAAGAGCTTCTGCCCTATTGATGTTTGCTACAAAAAATGTGCTGACCCACCTCTGATAAGCTCAATAAAAGTAGCAGCCCCGTTGTGTTTTGCACCGGCCATGTTATAGAATAAAATTTTCTCTGTCCCTTACAAAACTGGTCGGTTTGATAAAATATCTTGAAACTTCACTTATGTACTTAGCTACCAACAAGTTCCTAAGCGTAAATGGGTTTTCTTTGTAGATTCTGTGTCACATCAGTACCATGTAAAATAATGAACAATAAAATGAAATGAAAGATGAATAAAAATGCCTATAGAGAAGTAACCTGGGTACCAGACTCTCTCTAAAAGACAGTACCCTGGGTACCAGACTTTTCTTTCGGAGAGAGTCTGGTACCCAGGGTAGTACATCTACTTGAATTATCAATCTAAAACTTGACGAGAAACAAAAACAAAATTAACAAACAAACACATACCTGGCGCACAACTTCCATTGAAATACGCTGCAACCGATGCATACTCATCGCAATTAACCCATTTCATCAATTTCTCTCTCAACAAAGTTCCAACAGGAACGATCCAACCAGATGTTTTGCGGACACCAGTATGACAAGATTTCTTTCCCTGGGCAAGACATGAATGTCCGGTAATTTACGGAGATTTTAATAACAAAAGAAATTTAAATGAATAATTTAGAATATCATAAACAACCAAGTCTAAGAAGGGGAAAGTTAAAGATGAATAAAATTTGTCCTCGGCTATAGCTAATCTTCGAAGGTCCTCAGGGAGGGTACGAAGCATTACTCAAATCAAATGACCTTGCATTCAAACCAGAGAGAGATTTTAATGCCTCTCATCTGTAGTCTTCTCCGCGAGGTCCTTTCCCATACATTACGGACCACCAAATCACTGTCCATAGAACTGCAAAACAAACAAAAAATACAGTAACCTCGCAGAAGAGAGTTTTCCAAGACTCAAAGAGTCAATAGACCTTTTAGCTAGACTGATGAAAATCGTCGTAGTTTCGCTCCTTGATAGGCTGATAATCAGTGGCCGGCATCCAATTCAATGAACGAAGCGGAAACTGGGACTGAGGTAGTTAGTCTACCTTTTAGCTATTCTGGGAAAGAATCTGAATCGAACGATGTTATGATGCAGTTTGAAGAATTTTCGAATGTGCATAATGGTGATAGAGCCTCTAACGCCACTCGATCGAACCTCGCGTATAAAATTGTATAAAAATAACGCTCGATCCAGGCTCTTTTGTAGAATAGCTAAAAGGTCTATACATTTACCTTCAGGTTATTCATGTTCAACGAAGTGCTTGTTGCCTTGACAACTGCTACAGCGTAATAAGCGGTTGCGTTAGTCTTAACATCCTTCAGATTCTCCGCCATTATTACTCTCAAGTCATGTTCTTTTCCTGCAAGGATACGAAAACAAGGCTTCATTTTCATGAGAATAATCGAGTGTGCAAAATAGTTCCTACTTTTGACAGACCATGATAAGTCGTACAAATGGCCAATTCAAACATTGATTGTTTAGATTTTGACAAAATCCTAAATATGCTCACAATTTTTATTCATCCTTTGGCCAGCTGCGTCCCAAGTTATCAGCGATTTCTAAAAAAACTGTTGGTTGAAAACTGACGCATCAAATTTTATAAGATCTGAACTAGCAACAACAAAAAGCCAGACATGGACAAAGTCAATAAAGGCAATCTACGTACTCTTAGAATAATTAAAGGGGGCCATTAGTCATGTACGAAGAACGCTGGTACAGAGAGAGTTTTGAAAACATCTCAGGCAAGTTTCGAAATTTCGGTCATCTCAATAGAAATCGAGGCTGTCAATGTTCGTTAGAACTTATGGAATTTTCAAAACAAAATGGTGATACTGCCGTGAATGTTGTGGACTGCAGTTGTCGACATTAAAATTGGTTGATTGTATTGTTATGCAGTTTGTAACGGAGGCAGAAAACAAGAAAGAGACATGTTGAAAACATAACTCAAGTACACACTACATTCTTATGCTCGAATTTACATGAAATAGGCCCAGTTGCTTTTCCTATCGCCTGTGGCTCACTAAATGATTGGAGCCAAATTTGCCAAAGCAAGGACCTATCAGATAATAAACTCATACTAGCCGGTGTTATCGCAGTGCAGGAAAACGGGAAGCTATAAAGTCCTCGGTCTCAATGCAAGGACCTCCCAAACTGTGTCTGTATTTTTAAGACCTTGGGCTTAATAATTCCTGTACAGCACAAACCCAGTTAGTTTGCGCATAGAGTTGTCTCTTTGCATGTTTAGTTGTGGCTCTGTCTCAAAGACTGCTACCACTCAGCCATTCCCTAACACATACCTGCTTTATAGATCATTCCACCGTCAAATACACCGATATCTGCTTGCTTGTTGACTATTTTCGTATAGCAGTCTTTTTCATCATTTCCCATGACACACGTCATGCCACCACCTATACCTTTGTTGACAGCTTCGCATCTTGATTTCCCTTTTGCAGATGTCACACACCATTTTACTGTAATAAATACAATGAAGAGTTCTACCGGGTGTGTCAGAAAAACGCAACCCAACTGTTACTGAAAATCTTAAAGAATTTGATAAAGTTTGTGTGGATGTAATGTATACCGTCTGAAAGTAGACATATGACGATGAATCTCTTGTTTCCCTGTGCTCTTTGACCTGATGATGGCGCTTCAATCAAGGGAGACTCATTGTATTACTCTTAAGAACCTGGCCCTATTTACGCCCAAACTTTGCAATTCCTAACGTACCACTCAGAGTGCAAAATTTGGCAAAGAACAATGCTGTCGAATTTTCAATTCGAATGATGCAGTCGACTAGATTTTGAACGAAGTTGCTGCAGCAGGTAGTTGAAGACTTCTCTGGTTTGTTTTGGTCTTGAAAAACATGGAAAATGCAGCGTTGAAAGACTTGTTTTGCAGTCACCAGGTAAAGTAAACTTCCTTCTTCAGATTTATACCAAGTTTCTTTGATGAAACGACTGCTTAACGTGGTTTTTATCGCATTTTCTTTCCGAGGAGTGACCGTTGAACAGAGCTACGGCAGTCGTTCGATCCTGATTCGATCGATCGAATCATGATCGAATGTAGGAGATAGGGCCAGGGTTTTCACTGTTTCATTATGAGTCCCTCTTGAGCAAGAGATAGGGCCGGGGTTTTCACTGTTTCATTGCGAGTCCCTCTTGAGCAAGGTTTACCACACGGATACAGGAGACTCATCGTCATAAGACTAGTCTGAAAGTACAATCTTCCTTCTTTCTAATGGTACGCAGTTTGGATACTTTAATGGAATCATTTATCCTTATTAAGTATGCGCAATTTCAACTGCAGCAAGTTGCAAGCGCAAATGTCCGCAAGCAGCAACACATAATGTCCAAAGATATCAACGTCCGGTTTCTTTTGCGATTAAGATAATAAAAAGCGACCACTTACCACAGGTATCAAAGGCTGAAACATCACTCATGTAGGCTGTATCGAGATATTTGGCGTAATTCTGTTTGTCTCCTGTCACTTCATCAAGTCCGATACATCCTTTTGAAAATAGCACTCCATCATATAACTTTACTGGGTTGGTTGTCTTTTCGCCAAGCATGTTATCTGCTTTCTTTAATAGAGTTTGGTAAGCTGCGATTGGGGCATCTTTACGTGCAAGGACAGCGTGAGATGAAACACGGGCGAGGTTACATTTTGTATAATCTTTAGGATCTGCAAAGGAGGTAAAACTTGAAAGAAGAGGGCTTCTGGTGTAAATCGGTATAAATAGTGATACAACTCTGGCTAATGTGATGTAATAGAACCCGTGACTAACAAAATTGACAGAATATGAATTGAAAGAAGACATCTAAACTTACACTTTTAGCAGGGAACTTTGATATGCCTATGGCACTAAAGGTTTCTTAGATGCACATGAAACTTCCACTTTTTCGTTCTGAAATCTTCTTAATTTGTCTCTTGTGTTTGGGTGCATGAATTATGATGTGGTTTCTACCGTTACCACACATCTGTTACTTGACAAACTTTTCAAATTAGGCACCGTGGCGCAGTGGTGTAATCCCCCCGGGGGAGGTACTCTCATACTTGACTTGACGGGATGTGCCGCTCAACATGGTGTCCTTTTACGGTAAAAAATTCTATTACCATTGTGCTACCAGGGCCCAAAGGTATCATTAGCTTCTTATAAACCAATTAAACATCGTGTTAGCTTATTCATGAGTCCTTGTTGAGCAAGGTCTACTGCAGCGATATAACGGAATCAGGTAATTAGTCTATCAACTTACCAGCTTGAGAGCCATCAGGACATAGCAGTTTGTAATTTGCTTGTTCTGCCGTTCCTAAGGCAGTGAGGATTGATGCTTTGATGAATGCAACATCACCCGCTCCATCTTGCAAGCATTTGAATGCTCCTGCGTAGGAGTAATACGGCTCACTTGAGCTTCTTGAGCATTTGTTAGCACCAGTTCCAGAGCAGAGAGAACAAAGTTTGGTTGCTCCAGCCTTCGTTGGGTTGTATTTAGCGTCAGTTGCTCCTGTGAATCAAAATAAAGGAAGAAGTTACATTTTTGCTCCCGATTTCGCTTTGATGTGACAATCCGACACAGCTCCACTCTGTACAGCTGTTTTTGATAGCAATAGGTACAGCGCTTTGCCAACTCGTCAGGTCAGTTAACAGCATACGCTGTTAAAGGCAGTCTGTCACGCATTTCATTGGGTGATAATGACAATACAAAGAATAGGAAATTTGAATGGCTGATGATCCTCTGACTTTCTACGGCCATAAAAAGTCAAGAAGATTAGCCCTCCTTTGATTCAAATACACATTAACAGCCTGTGTTGCAAAAGAAGTGAAACACCTTATTTGGCCAAAGGTCAGTCTTTTTTGAAGTTTGGGCAAAATTCGATAATTCCAAGTTTGGCTTACTTTTCGCCATAAACTAAAGTCTTCAAGAATCAAGGAGTTGTCGTTTCCAACAGCAGTTAATGCGCTTTTGGCACTCTGTATCCATTAACGTTATTGTTGTTGTTATTGTTGTTGTTGTTGTTGTTGTTGTATCAGAGCTCAAGGGATATCCGGTTGGACACGGAAACCAATGCTCAATCATGTACCCAGAATGAATTCGTTGCTCTAGCTTTTACTCTGGAAGACAGCAGAAACTGCGCAAACGACATCATCGAGGTATCTGATACAAGGAAGTGTTACATGTGTAGACTTTTGAAATGACAAATCAAGAGTTTAAGGCCCAAGGGTGCAAGCATCAAGAGTTGTCCAATTCGGGATCCGTCGCGAGGAGCGGGGGAGGGGGAGGGGGGCTCAAAGAGTGAGTTATTTGATTGGCTATTGGAAAATAATAGCAGACGTAATTATCTCTGGAAAGCGACGACATTCCAGGGAAGAGAAAGTTCATCGATTGCACTAGATTTGACGCAATATTAATGTACATTTATATTATTGGACTTACCGGGCGCACAACTGGAACTAAAGAAGGCCGCTACTGATGCATATTGATCACAGTCGACCCATTTCATCAAGTTCTTTCTCAACAAAGTCCCAACCGGGATGATCCAGCCGGATGTTTTCCGGACACCAGTATGACACGATTTCTTTCCCTGGGGAACATATGAATTGCAATTATCAACGTAAAAGTGCAGACTGCTAACTAACTGGGAGCAATTCTAGCCCTGCTCTCATTAAACGCATGGCCAAAGAACAACACTTCTCTAGACAGCACTTTTCATCTGAAACTGGCCAGAGTCCAGAAAAGTTCAGAGCTTCCTCCAGATGCCAAGTTTGTTCGTGAAATCTTCCTCATTTTACTAACAATTTAACCATTTCATAAAGTCAAAATAACAACGTTTTTCAAACCTCTGCGTTTCTTATAACTCTACGATTTATGAAAATTGCTAAAATAATGCAACATTTTTCTTCATTCCTTACAAAAATTTCTAAACCTTCCTCATATATCATTAAAAAGCACTACTTTCCCTTGGCTCACCGCGGTCAATCTGTGAGTTTTGTGGACTATTGACACTGGCCATAGCAAATATGGTCCAAGGAACATTTGAACAACCAGCATTAGCAACTGGTATTCATTATACTATAAACCTGCATTTAAGAGCCGACGAATTTGCTACGTCTGCCTGGCTTCTTGCAATATAAATAACATAGATTAGGTTCTTATAAACTGGGGTCTTACTTGACAATTTCAGCCAACAGATAGGCTAAATACAACGTCCTAGGTACAGCAACAACAACATTTTTCATGATTGAATTGAATTGAACGAACCGACATTTCATGCTTCTGCGCAACCACGATGAAAACGTTGGGACGAGCGGATTAAGTCTAGCCTATAAGTTCTCAATCCACCAGGTTGTTAGACGCAGGCAATTACTGTGTAACAATAAAGAAAACAGTGTTTACCTTTAGGTTATTGATGTTCAGACTAGTGCTTGTTTTCTTAACAACTGCAACAGCATAGTAGGCAGTGGCGGTTCCTGTCACATTCACTAGTTTCTCAGCCATTATTGCTCTTAGGTCATGCTCTTTTCCTGTAACATAAAATGCAAAGCGTGTATGCAAGAAAAAATTCCCACTTTCGAAACTTCATAGAAATTTGGCCTACTTGACCGATTTGAATGGTTCAAATTCGAGTCGAAAGCAACAAGGGCAGATTTTGTAATGCAATAGCATCAGTTGCTGGGCAGTTGCTTTGGTTCACACCTCAGTTCAAAGCGATTAAGCTTGGTTTTCATTAAATCGAAATTTATCGCCGATCAATGCCTTAAAGCATCGCCGATGATCGCCGATGATCGCTGATGCTGTAAGACAATAATCGGCGATGAATTACGATTTAATGAAAACCAAGCTTTAGCGAATGCAAACAAAGGAAATTCTCTCAACCAGTAACTCGGCAACCTACTATGACACATCGGCGACGTGTCCCCACCCCAATCATTTGGCGACATATGGAAACGATCACTGTTACGATCATATGGAAACCAGGCTTAAGACACAAAGGGAATCCTACAACCGCGTCTTGAAGCTTGTCTCGGTCCCAATGCAATTTAAAGCCGAACTTGAACTGTCCTATACCGCCTTGTAGTAAATGGTCAATTTGCCCCAAGATTGTACGCACTGCACGGAGACATGGCATAGTTAGTGAAATTACAATGCCCTGCGTGCAGACCAACCAGACTCTGCTGAAAAAAGCGTGAATCCCATTTTTTTCTAGAAAGTCTGGTATCCAGGGTACAGGGGGAAGAGCAGTGCGAGGAACTGCGAAAAACGGATTATTATTGCTGGTTTCCTTGTGCACGTACAATAAATTTTCATTACTGAAAAGGGTAGAATTTGTTTACGATCTCATTCGGGATAGTTTCATGAGGTAAATCTGAGTTTTTCTGCCTTACCTGCTTGATACACCATGCCTCCATCAAATACACCAAAATCAGCCTGTTTGTTGACGATCTTCTTGTAGCAATCTTTTTCATCTGTTCCCGTAACGCAAGCAAAACCACCGCCAATGGCGGTACTAACCTGTTCACACTTCGCCTTTGCATTTGTAGACGTTACACACCATTTCGGATCTGCAGCCAGTGCTGAGAGACAAAAAGATCATCCATCTATAAAAGACTTTCGAGTTGTAACGGTATCATTGAGAAAAGGCTCATGAAAACAGTCATGGAATGACTTGTCACCTAGGCTCCGCTCACGAGAACGAAACGGAATGGAACTTTTTATGGGGTGATCACACGGCAATGGATCGATTTGAAGTGTTAATATCTTCCTCCCAATTCTGGCCCGTTCTGGTCTGTTCCGTTCCGTTCCGTCCCGTTCTGCTCTGTTCCGTTCGTTCCGTTCTTATGCGAACGGGGCCCTAGAGTCATTTGCAGCACGGTGAAATTTCACACATTCTGAAAATCAAGTTTAGCCAAATCCGGAATGTCGAAACAGGTCATTAATGACTGAATTCTTACAGAAAACCATACCCATAATTCCGGAAAATGCAAAAAATTGCTGAAAACCATACCCATAAATCCGCACTCTATCATGAAAAAGGTACCCTAAAAAATGGCACTACCCTGTGTCATGGACAAGTTAAGTTACCCCCCCCCCCCGACACCCGGGCTGTGTAGGAAGCTGGGAGACGATCCCTCTTTAATCCTGCAATCAGAAAAACACCATGGGCATGTTCATTCAAGGCCAATCATGGCGATGCCCTTGGGTGTGGGGGAGATGAAATTTAGGGGGCTGTCCGATAAAAATCCATTGTTTACGAAAATATTACCTCACTTTTGGCCGATTTGGTCCAATTATGGTTGTATATAATCTATTGTATTCGACACTGTCGACAGCCTTGACGCATCCAGTTTCGTTGTGCTGCTAAAGAAACAACTGGTTTGTGGGCTTGTTGTTATAGCCTGGCTACGAGATATAGGTATGTCTATTCCCTTTAAAGGACATGTGTCTCGTAAGCAATTGGCTAATACAACAAAGAAGTGTGGAGAGGAATTCCATTGTTTTGTGACCTTTCATTTCTGCTTCACGAATTGCATTGCAATGAAAATTCAGCCTCGATCCTGTGATTTGTAATAAACAATAGCGAGAATTGTATCGTGTGAACCAATCAGGTTCATGACATATGTACTTTAATCTCCTTTCTTGTACGAAAGAGTTTTCCACTTTTGAGTTTCAGTGGCACTAGTTACTCTCCAATGTAGAGGTTCCTCAATCATCGCATTGCAAGCAGTGTAAGATCCATTATCCGCCGAAGAAGAATGCGTTTAGACACCCTATGTTTACACTGTACTAATACAGTTTTGCTCTGTCACAAAGATGTTGCAGTTTAAGGACGCTAGGTAGAAAAAAATACGCCAGGGATTAGGAAGAACCTTGAACTCTTCCAACCCTTTTGTTTCGGACCCAGAGTTGTACCCTGTGCAAGGTACCAAAGTTGTACTGGCTGCACAGTGGGAACGGGGTGTTACTCTTTTCAACTTACAATGCATCTATTCGTATTTTCTCTCTTTCCGATCTTATCTGGCCAGTTATTTGACTAGTGTCAGAAGAAGATGTTTTTCCAGATTCCGTGCCTTTTGACGCTTGTCATTGGTTTTTATCGAACAAAATTTCGGCCAGTGGCCAAGGGGCTGCGGCAAAGTATCAGGATTAATACTTCCGTTTTACAGGTCATGTTGAGAAGTAAATAAGTCCTGCGACCGACACTGCATACTCTGCTACCAGTTCTCAAGTTTGCTTTGGCTTTGATATTTATAGCATAGCTGCTCGAACTTTCATAAATTGCTTGTTATAAATTCATTGACTCAAATGGACTGGCTCATTGTCTCGTTTCCTCCTTTTCGAATTCTATCTGGAGATTTTCTGCGACCAGAGAGAGTTGAGAAACTCAAAACTTACCTTGCAATACCCATGTTAAGAACTGGCAATGGCCAGAAATCCTTTGCGTATCGCGGGGCCAGTCTCTGGAACAGTCTTGATTTGGAAACAAAGATGGCTCCCTCAGTCAATGCCTTCAAGTCCAAACTCAAGGAAAAATAATCATATACATTGTTTTTTATTTTTATTGTAAATTTTGTATTACGTAACTCTTTATTTTGTAAATAGTTTTTGCAGGGCCAATTGTAAAACAGTATATAGACTAAATTGTACCCTGGGTAGAGGCCCCCCATAGTACCCCTAGATAACGGATTCACGTGTTGATTTTTCGTTTTTCACGCCATCACGGACTATAAAACAGTATTTTCACGTTCACGCTGCAGAAAGTTAAGAATGCTCCAGAGAGATACGACGACACACGAGGGAAAGCAGGGTAATTTTAACATGGATTTTAAAGTTTTGGAGCCAAAACTGCGAGTGAAATGAGATAAATAGGGGTCCAGGGACTTGCCCCGGACATTTTTTTGAGAATTTGCCTTCTAGAACATCGAAAAACGCCGTATTGTGAAAATTAAAGCCTGGGAACTACTTAATGTCCCTGCTGGTAACCTATCATTTGCTTCTTAGAAAAAGTCGATTTTCGTTCAAATAGACTGTATCTATTACTTTGCCGGTGGCAATTTGAGTAGTACCATGTATTATTTTTAGGTAACTCAGAAATCCTTCATTTAAGATCAATGCTCCTTTTATCTAAGATTTTCTATGAGACAAATATCTTTTTATGGAGTAGATTGCGAGCGAATGGAGTAAGAATAGGGGTCCGGGGGCTTGCCCCCGGAAAATTTTTTGAGACTGCACCCTCCAGAATGAGGGAAAACAGCATTTTTTTGTGAAATTTCAAGGCGCAATCACGTGCTTTTAAAGTCAATTTCACGAAATAACTACCAAATTTTTGGCAAATCACGCTGCACGACAGAGTCTTCGATCACGAATTCACGAGTCGAAAATATCAAAATCACGAAATCACGCGCCCAAATTAGCCAAATAACGCTTCACGTACAAATATGGGGGGGGGCCTCTGGGTAAATAATTTTAAAATGAAAATGAAAAAAAACCAATGTCAATCGAGAAGGTAAGCAGTCTCCGCTCTGTTTTTGACTCGATCTCTCTCTTCCGTCCGTACACTGCGCAGTCCATCACAAGCTTCCATATATGTCTACACTTTGCAATTTCTTATTGATTACTAACTTCGATGCTTTTATGTTTTTGTCATCAAATTTTATTACTAGGTTAACTTTAAGTCCTTTTCTATAAGTTTTATCCACGTGATTCCAGGATTTCCTCTTCCAGGTTTTCTGCATATCTTTTTTCGCTTCCTTTATTGCTTGTTTGCTAATGCTTTTTCTGGAAATTTCAGAAGATGGCAATTCCAATTTTGCCTTCGCCTTTGTACTGCTTTACCACATGACGTTAATTTCGACATTTTGTGGAGATGATTATTTGATACCTCGTCTTGCAAGTTGATGTTTACAATTTTGATATTTGAAATATATAGAATGATATAAACAGAAGAAAGATGCTTGCAACAAACACCTTTAATCAACTAAAATATACCTTTGAAAAAAAGAAGAAATCGATGGAAGTAAAGACAAGGAGTGTTCTCCTCTACAATTGTGAACTGCAAACAACCAGAAAACTGATCAGAAAAAATGCCCAACGACAAATATGTTTTACGGTCCAAAGTAAAGAACAAACTGACTCTTTCTAGCCTGTGAACAGCTATTTTTCAATTTTTTTCGGCCGTTCACAGACGAGACTCGTTCTGGATACGAGGCTAAACGCTGACTTTGTTTTGTTTACCTCTTTGTTGTAAATGTTAGACATTTCAAACGTCTACAATGCCGCGAATTGGAGCTAAGAAAAGTTTGTGCAAATAGGTCTGTTTGACAATGAATTACTTAAAGCAAATGTTCAAATGTTCGCGAATATTTTGATTTACATCAGTTGAGAATTATCAAAATATTTTTTCATCTGAATAAATTAAGGTTTGTTCCTGATAAAATTAGCGTAAGTTGACAAGAAATTCTCCTTTGTCTACTATCTTGAAACCATGACATTATGAACGATATCTTGTTGAAACGAATAGCACTATCGTCGCAAATTTCACGGTTATTCCCTGTTCGCAAATTGAACATTATCTTCTCATGAGAAAGTACGCAAACAATTTGACATCGTACTAATGGTTCTTCTCACTATTAGTGTCATGCTTCACTACACTAGCTACCTCAGTTCCAGTTCCCTGTGCGTTCATTGAACTGGATGACGGAAAAAGGCTGTTGGCAGGTTAGCGAGGTGCGCAACGACTTGTAATCTTGTAATCACTCTGGTGCCTCCTTATCGAATTGACGACTTTGCTAAAGATGGTCACGAGGAACTCCTTATTAACGAATACTTGAAAGGAAATGACTCGGGGCCATAGCAAGGGGTCTTTACTCTCTAGTTTTTCATGGCGATTAAATTTGAAACGTTGCAAAAATATTTTGCAATCTGAACACTATAAGGAGTTGTGCAATGTGAATGCAGCCTAAGACTCTACAATTGTGCAAGTCAGCCTTACCAGAATCTTAAAATATTGGGGATTTAGTCGGAAATGAGACTGTCCAGGTTCTTAAATTGGCTCTTTCAGGTATTTCTTATGTTCAGATTCAAACTTCAAGCCTTATCATTTACTGTCCGTCCACAGCACTTGGTGTTATTCACAACAGAAGTTTGTGAAAATTTCAGTAAACAAAAGAATAATTTCTGTAAAGAACAGAAAAATTTCAGTCCAGCTTCTATCCTAACTACACCTTTGATTGGAATAAACTTGATCCTGGAATAAGGCAAGCACAATCTATTGCTGTTTTTAAGACGAAGCTTCTTTCAATAATTCGCCCTCCTGCTCCTGCAAAATTTGACCTTCAACGACGACATGTTCTCGCTGGAGTTTCGGTAGTATTACGACCATCTGTTGAAATAAACAGCCTCCCCGACGTTCTTGTTCAGATTCTATTGTATGATGACAAAAATCTTCTAATGTAATCAACAAAAACATACTAGAACGGGACTCGAACTGATACTAGTTTCCACCCACAAAACAGGTCGGTTTGAGAACAAAGATCTGAAAAGTTTGTTTACTCCACTCAGCCACTAAGTCCTTTTCTCTTGTTTTTCATTTTTCACTAGTTTGCGCCTGTTTCACACTTCACAATGGATGTTGGGAAATTCAGTGTTATGTTAGTCCAGATGACAGTCTAACTGACACTTTAATGTCAAATTTCAATCAAATTTAGAGTCCATCGGACGTAACACTAAACTGATATACCCGAAACACAGTAATGGCCCGATATCTAATACGAACCCGATTTTTGTATTTATCTGCAGAAATTGTTTGCGGTATTAGAATTTACTGTACCTATATTTAGTATATGTGCTACATTTAGATTTATATTTAGATTTAACTTTAGTTACCTGTCTCTATGTTATGGCCATAGGGAAGTCATGATCTTCTGCTCCTCGTGGCATTGTCTTTGTAGTGTAGAAAAGTAGTTTGCAAGTGCTATTTTGTATTTTAATGATTTCGTTACTGTAAATTTCAATATTGGACAAAAAATTTTGTGGAACCAGAAATTTTCTAGAATCCAATGAAAAGCTCTCAAAGCATAGAGTTCTTTGCAACATGCACATATGGTATTATGAGCTTGTATGGGCTTGATGACTAAGCAACTGGAGTTTCAGACCTTTTAGCTATTCTAGGAAAGCATCTGAATCGAACGGTATTTTTCTACATTTTGAAGAATTTTCAAATTTGCACAATAGTGATAGAGGCTCTTGTGCCACTCGATCTACCCTGGGTACCAGAGCCTAATAAAAATTAAAAAAAATCTGGTACCCAGGGTACACTCGATCGAACCTCGCCTATAAAATTGTATAAAAAGAATGACGCTCGATTCAGTCTCTTTTGTAGGATAGCTAAAAAGGTCTATTGATGATCTCTATGGGATACGATAGAAAACAGGTGCGGGATGGCGAGATGAAGGTACCCTATCGTGCACCCTGTAAGCTCTGCCTCACTCTTTAAAAACATTATCTTCCGGATTTGGCCTGCAGTGCTATGAGAGCATTTTAAGAGTCGACTGTTGTATAAATAGTCGGCTTTCTATTTAAAATGTATCTTTTATTCTTTCAAATCATGGCGAAAATATTGAAGCAAAGCCAAGGGCAACTTGATAAACAGGGGATGATCCAACTTTTATCTGAGCAAAAGGCCGACCCAGACTTCTTTATTCTTGTATTGTCTTTCCCGATAAAATCGTAAGGTCCATTGTATTGGTTCAGAATCGACCCACTACTTTCAAAGTTATGATCGCTTGAGCGAACTCACATGGGACAATTAGGTGAACGATCGACTTAAAAAGTTTGACACTCGTTTACGAGTTCTGACTCTTTTGGCCAAAACAGATCATCAAAAATACAGTAAACAACTGCCTTTAGATGCGGGCTTAAGTAGTCAAATTTGACCCCAGTTTTATGGCAACTTGGCCACTGTATTCAGTATTCATTGCACGAGAACCAAGCCAGGCTGTGGCTGACTTATTGAAGGAGGGTGTTTAATATGATTGTAGGAGCGTCTATTATAGATATAGGGCTATAAGTAAGTATAGTCGAAAGGTTATGGCATTGGCAAACTTTCACTCCCTTTTCCTTTAAAGTGCTAATGCAACGAAATTTTCGAATCTCTTTTTTTAGTCGATTCTGAGACATCTTTATGCACTGATTATCATCCTGAAAACCGATTTAAAATCGGATGCGCGAATGTTTTTTTATTGCAACTCAAAGTTCGAGATTTTGGCAGGTTGCAGGCGAATTTTTCTTGTGAGCCGATGACGTATGAAGTAGAACGCCAATCTGAATAGAACAATAGCACGCCCTTTCTGTACCTTCACAACACCACAACTTCACATGAGCGATGACTGAGTGCAGGAAACAGTCTCTGAGTGGAGGAAAGGGCTGTGTTTCCAGTGTCGGCCCTAACTTGATAAGCCGTGGAAATAGTCAGTACACCAATTACGTATCAGTTCATTTATTTTTCGATGAAGTAAAAGATAAAGCAAGACATAGACAGGTGAGCGCCAATTTAGGCCACTTAGGCCATTACGTAGGTTTATTTGTTGTTCTTTTCCCTTCAGATTGATGTCGACGTAAAGGAGTCGTATGATATTTACCAACTTCACATTTTTGTTTGCAACTAAAGAGAACATAATTTCACCTTTTTACGTTCTGTAAAGAATAAGTATTATTTGTTGACAGCACAAAACTGACAAAGATTAACATAGCTAAGTTAAATTGCCAATAAGAAGGCCAACGACAGTTAGAATGGTGATTGGGAGAATTTTCTGTCATGTAAAGCTTATGAGATCATCCAGCTCCATATACCAGTGAGGCTTTTGAAAAAGAAAGAACAGAAGAGCTCTATGCAGACACCAACAGATTGTTAATCTTATATTTATTTTCCCATTATTGTCTGCTGTTATTCCAAAATAGAAATGAAATGATACTCCTTTTCTACTGTGGCTTCTTTCAATATCTGCTGCTTCTTCAAGCTAGATTATCTTTCAATCAAAATAAAAAGATCTTTCGTGGTACATTTTCTTTGCCTCACTGACTATGCTACAGGTCTCACATGGATCTACTTTTTCCACAGAAAATGAACCAGAATGCTGTAAGTGAGACCCAATGGAACAGGCTGGATCAAGTACAAGGAGGGAAAAGGATGAATGCCACTGCTGTGCACAAACAAAGAAGAGGCACATACATTGAGAGACAAATATTTTTTGCAGAGCACTGACAGTTGCTATAATTGACAAATGCCTTCATTTCAATACTTACAAGCTAAGAACTTTGAAGAATTGAAAATACTTCTGAACATGTATGGATGGTTTGAGAGCATATGTTTTGGAAACATTGCTGGTTTACTTGAATTGGAAAAGGAAATCAAAACTCAGCCAATCATTTTGCAAGTCTTTTATAGGACTCGACTTTTCATGCTTTGCTGCATGCTCCAATTTCTTGCAAGGCTGCTCTTTCTTGCAAGAACTCTGGCGAAAACATTTGCTCTCAAATATTGTAATGTTTACAGCCTTATTCATTATTTGTATAGCAAGTATCAGGTGCTATATGGAACTATGTCCTTATCTGGTGGTATTTGCAGGCTGGTAGTGATAGTCTGTTGTTCCAACCAGTGTAGCCACAGGACCAAAAAACCAGCCATCCATTGACAATTCTGCTCCACAGCTCCTGAGCAAAGAAAGTGTATCAGTTAACAGAAGTAATATTCCTTTGTGATGGCTAAGGCAAAATCCATTTCTATTCATTTCACACAGCAGCATGGTTGTCATATACACTAATTAGCAACTGACAATAAGGATGCAAATGAGCAGTTTCTGAGTTATCTCAGATGCCCATTGCTTATATTGCACTTTACATATTGTGAAATGGCTAATATTGGGGTAGAAAAGTGTTATATCAACTTATTGTGTGATGTAAAGGGAGAAGATACCATTCTTCAAAGTGAAATTGAATATTCTCATTTTTTTGTCTTTGACTTGCTGGTTCAGGGCCAATTGGTGTACACTGCAAGATATTATTGGGGGCAATGCTACTTTTCAGTCAAAACCATTGTTTGCATTATTTTACAAAAAGTTCTTTTTTCTAGCCAACAGTGGAGTGATTGCACCCCATCATCCCCCAAGTGTCCACCACTGGTTCAGGCATATCAGCTGCGTATTGCTCTGAGTTGAGATATGATCAGCTATGGTCAACAAAACAACAAATTGAGTATTTTTCAAACAAATTTGATCTTTTCTCAGATCTTGGAGGACTTGACGAAAAAAGTCATCAAAATTTTTTTGCAAACAGTGGTCTTGCTCATTTCAGCCTTGCTCTGCTTTTGCTGGGTGGGGTACGCTCACACTTGCAAGTCATCCATTAGGGGTCAAACCAATTTTTAGGACCTCTGTTTATCAATGCATTGTAATCTTGATACTGAGTATTGTAAGTTATTTGATCAAAAGTGCCATAAAACCCCAGGGGGCACTCAGCATATGCACACAGGGAGGTAAGTCCGATATTTTTGCATCAGAACATTGCCAAAAGTAATATTTTTGGGGTCCAAAGAAAACTGAAACCATGTTCATGATATTTTTTTAAACCAAACATCGTTTAAATGATATGTCTGGGCTCGCTATAGGCAATTCTGACTTGTATTTGAATTGTTTCTAAGTATAAAATGAGCTGATATTTTTGGGTTCCGGGGAAGCTGAAGTGATATTTTTGGGTTGCCTGAAAATTTCTTGGACCAACTCCCCCCATATCTGCATGTGCTGAGTTCCCCCCCCCCTGGGCATAAAACATTCAGTTGTGCAGTGCACAGTAGCATCTGTGCCTGAGTGAACCACCCAACAGTTCATCATTGCTCTGTGGAGAAGAGCACCTTTTTCAGTTTGTATTTTTGGTGAAGTTTTCTTATTTTTAGTGAAGAAGGGAGAACGAGATATGACTATATGAGTGAATCATGATTACAAATGCGATTTGCCTTGCAAAAATTACACAAATTACGCCTGCATGTTTCGTGGAAAAGGGGGTTCTTTCGGGATGAAAGATTCAGTCACTTTTTGGGGCCTGACAATACCTTCTTAGGCCTTCCCCTTGGTTGAAACGGCCCACAGGCTATTTAGGCCCTAAATGTGATAGAATTGCTCAGATAAGAAGTTACCAAAACCTTCATATTCACTTAATATCACATACCAGTCACTAACGGCAACGTTCTTCTCAGATCTGGGCCACACTTTCCTCGTACACATCACCTTTGCCCTTGGCCTTGGCATGCCCGGCCTTCTTCTTGATAAGGCAAGTGAGCTTGTGTTGGCTCACAAATCAATGATCTTCATCACAGGATGTCGGAGAATGATTATCGTGGAAAACTCTCATTGCTGCTGTATTCGCTGACATCCCACGTCGATTTGGCAAAGCTTAAATCAAACAAAATGAATCTGCCTTCGAGAAATAGCAAGAGACTGCCACCCCTGCCACTGGTTTCTGACCGGAGTGTGCTTTGTTGTGCATGATAAATTCAATGCGTTCTACTTACTACGTCACGCGCGATATGAAAATTCGCACTGACCTCGTAACTTTAGGGGGCTATTTCAAGACAATTTGATTGTTCCCTGTTGCCTTTCTTTATACCATATTGCTCGGCAGAGATTGAAGTTTCTTTTAAAGCGAAAAAACGAGGTTCGAAAATTTCGTTGCATTAGCACTTTAACAGTTTTGACTTTTGCAAAGGCTGAATATGCCCTCCCTAAAGATAGAGAAACCTGAACTGGGAAACATGAGACATAGCTTAAATTTCTGGTTATTTCTGGAATTATTCATCCTACTCAGCCTAAATATAGCTAAACTTGAACGTTTCAACTCTTCGTCATAATAATAAATTCAAGAAACGTTGGGAGAGTTTCTGAAAGCAAGTCTGGCTCTTTGACTCACTGTTTTCTGGATGACAACCTTTTTCTGCTCACTCTCTGCATGTTCCGCAATCTACAGACACAGAAATAGTTTGTTGAAAGCACACTTACTCTTTCCAAAAATCGCCAAAACAGTATAAACTGCGATTAACATCATCTTCGTTGGATACTTGCAAGCAAACTTGTTGATGTCTTTGACTTGAATCTTGCCTTTCTCGTTGTGACTGCGTCTCTTTCCTTGAATGGCAGAAGTTCCTTGTTGCACGAATGTTCGTAATGCACCACAAAAACACAAATAATTTCGCCTCTCAGCGGTCTCGCAGCCACCTGCTTGACCGCGCAACTTGGCCTCTGTCTGAAAGTATTGTCTGAAACGGGATCTTTTTTCTTAGGATGACAAGCTCATTTGTTTGTAGGTGGATTTGAATTTCAATAACTTTGAAAGATTTAAAATTTGATAATTTCTTGCAAGATAACAAAACGTGGTTCTACGCAATGACCTCAACCAAACGTGTGCATGAATCATTCATTGTCAGATTCGCGGTAACGCAAAATTGCTCGTCTAAAGCATTGATCATTGTTATTCGCGGGCATTTTAACGTGACATCGAATTTGAAACGAATTCTGCAAAATGTTCATATGAAAAACAAATTGATGGAGACAGGGTCTAGCAGTCTACAAATCCTGCAGTCAGAGTGTTGGAACGTCCTCTCAGTTGAGCGTAAAATGTTATCTCAATGAAAAACTTCAAAAAAGCTGGCTGAGTGAATGGCTGTGTGCCAGGTGTATATCTGCATACGCTAATACCCGGGTGAGCCAGGAAAAAGTTCCCAATTTTGAAAATTCATAACACCAAGACTACTTCACGGATTTGAATCATTCAAATTCTAGGTAAAACCGAAAGATCAAAGTATTTTTTGTGACCTTTCTCGCTGTCCTACCAGCAATACAAATATAGGTAAATTCAGTTTCACAAAAATTCAATGGTTGCAAAATGACTGAAAAATGTCCCAAAAAATCGATCAATTCATAAATGACTTCTCGCCCAGAATAATCAAGAAAATGCAACTTCTCATGGGTGAGAGATATCCGCTGTACATTGATTGCCACAGGATTGAAAATTTTTCGTATATGTTTGAAATCGATGTCTTATAACTTTTGAGGGAGGTGAAATGCCCATGGCCTATTGTTCGGTTTGAATAGAGTCCCTACGATTTGATCAATGCTTTAGGCCCTTCTCCCGTCATTTTGCAACCATGAAATTTTTATAAACTTGAATTTACCAATACTTCTAGTGCTAGTAGGACAGCGAGAAAAATCACAAAAATACTTTGATCTTTCGACTTTTAACTAGAATTTGAATGATTCAAATCCGTGTAGTAATCTTGGTGTTAAGAATTTTCAAAAGTGGGAACTTTTTTCTGGCTCACCCGGTTTATGATGACTTTCTTTTTTTATTGTAAAAAATCAGTTTAGATCATAGGGATTTATGATTAGTATCTTATAAACTGAAAATTTTTAACAACGTACGTTTAACTTTTTTTCCTATAATGTCAATTTTCTTAGTGTTTAGATTGGAGGGCACCTAGATAGAGAGCTACCCTCATTAAAATTTGAAATAAAACAAAATAAATTGATAGATGTTATCCTTCGAAGATTTTTAAAGATTTTAGAACTGTTTTGGTCAGATCATCGACACAAAAGTGTATGGATTGACAGATGAGATAGACAGCAGAAGTACAAGTTTCAGGCTCATTTTGGGAAGGTTGAAGAGCAGTGGCCTTAACGGTCTTGAGAGGGTCCAAGGCGCTTTTCGGTTGTGGTCTGTAGCGGGTTTGATGTGCGTGACAAAGTGGACGTGACAAAGGATATGACAAAGTGGAACAGGGTATTATTGGTACGGGTTGGGTTTGTTACATCAACGAGGTGTGACGCAGTGTCCTCTTCAAAGAAATTCCAAAATACTTTTTGTTGCCATTTGCTATATATACCGTGAAGAAATTCGAAAAATATTTGTAGAAGGAGTTCATCTTCGTTGAATATTAAATTTATAAGCTTTTATTCATCGGTTGGTACTTTAAAGAAATCGAAGCGGAGATTTTGAGTTATATTTTACGTTGGGGAGACATATTTTTGACACGAAAGGATAAAGTGGGTCTCATTTTCAACTTTTCTCATTTTCATCTAATTTCTGTAGATGGAAAAATTTTGCACAAATTCCTAGTGCTCGTGGACTTGCCCAAGACGACGTAGGCAAGCCAAAGTGCTAGTAAGATTTTCACATGGAGGAGATCTTCTTTTCTTTTGCAGCAAAGAGTTTTCGAAAATCTTTAGATTCACTTAAGATCTGGAGAACAGCGATAAAAGTTGTTCGGAAGATTATGGCAACATCGTGAACTTTGGAACCGGAATATAATTTTCGTAAATGGGAACATTTTGCACATAGTCCTAGTGCTCGTGGAGGGGACTTGCCCAAGACGACTTAGGCAAGTCCAAAGTGCTAGTAAGATTTTCACATGGAAGAGGTATCGTTTTCTTTTGCAGCAAAGTGTTTTCGAAACTCTTTAGATCCAATTAGGATCTGGAAAACAGCGATAAAAATTGTTCGGAAGATTATGGCAACATCGTGAACTTTAGAACCGGAATATAATTTCTGTAATACACAATTTCACACAAATCAAGAATTCGGCGATTATTTTTTGGATTCAAATTTAAATTTTATGGATTCAAAGTTAAGAAACCAAATTACGAATTTCAGAGCCAAATTACTTTTAAATGTATTTAGTTTAAATTGATTTTTGAAAAAGGAAAGACATGATATTCTTGCAGGTCCTTTCAATACACTTATGAAAATTTTATCAAGAGTGTTTTCTTTGAGTGACTGAAACCACATATAAAAAATCGCTTACGATCTGGGAAACAAGCAAACAGAAGATGTACCAAAAATTGGTGAGTGAGGCCCCCCCATATTTGTACGTGAAGCGTTATTAGGCTAATTTAGGCGCGTGATTTCGTGATTTTATTATTTTCGACTCGTGAATTCGTGATCGAGGACTCCGTCGTGCAGCATGATTTGCAAAAAATTTGGCCGTTATTTCGTGAAATGGACATTTAAACCACGTGATTGCGCCTTGAACTCTTACAAGAAATGCCGTTTTCCGACGTTGTGAAGGATATAGTCTCAAAAATTTTCCGGGGCAAGCTCCCGGACCCCCAGTTACCTGGTTGACTTGCAGCCTTAGCTGCATGAAACTTTTAAAATGCATGATAAAAACAATCTGCGCGCCCTGGTGTGTTGGAGCTGGAGCATTCTTAAAATTTCTGCAACGTGATCGTGAAAATTCTGTTTTGTAGTCCGTGATGGCGTGAAAAATGCAAAATCAGCACGTGAATCCGTTATTCAGGGGTACTATGGGGGGCCTCGTATGTGGTATTTTTGATTTTGAACATAGTCACCATCAGTCTTTGACACAGGCCTAAGTGCATGATTTATCATGACGTGTCAAAAGTTGGAACTTTTTTGTACACTGCAAACAATTCACCTAAACTTGACACCTTTCCATTGATGAATGGGAATACACACACCAATGTTATCTCATGTTTCATCCTTTTCAGTCATCTTGTCAAGTGAGAATGAATTTGCCTTTGCTTGTTCTCTGAGTCTTTGTCGTCTTTTGCTTTGTACAGATTTCTTTTTATTTTCTTGAATTTCTTTGCCTAACTTGCTGTCATTTCCTTTCTTGATATATTCAAGCTTTTCAAATAGAAGCTGCCTTGCAAGTTTTCTGTTTTCAAAGAGTGATCTTGTCTGATGGCACTAGAATGAGATTATTTTTTATAAGAAATGGGTTAAGAGTAGAATAGATTAAACAAAATTTAATATGGATTGGAAAAACAGCAAAGAGAACTATAATTTCTGAAGGTGTGTAGACAAGAAAAAAACAGCCTCTTATTAGATGTGTTATTTCAAACTAAATTAGGTGTAATCATGCTTGATGATAATATTTCAAAACTCATTCAAGGATGTGATGTTCTCAAAAGAGTGAAATCAAGCAAGCAGTCAAGCAACATTTATTTGCTAACACAGGCTAATCCTTGCCAGAACTCTTGAAAAAAGTCAGATTTTCTTCCTCAGCTCTCCCCCTTTCCCCTTACAATGCTCATTCTATATGCGATTATGCATTTCTGACAGACTTGCAAACACTGACAAGGCGATTTTCTTTACATCTGGTGACCAGTGCTTCAAACCAACATCGTTCAGGGGGCAGGGGGGCTGAAAAGACTGTGGCACAAAGTTTCCTGTATCTTAGATGTGTAGTCAGGCAAGAAATTAGCAATATGAAATATTTTTTCAAGTTGTTTTGGCAAGGATTATAGGTATATCGCAGCTGTTCAGCTGCTGAGGGCTTTTGGCACTTTCATGGTTTGTCCCCCCAGAGCTATCTCTGAGTACAATTTACCAACCCCGGAGGATGGACAGCTGAAATGGCTGCAGGGCTCGTGGTTTGTAGTGCCAGTGATGGCCTTTGAAGCGACAAGGCAAGGGTAGACCCCACAAGCTTCAGAACACAGCGCTTCAAGTACTTTTTTGATATCATGCAGTATTGCAGGTGTATAGATTCGTTGCACGGGGGATTAATCCCTATAGACTCCCCTATAGATAGTTGCACAGGGGATTCACACTCTTATTTAATCCACACAGCTATCCACGCATTTGCATAATTCAGTAACAGGACGGTATATTTTCCTGTATTTTATGTAAGTTTTGCTATGTTGATAGGCGTAGTTTCAGTTCAAATTGGCAGACAAGCTGCGCTATTTTTATGCCTGCTTGAAATCCCCGGCACAGTTTTCAAACTTTCCAATCTGGCTCGCCTATTGCACACAGACCAGATCACACATGTTTTCCAGCCTGGTGCATGACATCAGAGATCTCACTTTGGCTTGCAGACTGCAGTGCACACGGATTATATGATGGCTTAATTGATAATATTCAAAGGCTGTTGTGTAAACCTTTATAATAATTCCAGTAGGCAAATGCTTCAGTTGCACACAGTTGCTTGATTTATTAACTGACTGCCCTCCTGGGCCACTGCCTTTGATAAAACTCTCTTCAATTTCATTCTCAATCAATAGGCCTTGGCTTTCTTTGTTGTCATACAGCCAATTGTTACTTTTGGCCAAATCTGGACTGTTCTCACTGCCAGTGTCATTCCACACATATCTTGTACAATGCAGAGCTCTGGTTGCTGGAATTCGTGTGAATCGCCTCGCTCCTAAGATCACAAAAATGGACAAATTCATCGATTCGTAACCCTCTAACCACTCGCTGCAACTTTCATCTCGTTCGCCATTGCAGTGCTACCTCGATTTCAGTTTGCCTTGCCTCAGCTTGGTCCGAAAGTCACTTTTTTGTCGTTTGCCTTTTCAAGATGGCGAACTCAGCCAGTGCACATGTCTCGTGTGGTCGTGATTTATTTTGTGTTCCTGACCTAAGAATTGCACTCCAAACTGCAAACCAGTCAGGGTAAGTATGAACGGTAGCTATGGTGGTACAAGGGACATGAATACATGTTCCGCACCCTTGCAAAATAGCTCAGTCTATAAAGTATAACGAAGTCTCTCTGCTCCTCAGTCAACTCCTCTCTAACGACGAGCGAGTTCAGTTGCTTTCCATGGCTGCCCATTTGCTGCATGCATAAAATCAGACTGAAGCGTCAGAGTGGAACAAGCATGTTTACATGCAAATTTAATGAGCACCAGTTTTAATTTGAAATTTAGTAAACAAAATGGAGGAATGATGGCAGAATATGCCCTGCGAAGGCCCCCGTCATGTCATCAAATTTGACGACATGACGGGGACCTTTGCAGAGCTTTTGTAAAAGAAAGGGCATACTGGTGTTAAGGTTTGATAAGGATTGGAAATTGCATAGCATGCCATTATGCCAGTCTGTAGAGTATGGCACTTTTGCACGCGAGGTCTCCAGTGTGCAAGGGGAAATTTCCTTTGTTCTCTATTGTCTTTTTTGAATACCCTATTGAAATCTCTGGTGTGCAGTTGCCCTCCTCTGCACACCAGCCATTATGGAAAGTTAAATTTTTGTGTGCCGGACAGAGTGTGCCGATAAAACAATGGAACCAATAGATGGCACACATTCACAGTCCTTTCTTTCTGTAGGGGATAGCATGCAAATACCAGGGGCAGTAGCGAACTTGCATTTACAACTTGCTGCACACAGCTAGATAAGAACAGGCTTTCACATGTGAGAACAATATAGGCCCTTTTTCAATTTTGTGATTTTCACAGCTCTTTCACCTCTGCTTAGTGGCTGCTCTATTCATTTTACATAGTTACCTAGCTTTTTACACAGGCCAATGCAAATTTTCCAACTTGATGGATGTAAAGTTTAAAGATTATTCATTGCTTTATGAAAGCTAATTTTCTAATTTGGGCTGGAAAGTTTGCTTTTGGCTTGGCACAGTATTCCTAGTATGCCCTGGCACAGTATTTGTGGTGAAATTGTTAGTTTCAGCAAGTGAAAAATTTACTTAATTGTTAGGCCTGTGTGGAAAACATATTATCCCATGAATGAGCAAATGATTAAAGAACACAAAAATTTTACTTGCACAAGTTTTGGCCCGTTCGCAATAGTTATCCATTTGAAGTATCCTACAGCTGCAAAACACATAATAGATACAGGTAATAGATACGAGGCCTGGTAACAACTATAAGCCGTTCTTACAGTATTTTGATCATTGCAATAGTACTGTTGTTGTTTTTAGTGGCAGAGGCAGGGAAAGTCATAAAAAGGGTTAAATACCCCCTTACTTCATGAAATTTAGCTAAAAGTATATATATTTATATAACTGATAAATGTAATAACAGTACCTTGGTATGCCATTCATCCCCGGTCTAAAATCTTAAAATTTTACCCCCTCAATATTTTGTTTGGCTCCACCACTGGTTGTTTTCTCTTTGTGGAGCCTTTTGGTTATGTTGACCAAAGACTAATGCATTGCAGATTTAGTTTATTGAGAACTGTGTGTTTTCTTTTAGGTTTGATTTTATTTGTGCCCCAATTGCACATCCTCGATTCAAGAGAGAATTTGAAAAGGATGCACCTCCAAGGCCAGGTGCATTCACAAGATCAGATTTGCTTCTCCCTGGATCAGGTACTGTGTAAACTGTGTAATGTTTTTAGAAAATTCACACTTTTCTTAATGTTCGCAAGACTCAAGACTTCAGTAGTTGCTTCTCAAAAATTATTAGTATAAGGTTGAGTTACTATGGTCATCTACAACAGTAAAATAGGACAGTTGTGCACCGTGCGTAATGTTATCCGCCTGAAAATGTTGTGAACCATTCAATCAACATCCACAACTTCAAGCAAATGTTTGCATAAATGTACTCTTGGGTGCTTAATACAAGGGGGGGTCTTAAAAAATTGGGGGGGGGTGGGAACCCCTCAAAGAAACTAATAAATTGGGGGGGAGGTCAGAAATTGGCAAAAAAAGGGTTTTTACGTTATCAAAAAGAACTCTTTCTTCAACTGTTTTTGAGAGAAAACATTCAAATTGGTTTACGAGTACACTACAATGACTTCTTTTTCTAAAAGAAGACATTTGAATTAGCTTACGAAGTGCACTGCAATGACTTCTTTTCTAAGAGAAAACATTTGAATTATGCCAAAATTAATAAACGGGGGGGTCTTAATAGGGGCTGGGGGGTGGATAAAATTTTTGAAAATTAATAAGCGTCCCCCCTTGTATTAGGCACCTGAGAGTATGTGTCAAGATTTTCATAACATCTATCCACATTTAGCCATAAATGTATTCGCCTTACCCTATTGACTTATTTACTCAAAATTATGTGAGCAACATTGAAGCAACAACCAGTTTCTGTAAAGTACCCCCCCTCCCTGCCTTTACCAGCTCCCAGAAAATGTTTGCCTGTTTAATACCCAATGACAGAAAAGCAAATCAAAGACAATACCCCGAAAAGCAAAACATTCCCAGTGGACTGATATACTAAGGACCCTTATTAAGTGGAAAAGCATTGCTGAATCTGAAATAGTTTTTCACCTTCATATTTATTGATTTTTCAGACCACAAAAGGTGTCAGACCACAGACGATCATATTCTGGTTTTAACTGTGAAACCTTTTTAAAATCTTGAAGTTATGGGACAGAGGCCTTTATAATTTGCTCTTGCTTTGTTTGCAGATTGGAGCAGCCTTATTGTTGGGAAGATATCACCTTGGATAGATGTGGAATCAAGTGATGAACAATTCCAAAAGAATTCCTTGAAGGTAACTTGATGACTTCTTGCTAACTTTTTCTTGATGAGCTTCTTAGCCCTGATACCCTTTACCTCACACAGACACAAATTTTTGTGTGTAGCTTTGACCACATGAGTAAAATGAGACCAGAAATGACAAAACATAGGTCTACTCTGCAATAGGCAGATTGTATTGGTATTGTAGAGATGTAGCTTCAAGGATATGTCACTGGGGAACCAGCGTGCAAACCATTCAGACACAAGAAAAGAGGTGAACTGTAAAAAGCATTAAAATTCCTCTGTAAGGGATCGTCTCCAAATTATCATATACATAGGTTTTACATGAATTGATATGAATTCAATCGTATGCGTGAAAGGTGTTATACGATTTAATTTGTATAGTCACGCAAGAGACAAGAATTGTATACGAATTGTTTGATTTCTATACAAATTATGATACAACTTTGATACGATTTTGATACGAATTGTGTATACGAATTACTTATATGATTTTGATACGAACTGTGTATACGAATTACTTATGTGATTTTGATACAAATTGATTGCGTTTACGAATTGCTTATGCAAATTTGACACAAATTGCATACGATTATACAAATTCTTAAAGGTGATGATACGAATTAATTCGTATGCGGTTTATAGAATATCGTATCAATATCGTATAATGCTACGGATTCCCTATACAAATTTGATACGAATATTTGGAGGTGGTCCCTAAATGGACTTTTGATTTAGTTGATACCAGACATATATATTCAAATAGATTTTAAATAACTGATATACATTACTGTATATCATTCTTAATCTGTTATTTTCCAGGCTCTTAATCAGGAGATATCATTTGCCTGCCATCTCAGTCTGCCATCTTTGATTTTGAAGCTCAAAAGGCCTGATAATATCCAGCTGGGTCAAGTTTTGAATAGCTCTGCTCTTGGATCCCATCTCCAGCAGGTAAATCATGTGCTATTATTTTGCATCAATCATTTCAGACTATGCTGAAGCCATCCTGAGCGTAGAATACCAAATGAGCCAAAAAATGTTAACAGGTTTGGTGGGGCCGTGGAATAAAACACTACGGATGAGAAAAAAGATGGCCCTTGATGGCCCTGCTTGCTCTGCATGTGTATAGATTCTGATTTTTAGAGTACCAGTAATTTACTTTCATGGTGATTTTCTCTTTAGATTTGGATACAGGTGCCAATAAAATCTGAAGCTAAAGAGAGGGACCACTGTCTCATTAGACGTGATTTGCAGGTAACTTCATATGTACTGACAGGTGAATCACTGAAAGAATTTGAAGTTTATTAGGTATCAAAAGATTTCCACGGCAGATCTGCAGCAAAGTACCCTAATTTCCTTCCAAGTCATTTAATTCAAAGAAAAATTTTATAGAATTTTACACCCACCTTTTAAAGACCCATTGCTAGCCATGATCCTTCGTGGCACCAAAGTTGACTTTTGTATTATCGGAAAGTCCTTTTTGGCCCAAATTGCCTTTGTCTAGCGTTTTCATTCAGAGCACAATGGGTCATGGTCAGCTGTGGGTCTTCAAGGATTTGAGACCTATGCTTTTATTCTCTATTATTTCAGGAAGTCAAGTTTCAGTACAAGGCTAGTTTTAGCAGCAATTACTTTTTCTCTACCATCCATTAAGAACTTACTAACAGATTACTAACTACACTACTTACAAAGTAGTACCCAAATACTATAACAATACCATTAGGAGTGGAAAACAATGACTACTTAATGGTACCATAGAACAGAAACTACGAACATAGCACTATACATGACTACTATAGAAAGAAAAACTTCCACTCGCTAAAAAAGAGATGGTGGTCATGTGACTTGGGCATTGGCTACCTTAAACGGCCAGTTTTATGGATACAATGCAAAATTAAAAGAATTATATTTTTACTGGGATCATTTGGTAAATTGTTATCTCCATACAACAAAAGTTTTAGTAGAACATCATTTGAAAGATCTGTATATCCAGCAATTATTGTTTGAGTTATCTCATGAGTTTAAGCAAATCTGTAAAGAGAGAAGGTGTTAACGTTGGTGAAAGTAATTTTGCCCTCCTGCACCCAACCTGATTGTTTATTCATGAATTTAATTCCTTTATGGTATATCGACGTTTAGGTTGATGAGCGACAGGTTCATGGAGATGGGCACAATGATACATGGCACTGGTAAGTTGAAAGAAACAATCTTCGAATTTCCTTTCTAAGGTTGCAGAATTGTTATAAATTTTGAAGATTTTCGTGGACCATTTCCTCACAGCCTACCAAATGCCCCACAGTTTCATTTATCTTCAAAATGACTACGGTTTAACAATGTGATGCTTCGTGAGATTCTGAATTGTTTTTCACATGTTTATCAAGTTACTTGTTGTATCAGTCTAACATTGCTTGGCCTTCAATAATCTTAAAAAGCTCTGATTTAGAAGTGGAAAAGTGCGCTAAGCACCTTTGCAGGAAGCTTGTTTGGCTGGAAGGAAGGTAAGGGGAGGAGAGAGAGCAAGCGGAATAGAAGGTAGAAAAAAGAGGAAACGATGAAGGGTGGACAGAAGTTCTTGTCTCTCTAAAGAAAAGAGGAAAGAAGAATGGAGGTGGAATTGCGAAAGGAGGAAAGGGAAAGCAAAGATTGAAACATAAAGAGGAAAGCTAGGAATAAAGGAAGCAAGGATTGAAGATGTTGTGATGGAACAGTTAGTCAAATGGGTTCGATACTCGTTAGGGCCTCACTACCTGAGTGTCATGACAAGGGGTCACAGATTCGATTAGCGCTTAGCTACTCCTGCGATCCCAGCACTTGGCGCCAAAATCTGCAACTTCACCTTCACCTTCAAAGAATTAAAGAAGTGTTTGGATTTTCTATTTACGGTTGCGTGATCCAAGGAAACTGTCAAGATTACTTCCAGTTCCTAGTAGATTATGATCTACGCTGTACACAGTATTGCTGTTCTTATCAACAAATTGGTTGGTAGGGCAATTGAAGGGAGAATGTTTGAATGGGATTACTTCACAGCAAGGCAAATATTTTTTCCAGCACTAATCTGGTTTTCGATGGTTCCAAATTTGGATGAATGAATATTGAATATTAGAAAGATGTTGAAATATTTTCGTGGCCAGATATTGGCAGCAATGTGTCAGCTTTAGGTTAACTACTGTTTCTTGTCAGTTTTATTCTTGCAAAGTTTTGGTCATCAGGCTTGAGCAAATCTCTTGAAGATGTTTGGGACATCTGTTATATTGTACAATCAAGAAGGCTGTTCCCGCACATATTGTCTTACTTGACATCTTAAGTATTTCTAGATCGCACTTCTCGTAAAATCATTCCTATACGAAGTGTAAATTGAAGGTGTAGACGGTCAGTATTTCATTTCTTGTGTTCTAGGTGGAATCAGATACGATTGTTATGCGACCAGAACAGGAAAATTGGTTTAGGTAAAGCTCATTGTGTCTCTTTGAAATTCACGTTTGCACGATCAGGATAAAATCTTAAAAGTCCTTTCCATGCAGCTATAAAGTAATGATCATCAAAATACATTCTGGCTGTTGACGGTAACATCCATGAGAAGTCATCAGATAAATCCAGAAAATTAACACTTAGCACTACCGAGAGTCAAACTGTAGGTATCCTGCCTTCCGGGCAAGCGTCTTAACCACTAGACCACAGAAGCTTGAATATAAATGCATGAGAAGTATACGCTTTCGTTAACCTGGCTGTTTTTTTTATTGTTTTTAATCAGGCTAAGATTGTAAGAAATATGATTTCAAATATCTAATAACACGCAATTGATGATAGAAGAAGTTTGGCAGAAACTTTCCCAATCAATATTCGCCATTTTCTGTTTGAGATTTCCTTACGAAAATTGAAATGTTATTGATCCTGCAGAAATTTTGTTCCCATTTATATCTGCCTCATTTTTTTTTAGTTTTAGAGCTAAATAGCAGGAAGCTACCAAGTGATACAGAACTCGATCGATGGTTTGCAGAACCCATCAAAGCTGTTTGCATTCCAACTAAAGTATTTATGGCAAACAAGAAAGGTTAGTTTCGAATAAAATCAGGCCATACCACCAGTTTTGCAGAATTTTGAGACTTTTTTCAGAATTCCAAAACTTCAGAATTCTTCAGAAGTTGAGGATATTTTTCAGGATTAAATCAGTACAAAGCCTATTTTACAATATTTTTCAGCATGAAACTAGGACTGATCACAATAATCTCGACTTTCGCTGCTTCTCTTGAAGTATTAGCATTAACTAGGAGGACTGTAATCAGTCTAGCAGCTCTTTACCTATGTTTGTACAGTAGGCTTGATTGTGAAACCTTAATTGCAAGGAAATTTCTTCATCAAATATGTGTTTTTATTGCTGTCTTCAAAATTTTAGCGTGTATTTCCAGCAGCTATATTTGTTTTTTTTTTCATTAAGATAGATTGTCGTCCGCAATGAATTTGTATCGATCCAACTTTGCCCTTGTGACCAAAGCACTTCGGCATCACTTCATGAATCAGCCATTGGGTCATTGTACTGCAGTATTAGCCAGAATGTGCCAAAGCTGCCCAACCTAAACACTTCGAGTGTAAATTCAACTTGAGGAGGGGGCTAATTGAAGATTTAGATGTGGCCTCAGCTCCTGTGCTGCTCGAGAAGTTTTACTTCTTTCTCTTAGGCGAAGTGATTCCTCTACAAAATTTTTTTCATTTCTCACTTAGGATATCCTGTATTGTCGAAACAGATGCAAGAATACATCAGACGCCTTTTCAAGGTAATCATGATTTGGCAGATACTTTATAAAGTTAAAATATTCTATCTTCAAGTGTCAAAAAGGAAATAAATGAATCCACAAATAGTAAGTCCTCGAATAAGCCCCCACTCTCGAAAAATCCCCCCCTCAAATAAGCCCCCATTTTTGCGAACCAAGCCCCTGTCTTCGAATAGCTTCCCATGGGGGTTTGAAATTTTTGTTTTTGATAACTGTTGATAAAAATTGTTTTCTACTTCAGCAAATTCATTTCATGCTACTTTCTGACTGACAACCTTAGTGTTTTTCAACGTGCTCAGGCTTAGATATTGCCTCGAAAACAACAAATCCCAATATGCTTGCCTTTTTAAGCATACTGACAAAGAACAAAAAATTAGTCCTAGTAACATTTTTGGGTGCTGCTTGCCCCACCGTCGAATAAGCCCCCCTTGAATAAACCCTTATCCCAAAATTTATTTGCGAAATAAGGCCTCCTCTCAAGGACTTACTCAAGGACTTACGGTAGAGTGAAATTGTACGTGTTGTGGTTGTTTTCATTAAGAAACAACAAAAGGTGCTTAAGCTTGGCTCACATCACAGTAAGTACGCGTTAAAACTGGGATAACATATTTTCTAGACATTGAGAAAATGCATTTTATTTTTTTGTTGCTTCCGGATAGAATCAAACTTTTCTTTTATACCTTCTCAGCTGAACTGTCAATTTATCATTTCTGGTACAGCCCAAATGAAGGTATGTGATGGACTGCATTTTGACATCCCTCAGTGTCTTTGATTTCATTGTTCTCTTCCGTAATCATAATTTTGTGATTGATCATTGATTATTGATTGAATCATTGATTGATTGATTGATTGATTGATTGATTGATTGATTGATTGATTAAGCAGGCATCTCGTGTGTGAAATGCGAAATAAACCGAAACTTCAGGTCTTCACTTTAGACAATAAACAGGATGTCATTTTCCAGGCCGGTACATGCACTTTTAAGACACTTCAGGGGCGGATCCAGCTTAAATTTGAGGGAGGAGCAACTTGTAGCAGAGGGTGTCAAGGATGGAATGTATTGGAGCCACGCCGAAGGCGCAGGATAATTTTTTAACTGCATCTTGGCTAAAATGAGTCAGCCTTGCTGCGAAATAATGTCTGTTTTGTGTTCTTCCGTACATTTAACCTGAAGCAGACTAAATAAGTGGAATAGTGTCATTAGAATGGGAGTATTTCTTACCTGAAAAGGGGTGCCTAGCAGAATTTTGATCATGAAGGGAGGGAACTTGCTCCCATTTGCCTTCCCCCATTATTCCGGCACTGAGGAACTTAGGTCTGCAAATGTAGTAGGCCTCTAAAATTTGAGAAATCTTTGCTATTGAAAGTTTGTTATCAATTTTTGAAACTTTTATTGTTGCTCTGAAAGAAGAATTGATGCATAGTAAGATCTTAATCTAAGTATCGACAATCAAAACAATGTCAGATCATTTGTTAAAGTGAGTACAAAGACCAGCGTGCTTTGTGCGAAGTCAACGACCTGCTCTGCACTGCTTCCAGAATAAACAATTGTACGAAATTCACAAAAACAAAAACATACGATTGCAAAGGCTGCTGGGCTTTGTACTCCCTTTACATTGGCATAAGATCTTTGAATGACCTGGAAATTACAAACGTTTGGCAGCTCTTTAGTCCTTGCTTAATTCTGGCTCGCCCCTTCATTTCCTTTTTACGTAGGAGTTTTAATCGTGCACTTTTAGTTGCTATTTGCCTTTTTACATATTAATGTAGCGCAGCCCTCTCGAAACTTTGTATTCTGACGATGAAGCACAATGTTGCTTCAAGGCGTCAATAACATGGTCAAAGTCACTACCTAATTTGTTAGATATGAGATCTGTCTTTATTGGTATCCTGAAAGTGTCACCAAGTTTGAGTTGTCACTAACTTTGATTCGCCTCTTTGAATTTTTCCAAATGTAGACGATTACGCTAAAGATGGCGGCGAGGAACTTTTTACCAAGATGCACTGCGTTCTTTAATTGAATTCCTATAGTATCGTTAAGGATTCGTAATTGGAACGCAAGGCATCTTTGTAAAAAGTTCCTTGCCGCCATCTTTAGCGTAATCTTCTATTATGGAATGTAATATGGAATGAATTTGAATGATAGAAATACAGTCTTTACCTTCCTATTTTCTTTTCTTCCATTTCTTTGCTGTACCAGCACCTCTGAGAGGACCATTATAGAAAAAAGGTCAGCTTGACCCTTTAATGCTATCCCTGCCATTGTAATTAGAGGTGTTTTCCCTTGACGTTATCGTATCGTATCGTATCGTATTGTATTATATTGTGTTGTGTTGTGTGGTGTTGTATCTATTTTCTATATTTATCATAGTAGCTTGTAAATATTTTATTGTGGTAAACAAATATACAAATCGTTGCGATTCTTGTTGTTTCTTTGTAATCTGGATGACATGGTTTCCTACTCTTTGAAAAAATCCATTGATTGGTTTTTGATTGATGATTACTACATCGATTGATTCTGTGATTTCCTAATTTGTGTATCATTTTGTTCCAGAACATAGAAGCGTATTACCAATATCTGGATCACCTTTTCGTGGTAAATATTTTTAGTCCATTCTGCAACAGTTTATGGCCTAAAAGCCTTTCTTCTTCTTCGAAGACTAATATTTGAAATGAGTGAATTTTCAGAGACTTATATATGCAATGCTGCAAGGCTGAAATGGGATTTCCAAGCAATGCAATCGAAATTTGCAACTTCATAGTCTCTTGATAGAAGCCAATTCCTATGAAAGACGAAGAGTTTATGTTGAGGCCAGTGTTGTGGAATAAAATCAACATAGCATGGCGGTTGCAGTGGCGGTTTTGCGATACCGTAATAAACCTTTTAGCTGTTCTACAAAAGAGCCTGGATCGAGCGTTATTTTTATACATTTTTATACGTGAGGCTCGATCGAGTGGCGTCAGAGCTTCCATTGCTATTGTGCACATTCGAAAATTCTACAAAATGCATAAGAAAAATCGTTCGATTCGGATTCTTTTATAGAATAGCTAGGTCTATTGCGACAACTATACTAGACTTTTGCCTTTTCATCCCTTTTGTTCGGGATACTGCGAATTCCCCCTTTTGTGAATGACAAAGAAAAAGACGTTAACTCTGATTGGCTCGCTGCTCAATGGGACGAGTGAAGCGTTTTGGGGCATGCGCGAGTTGACAATGGAAGTATGAAGGGCGATGACCCTCAGATCGATATTACGCAGACTCCAAAGCGCTTCGACTGGCGTCTGGCTCTTCAGGGGAAAATCCAAAAGACTTTCGCTGATAGTATCCTGAGCAACCTTGCTTTCCAGCGTTATTTGATTTGCTGATATCACTTGGTCAATAGGGACTCATGACATTATTCATTTTCAGAGTGGTCTACACTAGCGGGGGTTCTCGTACACTCAACAATTGCTTCAAAGTCTGGTCTAAAAAGCTTGAAAATTTAAAACGCAAACTTTAAATTCAAAGAGTGATATTTTCCAGACGTACTTGTTACACAATATATACCTTTCAAGGAGTAATCTTCTTCTGTAGGAACCAAATAGATCCATCGCAGCTACGAGAACTCTTGGCCATATCAACCATTTTTATGTGCAACAACAACAACTGTCTAAATGTTGCCTCCCAATATGTTGAAGACTAAATTCTGACAATTTCATTGGTGAATACGGAATCATTCTACGCAGGCCTCATACGGAATCATTTTTCAACAGTAATTTTGTGAGTCCCCATTGACCAAATGATATCAGCAAATTAAAGAACACAGGGAAACAAGGGACAAAACGCATAAATCTCAACTATAACCACAGGGAGCCCCCTTAAAAAGTAGCGAAAATCAGACACAATTCGTCCTCTACCCGTCCTCTATTCGTCCTCTACCCGTCCTCTACCAGTGAGACACATCAAGCGAGCGCGGCATCTGCGAAGGAGCAATGAAGACGGAAGAACGGAGCGAGTTAGCGATTGCGGAGGAGGAAGGAGAAAGCGCTAACTCGCTCCGTTCTTCCGTGTTCATTGCTCCTTCGCAGATGCCGCGCTCGCTTGATGTGTCTCACTGGTAGAGGACGGGTAGAGGACGAATAGAGGACGGGTAGAGGACGAATTGTGTCTGGTTTTCGCTACTTTTTAAGGGGCTCCCTGTGCTATAACATTGGCGTAAAGTGTCAGCCTTCCTATGCCTGGATCTTCTCACAATGATTATTAATTGTTCTTTTTCTACTCTGCAGACACAGCCCACATTGGATTCTGTTGCCCAATTTGCTAAAGGATATGAGGATTATCTCCAGGCGCCATTGCAGGTAATTCCTTAAGATTATCAATAATGACAGTACAGCCCCCGGCATAGGCTGTGAAAATTTGCAAAACTTTCACGTTTGGCATGCAAGTATTTTGTAGCTCTTTGTTTCAAATAGACTGATTGAAATCAACTTCTTTGCCATTATCTCAGAGAGACCATTTGTGAATTCATCAATATTTTTTGGAATTACATCTTTTCATATTTCTCCTTGTTTTAAGCTTCGACATTATGAAACTGCTAAATCATAAACCTTAAGAGCTACAGACTTTCATTTGCAATGATATTTTAGACCTTCAGAATTAGAGTGTTATTTTGAATATTCTATTGATTTTTCCAAAATCAGTTCATATGTTGTGAGCCTTTAGGCCCTGTTCACACTAATCTGTCTGAAGACGCATGAAAATCTATATGTTTAGCTCCGTTTTTGGCTTTGCATTCACATGAAGCCGCCCTAAAAACGGAGCTAAATGAATACATTGAAACAACGGAGCTGAATGAAGACATAGCTAAACAAAAAGGCATGTCTGTAATGTGAACACCATAAGCGGAGGAATTTAAATACGCCAACAACAACAAGCCTTGCTGGCCTTGTTTTCAAAAAGAGACAACCAGGTGCGTTTTTGAGAACAAGTGTGAGCACCAATTGAAAGATGTGCGTTTTTATCTGAAAATGGAGCAGTGTGAACGGGGAGAAAAAATAGCTCTGCTTTTATCAGCAAAAAACGGATTAGAGTCAACAGGGCTTTAATGTTTGTCAAATACTTGGATACTTTCTTTCATACTTATTTTGTCCCACTCTTACTGATTCAGCCTCACTCCAATGCATTCAGTGAAACCTTGTCTGTCAGTTTAAATTGTTTAGATACGATTTGATTCAACTGAACTTGGCTTTTAATAGTAAAGCTTTCTTCCTCTGCTTTGCAGCCTCTTATGGACAATTTGGAATCGCAAACTTATGAAGTATTTGAGAAAGATCCTATAAAATATTCACAGTATGAAAAGGTAATTAAGCTATCTTGAAACTACAGCTATGCATTTCTAACAGCGACTGTCATTAAGTGGATGGTATACTTAAACGAACGGCCGTGGTAAACAGAGTTTCTTAATCACTGCCTGGGGGGTTTCAGTGGTTTTAATTTCTCCGTAAATGTAAGCTAACATACATTTAAAGCTAAATTTATCCTTTGTAAATGTGCTGCCGCAGCCATTGGCCATTTTCTGTCTCTCGCAAAATATTGTTCTGAAATTTTCTTGGTTTTGAACTTGCATAATTTACAAATGAATGAAATTTCTTTCTTTATGATAGGACCTGATTTTATATATTTGAGGCTCAATTCCTGTAAAATCTATGAATATGTCAATGAGCTATTCTGACGCATCGTCACCCAAAACTAAATCTGTGTAGTGCGTCTGTTTACGACTCAATCGTCCCTTGTAATTTTTAAACCTTGTTTACTCAGGCCATTTATACAGCGTTACTTGACAGAGTTCCAGAAGGAAGGAAAGAGGAGGTCACTACGTAAGTCTGCAATCTTAATTGCGAATTTCTAAGAAGAAACTTCAATTGAATTCAAATCTCGGACTATGCATGACTTGTTGACGCACATTCAAGTCCCTACTGGTATGGTTCATATACTGCCATGAAGGCTCATGAAGTGTGCAATACTAAGCAGCATTGAAGGAAAGGTCGTTAGATCTTCGTGAAGATAGTTCTTCAGTATTGACTAAGATATATGCATGAATTTAGTGCATATCCTAGTAAAACACAAAATTTAACTTCTTTGAAATTCTTTCTAAGACTCTAAGTATCTGTTTGATTCCTGGCTATTCTTCAACATAATTCATCGGAATAGGAGTTTCATAATTCAGAGAGCCTCAAGTTCTGGTGTTTTCTACAACTTTGCAATTTTTTACGCTATCTTTTTATGGTTTATTAGTTGAATTGAACCCTATGTATAACCGGGGGCTAGCTCCTTCTGAGAGTTGCGAGGAAATGCTACACTCCGATGTTCGCCAAACCGATTGAAAATTTAAGCTCGAATTTGGGACAGTTTTTTTGGAAATGTAAACAATGTGAATCTTTTGAAGAAATTGCTGCGTTTACAGACTCAGACTGGCTGGGCATGCATTTAGGGACAAAGCATCTCCTGTGCATCACCTTGTAGCCTTGATTCCGAAGCATGGGACAACTTCGAGAGGTGGACCAACACAATCAAATGTCGACACCCTGTTACGCGACGCTTGATTGAAGGACACCAAAGAACTTAAGAAGTGTATGGAGGATCGCAATTCGAATCATCGTCCAGCTGTATTAAAAGGCAGTCTGTAACGTATCTGATTGGCTGCAACAAAGTCAGAGCTCGACACAACGGATTTCTTTGTGAATCTTTGCATTTGCAACAAAGGAAGAGGCTGATTGTTTCTACTTTCTTTGGTCGTAGACAGTCAGAGGAATAGCAGGGAACGAAATTTCGACACCCATATAAGTTTTAGTTACGTCCTTATTTATGACTCATTTTGTGATTCTTTTTCAGAATCATAATGGTTGTTGGTGCTGGAAGAGGACCATTAGTGCGAGCGTCATTTGAAGCAGCCAAGAAAGCAGACAGAAAAGTTAAGATGTATGCAGTGGAGAAAAATCAAAATGCAATTGTTACGTAAGTTTTAGCATCATTTATCCGATGATTTATAGTGGACATGTTCAACTGGACACCTGTTTTGTAACGGTGGACATGTTCAAATCCTATGTAAGCAGTAGTAGTAGAAGTAGCAGCAGCAACATCAACAACAACAACAACAACAACAACAACAACAACAACAGCAGTATTATAGTATTAGTTGCAGTAGCAATGTGTTTTGGGTTGGCTTGTCAGGATTTCTCGCTACTTAAAGCCGATTTAGGCCCATTAATCATGCTGTGGTGAGACATGAGACCCCTAGTTTAACGTCCCTTCCGAAGGACGGCGCGGTGAGCTGCGAGGTCAGACCTCCGCCGTCACCTATCCGGAGTTCGACCTCACTCGACGGAGCTTAACTTCAGTCACCTGACGAAAACTGTATAAGCAGCTAGGCCACTCACCCTGTAACTTGACTGACATTAGCCTTTTTGTTCTGACATGCAGTGGGATTTTCTTGAGACAACCCATTCAAGAAGCCTTTGAAACAGGCCTAACATCACGACCAACTTTTCCTAATATTTCGCCGTACAGCAATGACTTCAAAGCGTTTTGGCACGTGTGATTCTCTTGCTTTAATGAAATCTCTTGGAATAATATTGTTATGCTTCCAGGGAAGGCAGTTTCATTCTCCCAAAAGGGTAACAATAGACATATGCCATTTCGTCCCTTGTTACCCTTCGTTCTTTCATCTGCTGATGTCACTTGGTCAATGGGGACTCATAACAAAGTAGAAATAAAATAAGATCCATTGCAGCAAGGGGTACTCCAGACCATATCAACCGTTTTTGTAAGCAACTACAGCTTTATAAGCAACTACTGTCTAAGTAGTGCCTCCTTATTGGCTGCAAAGTAATATCTAGCAATTTGGTCAGTGAATACGCAATCACTACCATCGTTGTGGTATAGTGCCTTGTCAGATTCTGAGCTTGATACAAAGTCCTGTTTTCTTGAATCACTTACCGCAGGCTTGAATTTGGCACACTTTTTAACAGTAATATTATGAGTCCCTATTGACCAAACGATGTCAGCAAATCAAAGAACGCTGGGAAACAAGGACGAAAGGGCATAAGTCTAGGATGACACCTAATAAATCATATTCATATATGTTTATTGAAAGTTGGTTTCGTGTATAGTGATACAAAATAAATCTAATTTACACCAACTACTTACAAATAGACCTAAAGAAATACATATTAAAATCAAAGGAATTCAGTAAAAGCCACTGCTGCATAGCACAAATATTAGGAGCTTTATTTCGAAGGTTTCTTAAAAGGGTCTCTTGAGGAAATCACTTATAAGTTCACAGCGGATTGGCCAATTTCAGTCAGGTAAATTTCTAAATTTATATAAAAATATCTATTATTGAATGATATGCTTGCCAAGAATATTGCTTTTGATTCCAGAGGGAGCAGTAGCCTTTTTAACGAGGAATGTTTACTTTACTCACTTGTTGATGGTTTTTATAAATCGTGATACCTTTCCTTGTCATGTGCTGACCATTTTCTTTTTCAAGATTGGAAACTTTGAATGTAGAAGAATGGAAGAAATGTGTCACTGTTGTGTCGAGTGATATGAGAGATTTTAACCCTTGCGAAAAGGTATTTCTACATAATTCATCTGGTGCTTTGGTTCATTCCTGGCCCCCTTAAATTCGTCTCCGAAGAGAATTTTTCTCAAAATACTTTGTTATCTTGCACTTTAAATCGTGTGTTTACTTGCTGATCTGTAATATCTATTTGAAAGGCTCCAAAAATGTACATTTGCATACAATCTTGAAGGTTTAAAGCTGAATTTGTTTTCAAGTTTTTCAAGAATCTGACAAAGTTGAAGGAAGCTTGTTCTTTTGGTGCAAAAGAAACCCTTATTTCTAATTCAGATACTTTATTCCTATGATGCTGAATAACCATTGATTTCTTGCGTGGTAAAGCCTTCACTTTGAAACTGTGAAATATACAAACAAGGGATCGAAGAAAAGACGTGATCTGAAATATTGAAAATTGTTTTTAAATTTAACGTTACCAACTAAGTCCTTTTTAAGGCTATTCCTATGTATGTAACTTTTGCTGGATCGATTCTGTACTTGAAGTAATATAGAATCAGAATTGTAGGATCTTCCGCATGATCAAAGTTTATATGATTTCAAATGATTTTTCTGCCTATTTTAGGCCGATATTTTGGTTAGCGAGCTACTTGGCTCATTTGGTGACAACGAACTTTCACCTGAATGCTTGGATGGTGCTCAGAACTTTCTCAAAGGTTTGCATGTCATCTTTTCTAAAATATTAATGCTGCTAATAGCCTGCGTGAGATTATACCGAAGAAAAACTTACAGTCTGCCCACAGTAGCCATTCAAACGGTGTACTCTCTGGTCTCTAATAGACGTCCCCCCCGCTTATTAATTTTTAGAAAATTTTCCACCCAGGACATTCTTATTCCAACCCCCCCCCCGCTTATTAATTCTGGCAACGAGTTCCAAGCAAGACAAAAGCTACACAACAAAATTCCATGCACCCAACTAAGATTAAGACTTTCGAGCGAAATCTATGATGTCATTGCATTGTATTTTTAAAGTCTTGCCGTCACTATATAAAGAAAGTGCGAATCACTGAGATTTTTTCCAACCCCCCTATTATTCCAGCCCCCCGGCTATTAATTTTTGAGATTTTTTCCAACCTCCCCTACTATTCCACCCCCCCCCGTCTATTAGAGACCAGAGAGTAAATGTATCATAGCCGCAAAGACTTTCCAGACATTAATTTACTTTTTATAGATGATGGCATAAGCATACCTTGTGAATATACATCGTATGTGGCACCAATGATGTCTATGAAATTGCATACTGAAACTGGAATGTGCAAAGAACCTGGAAAATCTCCGGAGGTATTATCTTTAATTACCTTAATTCACCTTTTAGCTATTCTGAAAAGTATCAGAATCGAACGATATTCTGCTACATTGTGTCGAATTTTTGAATCTGCACAACACTGATAGAAGCTCTAACGCCACTCGATCGAATTTCATGTATAAAAATGTATAAAAATAATGCTTGATCCAGTCTCTTTTGCAGAATAGCTAAAAGGTCATTCCTGTTTTCTCTTTCCTGTAGAATTTCCAACCTTGGCCAGGTCCACTTTACTTCCATCTTGTAGGAGTTGCCCAACAATAAAAAATTAAAATCTGCAATCGAATCTCCAGTTCACCTTTAATTTGTGGAAAAGACATGCTTGCCTCAAGTTAGGCGGACATGTAAAGTGAAACGAACCTTAGTAATTAACAGTAAAAATCGTTCATGTGTATTTTTGGTAGCCGTATATTTAATTGTGGTTTAGTTAAACGTACTCTATGTTAATGACTGCGAAATTGTCATGGTCTCTAACACTCCGTGGTATTGTCCATGTAGTTGAATAAAGAAGGTCATACGTAGTGGCTTACGTAGTTTGTTGTGTAAAACTTTATATTGAATATATATACATATAAAACAACAACTAATATTTTTCATCGGCTCCGGAAGTTTCCTAGCATACCCCAAAAAGTTAAGATTAAAGTGAGCTACATTGCTGTAGAAAATTGCGTAATTTGATACCAGGCGCTAAACGAACGTCGACTTTGGTGCGACAGAGGATCATTGTTAGCAGTAGGAGTTAAAGGAAATCGATAAGGTTAAAGCTGGTCTGTGCCATAAGTAGAAATAGCCAGTGTGTTTGCTACTCTTCGTTCATGCTGCTTATTTTGTCGCAGAGGGTTTTTGACTTTATATCTAGTTTATCTTTAAATTCAAACATACATTTTAAGACGAAGTCTTTGATAAAACCTTGCCTCATAGCAGTTGTCTACTTTAATCGCAAAATGGTTAATCGTCGTTGTTATTATCATTCACACAGGCATGCTATGAAACGCCGTACGTAGTGAGACTACAGAACGTGAATATTGCTAGTGAACCTAAGAAATGCTTCACATTTGTTCACCCTAACGATGGTAAGTAAGAAGGTTTGATAAGTGCACTGAAAGGCTGCATAGGCATTACAGGACAAGTGCGGGCTTTATGAATTTATATTTAAAACAGCCTTACCAACTGCCGAACACCAATGGTGAGTTCTTTACAACCAGCCCCGCACTTGTCTTTGAAGTCTTTGAAAAAACATTGCACGATTGTTTGAAAGGTCATGAACATAGCGGCAACAAAGGTAAACCTGAGATGGGACATGCTAGGGATACTGCTTGAAACGAACCGCTTAATACATTTTTGGATTGCTTTGACATTATGAAACACAGCATAAATATGTTAGCGAAGCAAGGTTAAGACAACTTTGAGGGAACTGGGAACTAGCACGAGGCCTAGTTTAGGAGGAAACTGGAAACTAGTCCAAGATGGGGGGCTTGGAGTATTTGATAGATTAATTATAATTGTCTAGTCGTTAACAAAAGATTTACTACATAAATCTGTCGATTACGTAGCTCTCGCGTTATGGAATGATATTCCTGCCGAAATTCGTGATTTACCGACATTAGATCCTTTTACCAAAACAACTGAAAACGCATCTAAAGAGATAGACTCTCATTCACGACCGCCTTGAAGAACAGCAATGCTTAGGTTTCATAGGGCTGTGGATGTTTGCTCTTAGAGTTTTCTGATTGTAAATAGATGCATTTTTGATATGCCGAAGGGTTTCTTTCGTGTATAAATAATATTAGATGAGAAATGAAAATGAAATGTGAATGACCCTGCATTAGCCTCGCCTATCCGAGGATGGGGGGGGGGGAGGTTGGGGCTGTGAAATGATAGCTTCATAAAGTTTTAATGTCACCAGGAATTGGTGGTAAAGAGACGTGATATTCGACGTTTATTGTATAAATGTTAGCTATTTTGTATAATGAGGTTAAGATAAATTACACAACACATTTGGTGGAAACCTGTACATGAGATTAAGGCCCTCAACCATAGAGCCGTTGTGCTAGAGTTGTGAAGAAAAGTCTTCCGAAAGTTGTGAGAATTGGAGTAAAACGGGACGGAAAGATGGCTCTAAAGTGTTATATGCCGGGTCTTTCAAAAGAAAGGTAAAAGTGGTCATCCGATATGTGGGTTTTGGATGTTTTCCTTTTTTTAGAAAAACCAATCGACAACACACGTTATTCGAAGACAACTTTTCATATGAAGACTGGGAATTTGATTCATGGAATAGCTGGATATTTTGATGCAGTTTTATACGATGATGTCAGCATAAGTAAGTGCAATGCGTATGTTCCTGGTATTAGACACAGAAAACTTGTTTGAAAGGCACTTCTTCTGTCGTGACCCAAGTTTGTAAGGAAGTTTGATATTACAACTGAGTATCACTAAGAATATCTAAACTTCAATTCAAGTTTTGTGAGGATTTGACGAAGATACCTGTTCACCCTTAGACTCATTACGTTGAGTCCTAGTAATCGCTACCACCTACCCACCCCCCGCTCATACTTATACTCATAGTATGAGCGGGGGGTGGGTGGATGATAGCGATTACTAGGACTCAACGTAAAAAATCTAGTTCACTTTCTTAAGTGTTTTCCCTGCAATAAACGCTTAGTTATCCCGTAAGAGAGTCTGTATCTGGCTACATATTGCTATGTCTATCGAATGTTTTGAGATGGATAGCACTCTTTCTCATTAATAGTTTTTGTAAGGCAAGAAACGTATCGTTAGCAGTTGTAAACACAACACCATAATTCTTGTCCCCAAAAAATAACAAACAAGATAAATCTTTTTGAAAATAGAGAAACTTTCATTTCTAATTTCAGAATCCTCAACCAGCCTGCTTGGTGATTTTCACGATCTGCCAAACGTGAACACCATTTCTTGGTCGCTGTTTGCAGTTCCACAATACTGCGTCCAATAAAGTATGTGGCTAATGATTCAGAATTTTTGGCCTCTTTGAATTTTCATGTATTTATGTTTCTTTTGTAGGTATTCATCCTGACACTCATTCTGAGGGCATGTTTAGCTGGTTTCCAATTTACTTCCCAATCAAGGTATGTAACCGTTTCCCTATTATTTTGCCTCTTCGTCTACTTTCAAAGGAAATGCCTGGACCCAGGGGGCACTCAGCACATACACAGATGGGTAGGAAGTCCGATGTCTTTGGGTCAGAATATTGAGGATGGTGACTGTACCACGGTACCGCAGTGACAGTACTAGATACCAGAGTGTCCGGTACTCAGTGCTATAGGAGGCCAGGGACCATAGGAATCAGAAAGCAGTACCATTTTAAAACGAAATTTACAGGAAAATACGAGAAAAAATCCGAATGGAAAAAATCGATAACTTCCTTGTTCCAAGTCCTTCAAAAATGTCCTTGGTACCACATTAATTCCTACCATTACCCAATACCAAAGGTATCAGCCCACGTACAGCAGGGCCAGTACCCGGTACCATCAATACCCCCTGTTACCATCCTCTCACTTGGCTAACCTAGATGTTTGGTAACTCAGTGGTTCCTTCAATGTGAACGATATCTGAACACAAATCATCTTCGGACATAGTTGAATCATCATTATAATCTGATCTTCAGCCTGATATCAGCATTACCTGAATTATCTGTATAGCCATCAGTATAACTGAATCATCGGTATGGATAGATAGTATCACCTAGAATCAGGTTTCTCACGACGCGTCTCCGTTGTCTTTCAGGTATTTGAGCGAAACTTGCTATTATTGTTAAACTAAATTTGATCCTTGCTATAAATTAGTGAGATTAGTAAACAACCAATTTCGGTGACTTCAACCTTTGCTGCTCTGTGTTTGATGTTCGCTTCTTTTCTTTCGGATTTAATTCGAAGATTTGCTGTAGAAAACGAGATCTCTTTTCAATTTGTCCCTTGTTATGTTTGCAGACTCCATTATTGATTCCTGATGAGTCAGATGTCAGCATTCACTTTTGGCGTAAAACCTCACGAACGAAAGTCTGGTATGAATGGTGTATTGTTCAAGGACAGCAAAACAGTAATATCCACAATGCAAATGGGCGCTCTTATTTCATTGGACTTTAGAGATTTTATCATTGATAGATGTTGCTATTGAAATAGATCTATTGTTCCAAAGTTAGGGCCTAATGTTGTTAGGTGGGGCCCCTTTAGTTGAATGTACATGTGAAGAGTTTTTCGTGGCGCCAGTGACATACGAGTCTTGCTGAGGCAGTTGGAAACGCTTCAAATTTTATGATGAAGCATTCATGCAAAATTTAATGGAAACGCTTCAAATTTTATCATGAAGTATTTATGTGCCTGGCCAGTAAGATTCGTTCGCCGTTTCTAAGGTGGAAATCTTGGGAGTTACGTGTTTGATTTACATGGTGAATCTTTTTTCATGTCTGTGCTTCTAATTTGGACATTTTGTACGTTGTTACCAAAGCTTGTCGATAAAAATCTGTTCTTGGATGTTGCAAACTCTGCTGGAAAGACTCACCAGTTTATGCGAATCGTTGCAAAAGTTCATTCAATTTGCCTGATGTTTTTGCAACAGAACTGTCGAAAAGGCCTTTGAAGTGGATCATGTTGTTTTTCGTTGTCATAAAACAGAGAATCCTTGTAGAAAAGCTTTCGTCCCATTCTATTGATAGGAAGCATTTTCCTTACGAGCACAGATTAAATGGAAGAAGGACGGTATGCATGGGACCTCTTACTTACAAAATTTGCAACATTCTTTTGGGTTGTCGCGAATAAAAGTGAAGGATATTGGTGTCCACCTGTGAATATAATGTCCTTTATTTAAAGACAGAACCAATTTTTTGTTTTCATGTTTAAAACGTTTTTACATGTGTTATGTATCTTTGATTGCCTACTTTTATCATAGTTGTCACTTGTTGTATCATTCGTCTCAAAAATTTTATCACACAAATTTTACGATGCAGAGGCTACTCTAGCTGTCAGTGATACTTGATTTTGTTACAATCCATAGCATTAACTTGGAAACACGAACAGTTTCAATTTTGTAACTAAATACAATATTGATTCGGTGAAAATTTGACAGCAGGTTTCGGGCCAAAAATTTCTGCGATAAGAATTTTGAGACAGAGTGAAGCTCTTGTCATCGTTTTTCGTACTTTAGTTGATATTGAATTAGAAGGACTTAGTTGTGTAGGGAAATGTTGTTCTAAGATATTTCTAGCTCATTCTCTCCGAATTTTGTTGGATGACTTTTGAAAAGATTTTTGCTGGTAAAATGGCAATGATATACATTACTCATTGTTATGTTATATTTATAAAGCAAACATTGTTGGAAAGAAGATTTTCTATATTTCATATTTTAGACTCGTTTTCTGTGAGTTTAGCCTCAATTTCAAGGCTACTACCGCATTATTTGGCCCTTTATTGTACCATGTCAGACAGGAACATGGTCAAATATTTGTGTGTACCTGTTCATCGGATTCCAGCAACAAGTTTGCCTACGATAACTTTTCGAAGAAATACAACTCTAAGGGTGTGTGAACTAAGGATGAAAAATTAAACGGCCATCCCTCTATAGTGCAGGTTATTTTCTAATTCATTTCATTCAACCGAAAATAACTTTATTTATTAACTAAACTACGATACACAGGTAGTAGTGAGGTCAGTCTAGCAAGATAGTACATAGGTGTGCCAAATAAAGCAGCATGGAAAATACATTACTCCTATTGCTCGTATGATCATTCGATAAATATAACCTGAAACTCACTAAAAACAGGGAGGGGATGGGCGGGAGGGATCCTATCTTTCATAAAAGTACTTGCTATCGACCTATGATTCTCCACGCCTTGAACAGCTTTTTATATTTGACCATTAAGCACGCTTCCATGGAGAGCGTGCAACAGTATTCCCTTAAGAAACTTAACAATGCTATTTCAAGACATTTTCCTATTGTACTGTTAATAAATTCATTAATTAGTAGTAGATACCGCAAATGAAAAAATCTTCTATAGACTTGTAACCCGTAGAAATCAGTCAGTGCAGTCGGATTTTTAATGCAATCGACGACAATAGAAATACACCTTGATTCTAAGCCACATTTTTAGATTCGTTTAGCCTTGACAGTCCATTGCTGAGCGGAAGAAATTCCAGGACATGTGCCCTTTGTTTACTCAAATGGCCAAGGCGAAAACGCAGACAGCTCAGAAAACTCGGAAAAGGGCCGAATTTTTTTCCCCAATAGACCTTTTAGCTATTCTGCAAAAGAGCCTGGATCGAGCGTTATTTTTATACATTTTTATACACGAGATTCGATCGAGTGGCGTTAGAGCTTCTATCACTATTGTGCACATTCGAAAATTCTACAAAATGTAGCAAAGTATCATTCGATTGAGATTCGTTTTCAGAATGGCTAAAAGGTCTATTTTACTTGTCTGACTCTCCAAATTTCCCCCACGCCAAATTCTTTGCCCAAATCTTGTCAGCTCCTATTTGTAGGACCCGTATCAGAATCAATCGTACGGAACAATGCAGCAAAGGGATGAAAAGTAAACATGAATAGGTGCTAAAACAGCTATTTTCAGCTTCAAAACGTTAATGATTCATTCATATCTAAAAACAAAGAGAGCAAAGACAATTTTAATCTTCCTCCTCTTCGTCTTCACCAAATGAAAGCAATTTCTTATTATTTAAGATTTTTCTGTTTTTATTCTTCTCATCCTCGCGAGTTTTCTTTTTCTTTCCAGAAACATTAGGATCACTTTCAATGGTCCTTTTAATTGGCTTTTTAAATTCAATCTTTCCCCCTGTTGCCACCTCAGCATCATCCTTTTCAAAGTGTTTGTTTACTTTCTGGTGCTGTTCATATTCTTCTTCTGTGAGATCCCCAGCTTTCAGCACACAAATGACCGGTTTCTCATCATCCCTATCAACATCATCACACTCATCTTCGAGTTTCTCCTTGAGTTGTTGTTTCTTTGTTTCTACAGTTGGGCCCTCCTTGTAATTCACACGTGCCTTGAAATCTTTGAGAAATTTTGGTGTTTCCTGTTTCAGATACTCTAGTTTATTTTTCCCACCACCAGCCATGTTTCTAGTGCCTTACTGTAGCTAAACTTCAGTTCTTTGCTGTAAGGCAATGGTATTTTTCTTCAAAATGTTTAAGTTCCATATTTTCAATCCTCCATGTTTGTTTTTAAGAGATCCAGCATCTTCGCATAGCCTCTTTTAGGGTCACACTTCATACCACTAAAAAAGAGGCTGATCAAAAATGCTCATCGGTTGGCCTAAATATATTTTTTTGAGAGAGATGCACCCATCATTAGCTCCACATTTGCACTCCGAATGCAGAGAAGCAATAGATATGCTAAATATTTGCCATACAGAAGTAAGTATATGGCTCCGCAAATGAAGGATAATCAGATGCAAAGTTTGCTTTGCAGATTGGCCCAAATCTCACAAGTTGAACTATCGTTGTTGACCAATGAAGTTGCAGTTGTTAGCGCCAGGCGCTGGGATCGCAGAAGTAGGGAGCTAAGCGCGAATCGAGTCCGCGACCCCTTTTCATGACGCTCAAGTGGTGGTGAGGCCCTACCGCTTCTCGAACTCACTCGAGTCAGAGGATTACACCACTGCGCCACAACACCTTCGTGACCAGAGTTGACCCCCGTCGTTTATTGCAAGAAGGAGCAGTGTAGGCTCTGTTAGACACCATCATTTAGAATGCACGTGGGAGTACTGTTTTTTTATAATATGATGAGGGATTTATGGTTAGCAGAAGTTTATTTCAAAACCTCAAGATATATGAAAAGTTTGAGTAAGAGATGGAGATCTTGGGTTGTAGATAGTAACGTATGGATTAGGAGAACATAAAAACAGAATGCAACATTGTCCTTGATGATAGAATCCAAGGTCAGCTGGACTGGAAATTTGTAGCTTGCATGTGCAAGTTGAGATGGCCTAAGTAAGAATGCGCAGAAAATTTGCAGTTTAGAACAATAGATTCAAACAATAGATCCTTTTTGTTTATTGCTAACTGTCCTGCTCGGTATGAAAACTATGTATGTTCCTGTACACGCAAAATATTGCGTGTGTACTCCAGCAGTGTCCAATCTTTGTGCATGCATATGTTTATGTATATATCTACTGCCAGGGTGCATTTCATGCACTTAGGCCTGAAGATATTTGGCATAGACCTAATGTTTTTGTTGGTGTAGTGGCATCATTTTTTCAGTAAAATCGGTTGGTGGCATGACAGCGTTTCAAAATCTGCTTACCTGGACCTGAATGTGAAGTTTTCCTCAATCTTACAGCAGTGTCTTTTGATAATACATGCATTTCTGTTCTGTGGTACTAAACTAAGAATTTGGACCAGTACTGAAAGTTTCTTAAAATCATCAATACTCAGATCTTAGCAGCTCTCTATTCCTGAAAATAATTGGCATACAAAAGCTTAGGTCCCGGCGTACCTTCGGCGTAGGTTTTACATGGAATGCACCCTGGGTCTACTGAGGATGCAAGAGATCTCATTGAAAATTTTGGAAAATGTTGCAACAAGGTACAGTACAAATAGTTTGTTTTGTTGGAGCTGAAAAATGCATGATATCTCCATTATTTGACATACTGTAACATGTACTTATTGTTTTGCCTTTCAGCATCCTTATGCAAAATTCTTTGGCAAATGCAATGATGCTAAATTAAAAATGATTAAATGTATAGAAGAAGAGGTGAGATAGAAACTTGTTACCTTCCATTTGTTCTTGGTCTGTCTTCCAGAGCTGGATAGAGTATGGCACCAGGGCCACTTAGAGGGGGCAGGATGGTAATTTGCTCCTGGACCTTAGGGTCTGTGGGACCTCACCAGATAACCGCTATCTTCTGCCTGATTCGCTCACAGCCTCATTTTGCAGTTTTGTCCCTGTGTCTCTAAAATTTATCTACTTGCTTCAAAATATGCAATCAGTCATGTATTAGCTGAAATGTTCTTGCAGAGCTTGAGTGGCAACAATAACCCATTTTTCAGATACTATAGATTCAGATAGAGATAAACAACTTTTGGCTTCATTTTGTGAAAAAGTGTTCTTTTTCATTATGGTTAGTTAAAGAAATTTCAGGTGACTTTGGTGTGCTTCCATTCATTTAGAGGTGATGAGCAATCAGTTTAAAGTTGCAGCATTTTAATGAAAATTGAATGACACATTTTATAGACAAATAAAAAGCAACACTGAATTGTACAGCGAGAGCCACCCTTGACTGATAATGTGTCAAAATTTTTGCTCTATCCACACTTTTCAGAGAATGCTCTTTTACTTTGCACTTTATTATTCACTTTCCTTGTAGGACTTAAGGAAAAGACGTCTGAACCGAATCGCAGCAAAAGAAAGTGCCGAGAAAAGTCGTAGATACAAACAGTCAATGAAAGACACGTGAGTCCTTGATCCTTGGTCCAGCTTTCAAATCTGCTTGTGCTTGTGAAGCAAAAGCATTTATATACCATCTGGAATATGAACTTGTATACTTAAATCTTCAACAAAGTGTCTAAAAACTTTGAAGTATTTCCCAGGAGTGACAGTAATGTAAATAATCTACATATGTTAGGATTTCTTTAAATGAATGAAAGGCCGTTTTGAAATTTGTCTATTGAATTATTTTCTATGACTTTGCAAAGGTGCAAAATTATTTCCATCCCCAGGAGGAATGTGATACCAATGGAGTTTCACTTAGGGCTTGCAATAGGATGTGGAAATTCTTTGATGTTGGTTGATGCTTAAGAGGAGGTGAAAGATCCGTGATTTATAGGGTGAATAATTGTTTCAGAAGTGCTTTATTTCTACACTGATTTTCACATGATTATGCCATTAGAATCTGAAAATGACACAACATTGTTACAATTAGATCTCCTGCTGACACAAAAAGGACTCAAATTGTGCCTTTAAAACTGGAAACATTGCAATAGCCTGGGGCTAGAATCTTAGGAATTTTTAATGCAATCTGTAAAATGTTATTGTCACATTCTTTCAATTGATTTGATTGAAGGGAAGTGAATGCAATTTGCCATGATTACAGTGAGAGCATTTTTTATAGCATCATTATTTGCAGAAAAGCAACTTTTTAGTTTTCAGTTTATACAAAGATGTATGAGAGGAAGCATCTGAAGCTTTGACAAACTTTGAACCCCATAGATTCTAAACTGTTTGAGGAATATCAAAATGACCAACATAAGAAACTCTTAGTTTTTGAAAGTCTACAAGATAATATCAGTCAAAAGTCTTTAGCTTTTATAGCTCATGATTTAGCAGGAGCAGATCCAGCCTGAAATTGGGGGAGGGGCAGCCTGCTGAAACAGTACCCAAAGCAAATTGAAAGTAAGCACGCAAAAAGCTTTGGACTTCTGATTGAGATAATTCATTGGCTTTTCTATTAAATAACGCCATGATTTACATGGTTGCTCCACATTCTGATCAAAACAGCTGAAAAAAAGTGTCTTAGGCTCACAACAAGGGGCGCACTTCTCATCAAAAAAGGGGAAGCCACACTGAGTTTCCTATGTGAAGGGGGCAATTGCCCCCACTTGCCCCCCTTAAATCATGATGTCATTTAGCAATTTCATGATGTCACAGCTTCAAAACTAGCGAAGTTTTATAAATGCCATAATCCTGAAAACATCGAGTTGTCCCTCTGGGACTACTACAGATTGCATTAAGCTCCCTTTTCTTTGATAAATTCATTTGAAAAATCGGGCAGTAAAAGTTCCACGAATGCAAAGATTCCAGCCTAAGCTACCATGCTCGATGGAATACCAAAATGGTTCTCTTACCATCTCAAATGTGGGCAAGATGATGAAGACAGAAGACCTTTTTGATGCTTTCAAGATAGGCTGACTGATTCTTTAGGCCATAATGAATTTCAAAAGTCCTTGCTCTTTCTCACGAAGGTTTCAAAATCTTTGTCGAACCGGCTAATTTTTCTGTTTTCAGATTGGGTTGATGTCGTGAGAACGTGATCTGAGGCTAACTTCAATCGCACTTACTCAGCATTGTTTGTTTTTCTTGAAGAGTTGACAAGCTAGCATGCTCTATAATCGATATCCGTAAGGCCTTTAAAAATTATTGAAGTGAGCGGTGAGAAAATACGACGTTTTGTACTTTTTGGTTCAATGACCAACGATAGAAATAAAAAGAAACGGAAATGACATGACATTGTTCTGAAATAAATGATACTTTAGCAATGTTGAAAATTTTTAACATTTTATGCACCAGATCTTGATAACAGTTACAACCCATTCCCACTGGCAAGTCAAATTAGCTTAAAATCAGGTTATCAAATACTGCGTTCTTATTGGCCAATCCAACAAGTCAGAAGTCATTTCATTGGTTGAAATTTAGCTTTATGCAGTAAACGAGCGATGCGTCTTTCTAAAGGCTGGTTTTCATAAGTATGTGGAATTTCATCGCACTTCATTGGAATAGACGATTGCGGTAAAGATGGCGGCGAGTAATATTTTACCAAGATGCACTGCGCTCGAATTACGAATCCTTAACGATCATTTCTTCATTTAATCATATCCATCCACAAATCCCTATCAGTTAGTACATGAAGATAATAGTTTGAAAAATGATAATAGTAAGAAGAAAAAGAACGTGCAGTATCATTTCTACTTAGAATAATATGAAATATAGCCATTAGGTAAGTGCTGCTCTTCCTAGGGACCGTGCTTTGGGTTAAATGCTAGCATAGCAAGTGGTCCTTCAGTTCCTTTCTAAATACGAGAAGTGTGGGGTTATTCCAACATCGTCCCCATGCCCTAAAAGGAGTCTACGCCAACCTATTTGGGACGGATTCGGTTCAGTACTGACGTAGGAAACTGGCCCTCGGAACCAGGTTGGGGTTATTCCTTATATCGAGTATCGAGAGGTATATCATTCCACAGATTGGCACCAGAGTAAAGAAAACTCTTCTTATTGGAATTCGATTAAAGAACGCAATTAATCTTAGTAACAAATTCCTCGCCGCCATCTTTTCCTTTAGCACAATCGTCTACTGTGATGTGTGAATCCATTGTGAATCCACCATCAATCAGGATCATTTCGGATAAATGAATATTAACCTATCTTAATTCATCCCGATTCGACGCAACTCATCGCAATTTGTCACAACTCATCCCAGCGAATCAAAAAATTTTGTTTTCTGAGATGAAATAGGACAAATTCCGATGCATTACGATCCTCGATTTTCATGTTATTTGGCAATTGCAATTATGGACGTCCCACAAATTACGATGAAATGGGATGAATTGTGATGAAATGGGGGTGAATTGCGATGAAATGGGACATATGAGAACCAGCCTTAAGATTGTTTGATATTTTGTAGATTCCTGTTACAACATTTTATCAATGCTGGTTGAAATTCGCTATGCATTAATTACATTACGTTGTAGAGAGATCATTTCATTTCGTTAATTGGTATAAGTTTAGGTGGGGGTCCAATGCCCTTTGTATTAAAGTCAAACGGCATCAATCTTTGCCTTTTATTTATTGTTTCCTCATTTTCGCTCATCTCATCTTCAATTTCAACATTCTCCTCTCTTTCTTCTTCCAAAGACTCATCATCTTCATCCTTGATTACCTGTGACAAGCTCTCCCCTATCTTGTCTTCATTTTGAGCCTTGAATGCTTCTTCAATCTTTATCCCCGCTGATGACTCAGCTTCACTTTTATTATTATTGTATAACGGCGGCTTTTCTTCGTCTGCATTTGAAGATGGTGCAGGGCTCGTTGGTAGGCCAGCTTCCCGTTTTCTCCATTTAGCCCGCCTGTTCTGAAACCAGACCTGATAATGAAGGAATTGCAATTTTATGTTTTTGTCATGCTTTTCGAAGACAATCCAAATTCATCTTGCTGAAAGTGGCTTGATCAATGCGAATGGCTGCGCGTTTCGGAGGAATTCCCCCATTAGAAACCGATAGAAGTTCATTTTCGAAGGCAGGAACACCACAATGCAACGCAAAAAATGACGACTATTGTTTGGATTAAATATGATTATACATGGTATATAAGAGCTGATATTTTGCCTCAGCATACGAGGCTTCCTCAGAGCTAAACTGTTATGATGTCATCATTTCTTTTGCGTCGTACTCGTTCTTCGCTGCAAGCATCTTTCGTTCAAGGAAGATCCGACGCACAGCCTGCCATCGTGGCTTTTCCTCGATACAATTCCATAGAAGTTAAACTATCTCCATTACGGTGTTAGGAAACAAAATTAACATTCGCGGGTTGTGAAATGAAAAGTAGGCAAAGGACAAGGCCGATATCCAAACTGGAAAGTTAAGCTATTTCGAATTTTGTGTGGCAAAATCACTGATCATTTGGACCCAGGACCGTTGACAACGGGGAGTAGAGGGGGTAAAAACTCCAGAGCCCGGGTCCCGATGAGGCCCGTAAATATTTTGTGCCATAAAAGTTTATTATTGCTATGTATCTCTGTATGAATTTTTATGACAATTTTGCCTGCATTAAAAGAGTATTTGCAAGATCCGTCGACTTTGATAACAATATAAATGTTACATTACAAACCAAAGCGTCTTTATTGGAATTTCTATTTTATAGAAACAAGTTCTTTTCCAGCTGATCAGTGGTCGGTGCCATAGGATCGTTAAGTTACTGTTCACATTCAATCTTTTGTCCTTTTGAGTCGTTCGTTCCTCCAGCACCTCCAGTGACTGCAACAAACTGGCGTGAACTTATCTTTACTAACGTAAAGCTATGTCCTTGATTCATAAATGTAATTTTTTGTATAACCTTTGCAAGGAGTTTTTTAGAAACTTGTAGAATAATTGTCCTAAAATGGGCGTTTCCCTCATTTTCCGGAAGACTGAGAGGCGTAGCCACAAAAAATTGGTACCCCCTGGGGCCCGGCCCCATAGATCACTCCAGGGCCTGAGCTAGCTCTCAACTGTCCTGTTTGGGCCAATAGATTTGTTTGGATACGAGACTTCCATGTTCAATTCTGGTCTGTAATCTACCTGCCTTTCAGTTTTGACGTCGGGGACAAGATTATCGTGGACAAGAGTCGAACATGGAATCCTTGTGCCTATGCAAACCCTTACCAAAATTCTCCTTATTTCTGGGTCTAAATGATGAGTGAGTGATTTGCTAAGTTGCTCGTGTTCTTTTCGAAGGAAAATTAAAATCATATCATCTCTTTGGGTGAAAATCCATCGACTTCTATTGGGTCTAAAATTTACTTTTATGCTCTGCGCGAAAAGACACCTCCTGTTTGGTAAATCCGACCCAATAAGGGCAATTATAATCAATAATGCGAGATGCAAACAAGGAATAATCATATTTGATTTCACTTGGCTTAGACTAATCTTTGTTTGTACAGCTTTCGCGCAGCTCCATCACAAGGGCTATCACTTTGATGGGGGAATTAGGCAGTTGGATGTGTTTGGTAAGACTTAGGTTTAATCGCTTATTTAATAGTCTCAGTTGTTCACTTTCACAGATGAACAAACTCAGGCCAAAAGTTGAAAGACTATCAAGATAATAGAAATTTGAAATATGCTACAAAATTCATTGGTTCTTTATGGAATGGGGAAGGGGAGGTCAGACTTATTTGTTAATTGTCAAGCTTTAATACCCGTTTAAACGCCTTGATAGATGTTCAAACTGCTCTGAAAATTTTCTCATCTGTAGTTAGAACTTAATGTTCCAACTTATTTGCAAATGCTTTGAACTAATCATTTTTAACTGGCCCACTTTTCACTTCAACAGGTGAGCAATTTCTTCTAAAAATCCGAGTGCGGATGAAGACGAAACAAATTTTGGAGTTTTTCATGATCTCGCGTCCTTAGTTATCGATTTTTTTATAATTGATTTAATAGTTAGGCTTTTTACCAATCCCCTTTTGTCTTGCCTTGCCTTGGCGAAATTTTGCCTCAGCAGTTGTGCAAACACTGGCGGCAAAAATCCAATTAATTTGTTGATGGTTTTGCCGCGCAGAATGTTTCTAATCTCATGCAAATGGCAGAAAACTTTGTTTATGTAATGAATGAATGAATGAATGAATGAATGATTGAGACAGGAGAATTGACCTTAACCCTTTCACGCCCGGCTAAAATTAAGCTTAACAGGAAAACCTAATGTAGATTGTCGTTTTCCAGGGGGTATCATAATCAGTGATTCAATAAGCAATAGATATATGCAATGTGCATAACCTTTCCTATCAATCAAAATTCCAAATGCTTTACCCCCTGACAAATTCGCAGTTCCCAATGAATACCGTTGTGCCATATGGCCCTTCCAGGGGTGAAAGGGTTAACGGCAATCCGAAGCGAGAATTTTTATCGATGCAGCACCTTTGAACGATAAGAAATCCTTTTCAAATTTCTTTGATATCTTATTTTAATTTTTGTTTGTAAATTACAAGAATAACATGTGAAAATATGGCTGTATCTTATTTTCGAAATGTTAAAGTTGTAAGAAACACTTCACATATATTGTCTCATTACTTATAATGTTTAGAAGGTAGAAGGCATTTTAACTGAAAAACTTCTTTGACTGGATTTCCCTCTGAGAACCTAGTCAATCTTGCATACTTTCTTTATCTTTTACAAGCAGTATGACGTCATCAGCCAATCATACAAAACAGTGGATAACTCGAAAAGAGCAACAACATTTGAACGAATTTTAAACAAGTTTTTATCGCCTGATAGTGCTTTTCCATTAAGCTTCTTTAAGCTTGAAACTTCTTAGACCAGTTATGATTTTGTTAGAATTTGTTAAATTAGAGAAACATTTCAATCACAGTCGCAATGCAAACTTTACAGATCAATCCATTTCCATCTAGAGAAATATTTCAAAGTGGCTTTACGGCGTACCGGTAAAATATACTGCAGAAAAAATACAGGTCCGTTCCAGGTTCTGAATATTTCCGCGATTTTCAGAATGTGCTGCAGGCCAATTTGAAATAGTAAGAAACTATGGTATCTTTACATGGCATAAAAACAGTCTGTAAAACAGTGGCAACTTGTTAATCCATCCAGCCTTCAAAGATTCTTACTGGATACTGTATTGACCAGCCATGCGCCATCTTTTCTGCTTGGCAGAATCTCTTATTCACAGGGAAACAAGGAAGAAAAAAGGCACACTGCACTGATGTTGGCCAGGGCCTTTAAATGTGTCAGCTACAAAAGCACTATCAGTTCATAAGGTTCTAGTAAGTGATTTGAAAGCTAGAGGCTTCAGACTTCTGACTAACCCAGTACGAAACATAAATATTTTGTAATCCCGAATTTATGGCTACTTACCTGAACTCGAGACTCAGGCAACTGTAACTTGATAGCGAGGCTTTCTCTTGTAAATACATCAGGATAATGAGTCTTTTGAAATGCTCCTTCCAATTCTTCTAACTGCCACGCTGTAAAATTCGTGCGAACCCTCATTCTTCGTAATCTCCTTGGTTTAGTCATTGCAATGAACGCTTCAAAAGTTGCACGTGGATCTAAGGGAAGGCAATAGGTTTGTTAATGACACACTAGATGAGCCAGAAAAAGTTCCCGCTGTCGGAAATCTCCAACTCCAAATGAATTTGACAGATTTGAATGATTCAAATTTTAGTTAACACTGAAATACCACACCATGTTTTGTGATTTGCATCGCGTTTTATAGCCTCAGAAAATATCTCACTAGGGAAACCTATCAAATAAAAACTCAAATTAACAAAATCCAACTGACATATCTTTAGATTTATCCTTCTTTTTTTCGTCAAAAAGTCATCACTTCTCATAAAAGCCACCTTTCGCACGCACAAGGCGACAGTTTGCTGCGCTGGTTTCAGGGTATCTTAAGCGGCTTTGTTTCTTTTGAGTTACTGGTTGAGAGAACTTCGTTTATCTACAGGCTGCTGAATTTGGAAGAAAGATTTAAGTTTTATAAACCGAGTTATTCCTATCCTAATTCATCCTTTCGAGCGCGACATATCGACCTCTGTTCCACCTGTTTTTACTTCTCCTACGAGGCGCCATCTTTATCTCCACGCGTGGCGGCAGATTGACTTGACCTCAAATGCCCTAGAGAAATTATGCCATTAAAGTATGGTTTTCGTTAGTGGAGAACTTTTAAATGTTCTTAAATGTTCCCTATCATTTGATTATAGGTTTGAATTTTTAACTTCATTGTAAATAGACTTTGAACATTGTATAGTTTAATTTATTTGTATTTAATAGCCTTTTACTTTCTTTCCTAAATTGTAATTAAATGTTTTTATCGGAGGAGCCCTTGAAAATCAACTCGTTGAAGGGCAACCCTCCTTAAATGTATAAAATGAAAATTAAATGAAAATGAAATTATGTGAAATTATGTGATGTATATCACGCTCTCTTTGAGAGTCACCTACGCTACGGAAACGTAGTGTGGGGTAGCATCTCTTCATCCGAACTTCAAGCACTTCAACGTCTCCAAAACAGAGCCCTATCAATTATAGAGCGTGCAAGATTTAAGGACCCATGGCCTAAAAAATCGCTAAGCGTTGTGAATCTTGTTCGTTTTGATCGCTGTGTTATGGTATATAAGATTGTAAACAAACAATGCCCTGAAAGCTTATGGAATATGTTCCAACAGAGATGTACTATATCAAATTATAATACGAGGAATCATAGAGATCTCCATATTCCCAAGCTAAACCTTGAATTAACCAAGAAAGGATTTCATTACTCGGGCATTAAGGCTTGGAATGATATTCCAGTTAATATCAGAGAATTGCCATCACTGCACCTGTTTAAAACACGTCTAAAAAAGCATCTGATGAGCCTTGATAATTAAATCCAGCCCCCTCAAGAACGACTCCCTGGAAGATCAGTTTATTTGATTGTTATATTAAGTTCTTTCTGTAAGATTCTTAACGCTTGTACTGAAGGGATATCGTTGTAGAGAATTATTATTAATTATTATTATTATTAAATGAAAATGAAATGAAAATGAAATGAAAATGAAATGAAAGGACATTTTTTCTCCAAGATGTCAGGGGTCTTAACTGAGAACGGCCAATGTGTCAATAGTGAATAAATTTCTACGTCTATAATGGATTAGATAGATCCTCGGCTAGATCTAGGATATGGTGCACAATTTGGCCCGTTCGTAGACTCGAAGCTGCCTATCAGCTTTGCGATGAATTAAGTTTTTTATGCTTCGGTTTGATGATACCAGTTTCAGTTTGATGATTCCTGCGATCTGACTCCCGGGGGGGGGGTAGCTTCAATAGGCGGGTGACAGGGGTGTGCCATTTCGACGGCTGAAATCACACCCTAAAATTCCTACCGCCCTAAAATCAAAAAACCTTTAATGGCTAGATCATAACCAGCTCTCTGAAGTCGGTATCCATGGAAAAATGCTTTGTTTCATCGTTCGGTTGAAAGGCTTTGCATTTCATGAGATGCTGCATGGTTGCTTTTAATAATCACTGCCATCCGAAACACAAAATAGGAAGAAAATTTCGAATGTTACATTTTCTAATTTAGAGTAAAATAGTCGGAAGCCGTTTCCAGTCAGCATTTTGTAAATACGTTATGTGAAAATGAATTTGAAGTCGTCTGGAAAAGGACAGGAAAGTCTGAGAAATAAATGAATTGTATTAACTTTTAAACTACCTTCTCCGAGAGTACTTGAAGCTTGAACTGACCAAGCAGCATCTTTAAAGATTACTATGGTCCTCACATACAAGTTGATACCTCGTTTTTATTCATAGCATGTGCTTCCTGGAAGTAAGGCGTGATCTCACATGAAGTTCTTTTTTTGGGGGCCATCCTCTTTTTGGTGCATTTTTCGTGTCAACGGAACAGAGGGGTGAAATATAGCTCTGACCTTCGAAATTTCAGTTTGAAAAATGAATCGTAAAAACATCAAGCGCGTTGGACCTAAATAGATAGAATCGAGTAGAAGATGGAGACAAACTGGAGAGTTTGCTCCCTTACAAATTTTCTATGTTACAAGAGAATGATGCAAACTTCTTCGATGTCTTTAGGCTGTAACAATGTTTTCGCCACGTAAAAGAAGCGATGCATTTTGTAAAGCCTGTTTACACTATCGTGTGAACGAAATCATGTCGTTTCGGCCTTCCATTTTCATGAAAACGTCTTCATACTCGGAACATAACGAAGACGAATTTGAAGACGGATGATTGAAAATGGCTTTAGAAGTTTCAGTGTAAACGCTTGAAACGAGATCATGACGGTGACAAAGAAATAATTAGTCTCGCTTGCAATCAGTAACGGAATCGTTCCTTTTTCCAGCGTTTACATTGAAACGTTTCATGCCGGTTTCAAAATCGTGCCGGCTTCAAAATCGTGCCGTTTTCAAAATCGTCTTCATTTGACGCCGGTTACGAAAACGTTTTAGCGTAAACGGAAGGCCAAAATGGCATGACTGCATACAGTTTTCCTTTGATAACGATGTAGTGTAAATGGGGCCTAAGATCCTAGGATTTAATCATGTAAGGTCTCTGATTACCATTTCTACATATGTTTCATGCCAAGTAGTAATTACAGATGCCAACTTTTTCCTATATCATCTCGAGATGAGTGGCGAGAGATATCGAGAAAGACTATGGGGGACGGAGAAGCAGCGACATCAGTCGATGGGGCTGTTGGAACAGTGTAACCCTCATAAGTAAGTCAAGACAAAGTGCCTATATCAATTAGAGAACTCGCGGACAAATCGCTCCCTAAAAGTTACGTCGACATTTGGAGAAAATCCTTTGCTTTTAAGAATCCCTTGTAATCTCGAAAAATCCTTTGTTTTCATAAGATCTAGTCCACATTATAGAGCAGTGTGCCCCACTACAGAGTCAAACACGTTAGAAATCGGATTTAGAGAAACTTACCATAAGGAAACGAGTGGCTGGCAGGAAAAGACCACGTTTGAGTGCAACACCTACCATAACAGATTTGACTTGTACCAAATTTCTGACCAACGCCCAAGCGTTGATAATTGAGTGCTGGAAGTCCTAACTGAAGGCCACGAAGGTAGGAGTGTCGTCGGGGTTCTACGGGTCGAAACGATGGACGATTTTCGTTGTATATAGGAGATGTTTGCCTTTTTGGACTGTGCTCTCTAGTGCCTGAAGACATCTTGGTGAAGACTGTTACTTTCGTAGTCTGTGCCAGAAGTGTTTCTAAGGAGAGTTCGATAGTGTTCTACGCTTGATGGGCTCTTTAAATGCAGAACGCAATTTGATTTCTGCTGATTTACGCTGTCTCTTGGTAGCTTGGTATCGTTTTGAACTTTCTAGTCAAAGGCAAGATTCTGCCGTTATGATCTGGATATCAACATCCGCTTGTTTCTATCATTTGGTTTCTGTGGAAGGAACTCTCTATAATGGAAGCTTTCTTTGTGTACTCCTCTAAGACCAGCCTTGCCCACTTTGACTTTTCTCAAATTGTCTGCTACATGAAGATTGATCTTTTGCTTTCTCTGCTGGTGTGGTCCGTTGTTATTGTCTACCAAGGTGCTGCAATGCCTTGCAAGTTTTGGATGCCAAATTAATAACCAGCGTTCCTCTTCAGCTGTGCTTCGGCAGACTGCAAGAGGCGGTTAATTTCTAGAACTGCTATGGTGTAGAGAGTTTCTTTGCTGGAGTAGAAAAAGAGCTTCGTTACGTCTCAACTGATTTTCCTGTTCAGCGCAATACCGCCCTCATTTATAAGACCCTATTGTGTTTGCTGTATTTTCACGTGCAATTTCTGACCAATTATTAAATCAATGACATAGGCAGTTGTATCAACATAGATTCGCTCCTCTAACCATTACATAACGGCCCTCAATACTTCTCTAATCCATTTGCATGCGTTTCAAAAGAAATTGACCCAGACTCTGAAAAAACAGCGGCTGGCAACGACTCCATTTTTTCCCAAGGGAATTATCTTTTTTTTCATTCAACACAAGTTACATGGTCTAGGATACATGGCCTATCCACTCCATTAGAAACAGAAAAATAAGAATTTCTCGCTAATTTCGATTTGAAGGGATTAGATGTTTGCAACTGCGAATTAACAATATCATTATGTCAAATACAGTGAAAGTTCTATTAAGCTATTTGGGGGCTTAATTAATTTTGGACCTTCCAGAGGGGGGCCTATAAGAGAGGGCTTATTCACAAAATTGAGTGACAAGGATGTATTTGATAGCGTTTCGGTTCTTTTATCCCATATTTTGGGGAATCAACATACAATATCACGGCTCAAGTGAATACATTTGACACGGTTTTGATCCCGAACCGTACTAAAATTAACATGCAAGGTTGTGTAGCTAAATAGATGGGAAATATTTGGTAAATTCTAGAATTTTGTATAAATGGGGGGAGTTCAAATTTTGACACAGAGGGGAGGGGCTTAGTAGAGAGGGGGATTTAATTTAATTAGAGCTTTTACGGTAATGGAGGAAAAAATTTAGAACCTTTAAGAAATTTGATATGCAAAACTTAAAATCTACATTAAGTGCAAAATTTTCGGCGTGACAAACTTTCGGACAAAGACTTGTCCGAAAATTTATTTGTATGAAATATGGTACTGTCCGAAAATTTGTGACGCTAAAAATTTTTTAACCGATACGCGCATGTGTAGCGTGAATTCAATGACAAAACAGGAACGGGGACAAGAAATATGAAAGAAAATATGAAAGCGAATCTCAATCATGGCATGAAGGATTATGGTAAACATACAAAGTTTTGAAAAAGAACTTATGTTTCAAATACAGCATAATTGTTATCATTCGAAAAATGACAATATCCTCACCATCTGCTTTCAAATTGACGACATACGAATAGAGACAAGGAAACTAGTGAACTTTGCTGTTCTTGCTTAGAAAATTTGACGCGAGAAGGGACTTCAGGGCATGATGGGAGGCTAATTCGAACTTTATAAAGGTGTTTAGTTATATACCTGATACGATTTTTGCATTAATGGTTTTAAGGCTTGTCCAAATTTTGTCCGAAATTTCAAAAATGTGTCCGAAAATATTTTCGCCAAAGTTTATTGTCCGAAATTTTATCCGCCGAATATTTTTGCACTTAAGGTAGCCAGGGACGGTGCCAATTTAGTTTCCTTATTCAGTGCATTCCATAATTTTGCTCCACGATAAGAAAATCCTTTTTGGTCTGTGCAGTGTGCATTTTCTTAACAGGGGTATCTGCAAGTTTGTTACGGTAGAGCAAAGATTGCGATCACTGCCCTCTGAGCATTTACTGAAAAGTTCCCCTAAATATTGAGGAGCTAGTGAATTCAGTGCTTCATAGGTCAGCATTGCTGTTTCTTTTTTGATAAGATCTTTAATTGAAGGCCAGCCCAGATTTTGTAGCAGAGGGCAGCAGAAGCATCGTAAGGACTATTTGTAGTTATTCTTGCAGCTCTATTCGGGATACTTTGGAAAGAATTGACTTTGGTTTCACTACAACAACCCCAAACCGAGCAGCAATAGCTGAAATGTGGCTCAACAATGCCTCTGTAAATTTTCTGCAGATCACCTGATGGAAGAAATTTCTTGGCATGCTTAATAAGACCGAGAGCTCCCAGTGCCTTAGCCTTAAATTGTTCAATATAGCGACCCCATTTGTGTTTGTCATCAATTTGAACTCCCAGATACTTCGTATCGGTTATCATATTGATCTTTTGATCCCATTGGAGTTTGTCATCAATTTGAACTCCCAGATACTTCGTATCGGTTATCATATTCATCTTTTGATCCCATTGGAGTTTGTCATCAATTTGAACTCCCAGATACTTCGTATCGGTTATCATATTGATCTTTTGATCCCATTGGAGTTTGTCATCAATTTGAACTCCCAGATACTTCGTATCGGTTATCATATTGATCTTTTGATCCCATTGGAGTTTGTCATCAATTTGAACTCCCAGATACTTCGTATCGGTTATCATATTCATCTTTTGATCCCATTGGAGTTTGTCATCAATTTGAACTCCCAGATACTTCCTATCGGTTATCATATTGATCTTTTGATCCCATTGGAGTTTTTCATCAATTTGAACTCCCAGATACTTAGTATCGGTCATCATATTGATCTTTTGATCACCTATTTCAAAACTAGGCTTAGCTTCAGTCTGCTTTTCGATCTTTTGAATAGTTGATCTGGATCCAATAATCAAAGACTGTGTTTTTGCAACGTTTAGAGACAATTTATTGCCATGTGGCCAATTTTTTAAATTCACAAGATCCTGGTTTAGATCATCCTGCAGTTTAGAAAGTAATCAAGTTCCTATAGATTCGTTAACCCTATCTGGACCGGGCTTTTCTGAGCATCCTCAGGCCGGGGGGGGGGGCTAAATTAGCCCCCCTCAGAACTCCGAATTGTTAAGTGCTAGAAAGATGAAATTTGGCTGTCTAGTGTAATTTGATGTGAAAAGTCCGAATATCTAATTTATTTTACTGTAATTGTTGTACTTTCGATGACGTCATCAATTTTCTTTGTTTCTGGTCAAAAACAGTAGTCTTACTGATTTGACTGTAGAAACTTATTCAGAGGGAATATTACTCTTGTTTTAAGTTTAATTATCAGATAAAGCATTAAGTTATTATAAAAACATAGCTTTTAAAAAAATAATGAAATTTGATATCCTATATTTATTACCTAAATTCATTAGATATATGAAGTCATGAATTACGTCATCAATAAGAAAATACTAAAAATTGAGCATTTTCCACATTCTCGTATTAATTGAGGGTTGCGCAGAAATGTTCATTAAGTTATCTTCATTCTGTCAAGAATTATTCTAGTTTAAAGTTATAAAGGGTTTGACCATAAAACAAACCAAAAATAAAACTACTCTCTCAAAAAATTATTGTATTTCCAGAAATAGATAAGATATCATGACGAAATGTGAAGAGAAGATGTGAAAAAGATAGTTAGGAAAAGTCACAAAAAAGAAATAGCCTACGACTTATCAAAAAAAAGTTACGCAGACAAAACTGGGAGGTCCAGATAGGGTTAAAGATTCTTTTTTCCAACTCGCAAAAGGTTTTGCCCCCAGAGGGGGCACTCGGCACACATGCATTAGGTGAGTCACTCAAAAAGGTTTTCAGGCAACCAAAAAATATTAGTTCAGCGTCATTGCAACCTAAAAATATCACCTCATTTTATGGGATATAGTTAAAAACCTTTGCATTAACACTATTGGCGATGGATCATAAAAACAATGCAGATAAGGTCAGAATTGCCTCTAAGGTGCCCAGAACTATCAGTTTAACAATAGTTAATGCCATAAAATATCATGAATAAAATCAGTTTCATTTAGACCCAAAAATATCACTTTCGACAAAATATTCATTTTCCTTTTCGAGAGAGTCTGGCACCCAGGGTAGGCAATAATCTGACCCAGAAATATCGGATTAGCTTCCCTGTATGTGCATGTGCTGAGTGCCCCCCCGGCACGAGGGGGCTCTTCCTTAGTAAATGTACCTGGAGATGTGCCGCCCGCAAGGTTATAGTTTTTCATATTTCTATTTGGCAAAGGGTATACTTCTTGCTTTCTGCCAATCTTAGTCTAAGTAAGGGTACGCTTTTTTGGCAATATTGGTCCAAGAAAGTCAAATTTTAGTAATTCCTGCAGAGAAACCCAAAATTTAGTGATTAGAAAGCGACAATTTTGCAATTTTTGTCGAGAAAATGCCAACTCGTGGCAACTTTCCCGTAGAGTTTAGTCTAGCCAAGGGTATCATTTTCACCATTATCTATGTTTTCACGTAGATTGGTTCAGCCAACGGAATATTTTGAAACTGCGGGCGGCACACCACTGCCCTGAATTTAGTTGAGAGCCCCATTTGCACCCTGGGTTTTGCCTGCGAAAGTTTCATCTTCGAAGTACCTTTCCAAACTCTCTGACATCAAGAGGTCAACGATGTTTTTATATTTATATGATTATCCTTATGGTTTTTAAATTCACTTAAATCCTTTTCTCTGTTTACAGCCGTTACGCTAATTGCTGAAACAATGGTTTTTCATATTTTCAGAGCCAGAGAGACTGTCCATGCTGAGGAACCGTGAGTTCGAAAATGGCTCTTCGGGTTTTCTCCAATATAGCTGATGGATATTGCTTAAATGTAATGGAGAGTTTTAGAGACATAAAGAAACAGCGAGAGAACGTAATGTGAGAAATATCACGGCTCTCCAGCTGTTTGTCTGCTCTCTCTTTAGGAGACCTGAATAATTACAGTTTAGTTTCAGTCGTTACTTGGGCTGATCCCACATAATTGAGTTTGTTCTTAATCCTTATAGGCTTGGAGAGCTGCTATCTAGCAAAACTGTAGCTCATTCTCCAGAGAAAATATCTTAAACGGCCGGCCATTTTAGTAAATTTCTTGATCTTGATACAATCACTCTCGTAGTAAATTATTCTGTGAGCGTAGCGCTTTTTCTGCGAGGTCTATGACATCAGAGAAGTAGGTTGCCTACGAGTAGACCGCATAGGCTAAGAAGTAGGTAATTTTGGTTGTTGCGGAGAGATGCGTCGGAGAGAAAAAATTGAATGCACTATGGACCAGTGCCTCACTCAATTTTCCTTCTGGATCCGCCCCTGGTTTCAGCAATGAGACGGGGGCGTCTCAGGCACGCAACTAGGAATTTGACAAGGCAGAGTTCGAAACCAGAAAAAGGGCACACTCCAGATCATTTCAAAAATTGATATCCTTCGAGATGTCAGTATTTCAAATTCCAAAAGCGAAGGCAGAAATCAAGGATATTTTTCAAATGTTCACCTCTCTCAAACATGTCTGCCAACAAGCATGTCAACGTATAGGTTGAAAGCGGTAAAGCAAATGCAAGTGGAGCGAGTTGGCAGGAGGTTTGGGGGCTTGCCTCCGGGCAATTTTTTTAATTACACTCTCCAAATCGTTGGAGAATGTCTATCTTAAAGAAATACTGAAGATTGAAGAGAACGAGAAACGAAATGCCACTAGTAACATTGAGAAGATGCTCGTCCCATGCTCGTACACAAGTTTTTAAAAGAAACGGTGCTGTGAATTTTGTGTAGTACAGTTTCTTAACTTGGGACAATTCTTATGTCGGGTGAGGAAAAGGCAATCACTGTTTGAAAAATGGCCACTGCTCCTTGGATAAGACCTTGGAAAAGGGGATGAAAATATTGGCAAATAAGTCATTCAATGGTGGACATGTTAAATTCCTTTTGATGAAGTCGGCCACTACGGTCTAAAATTGTGAGGGATTATCTAGAGAAAGTCCCTTCACGAAACGCAAAGACCGGCCTAAAGTGACTACCAAATGACTTCAGAAAGCACTGGCATAGACTTAGGAAACGGGGGCACTGGGGGCACGTGCCCCCCAAGATTTTGCAATAAACAAAGAAATGCCCTTTTTACTTTAAAAATGCCCTTTTTTCTTAAGGAAAAAGTGCCCTAGAAGTGTCGTGCCCCCCCCCAAGTTTGAGATGCTTTCTACGTCCCTGAGCATTGGCATGTGTCATGGTGTCAGGAGGACGAAGTCACCCAGAATTATGCTCTTATGCACCCAGGGTTATGCTCCTAGAATTATGCTGTTATCATAGGCTAACACTAGACTTATGACGATGAGTCCCTTGTATCCCTGCGGTAAATCTTGCTCAAGAGGGACTCACAATGAAACAGTGAAAAACTTGGCCCTATCTTCTTCAATCATCAATGGAATTATGAAAGAATCACGGCTTCGAATCTAAATCCCTTTGGGGTGTTTTCAATTCTTCAATCGAATCGAAAATTCTATCTCATTTACATCGTAACAATAGTAATTCACAAATCTCGCAATCTGATTGATAATGTAAATCGCGAAGTTTGGGCCTAAATAGGGCCAGGTTTTTCCGAGTAAAATTATGAGTCTCTGTTGACTGAAGCGCCATCATCAAGTCAAAGAGCACAGGGGAACAAGAGACTCATCGTCATAAGTTTAGGCTGGCACGTGCTAAAGCATGTAATGGCCATTGCTGCGAAGTAGAAAATTTCGCCGATTTCGGCCTGTTTTGAAGATTCTTTAAAGGGGCTTTCTTGAGAAAATTTTAGAATGAAGTGAAGTTGTCGGTTTTAGTCATGTAAAATGTAAAATTCATTTGAAAATGTCCATTATTAAGTGAAAGATCTGCCAATATCACTGCCTTCATATGTAGGGAGCAGTTATCTTTCAAACGGAGAAAGTTTTTTACTCACCCAGTTGTAAAAGATTCTTGCAGCAGCTTCTTTCAGAAGAACGAGTCTTTTATTTCAGTATCTGATTTGCAAAGTGCTTTGTATATGCGCCATGTAAGACATGAAAGTAAAAAATCTATTGAAAATTACCTGCCGTATTTGCCAGCTTTTAAACCTCAATGTTTAGAAAACTGTTGGCGATGGTCAACCTCGTCCCCAGGACCTTTTGTCATATTGGGAAAATAGGTTCTGGGGACGAGGTTGGGCGATGGTTTCTGAACGATAAGTCGAATGCAAGCACAGTGATATATAGAATTTGTTCAAGACCTTCGTATTTCAAGAAAGCATTCAAAAAATATTGATACTTCATCACAAGAGCCTGGAAAATACATCTCATTTTTCTTTTCACTTTCAGCATGAGCCATAGGACACGAACTGAGTAGATTGGGGCCTAAGCTAGGGTGGTACTCTCATAGTGATTTGGCCGACGTAGTTAATTCAGTTTGCCATTGATATGTAATGATGTAATGAATACTCACTTTAGTTCTTCTCTGTCGTATCATGCCTAACCTTGCTATTCCTGCGAAATACAGCCAGTAACGGAGCTCGATTCCCCTTCCACGACAAACATGGCGCCTTTCTGTCGACGGTTTGCAAAATGTGTTTTCGCGCTTCTGCACTACGCTCCTCCGCACGCACAAGGTTAGGATTCGACAGAGAAGAACTAAAGTGAGTATTCATTACATCATTACATATTGATTGCAAACTGAATTAAATACGTCGGCCAAATCACTACGAGAGTACCACCCCAGCTTAGGCCCAATCTACTCAGTTCGTGTCCTATGGCTCATGCTTTCAGTTTGCATTTATTACCCACTGTTACTCTGCCAGCTGTTGTGTTGACGTATCATACGCATAATTAGAATAATTAACATGCCGGAGGAGCACGTGTAGAAGTAGTTGTATTAGAGTCAGGCAACATGTAGGCTGTCGGACAGTAGCGTGCCAAAAGAAGAACCCCAAACCCAACACCAGCCAAGTAAGTTTGCTTTTCAAGGGGCCGTGCATAAAATCTTAAAAAATAAATCATGTTGTATCAACCCTATCTAATAATAAATCAATGAAGCATAGAGCTCAAATCTTTTAAATTGGTGGGTGTAAAATTCTATTACATTTTTCTTTGAATTAAAGTTCTTGAAAGGAACTTCAGGTAATTCGCAATAAATTTACCGTGGCAATTTCTTGATACCTTGACTACTTTCAAAATGGTGGCATTTATTAATTTTGAGGCTGTGACGTCATCAAATTTCTAAATCCTTAAGCAGAAGAGGAACAGATTTCTGCTTGCAACCATGTTGTAGACCTTCATAAACTTTGGTTATCTTGAAGATTGTATCGATTTCTCTCAATTGATTTAAGATTTACGATGATTTCAATTTCTTCAAATTTTAGATGAATTTTTGCAAAATAAGTCAAAATTCCCGCATTTTGAAAATAATCAATATATCAAAAAATTGCCAGGGTAGATTTACAGCAAATTACCGTGCGGGGTGAGTGGCCGAGTGTCTTATACAGTCTTCGTCAGGTGACTGAAGTTAAGCTTGGTCGAGTGAGGTCAGATTTCGGATGGGTGACCACCGGGGCCTGACCTCGCAACTCACCTCGCCGTCCTTCGTAAGGGACGTTAAGCTAGGGGTCCCGTGCCTGGATGCGGCATGCACAGTGGGCCTAAATTAGCTTTCAGTAGCTAGAAATCCTGACAAGCCCATTCAAAACAATTGAAAACAAAAAAAAAACAAACCCAAAGTTTCTTTCCAGCACATGAATTCAAAGAAAAATGTGATACAATTTTACACCCACCTTTTTAAAGATTTGAAAGATTTGAGCCGTATATGCTTAAATGCTGTCTTCCTGTCTTCCAGCAGGAAGTCTCCCAAGATTCCTTAAATGAAATCACGTTACATCCAAGACATAATTGTGTTGGTTTAATTTCTTATATTAGTCATGAGAATAAGTGAAAATGGTTGTCAAGCTAATCATAAAATCAACCACAAAACCAGAAAAGTCTTTCCAAAAAGCTAACTCTTGTTTCCAGCACGACACTTGCAATACATACACCCTTTCAACTAAGCCGCCTCGTTTTGGAATTTTCCAAAATTTCTTTAGTTTACTTCACATGAAATTTTTGACCCCAGATTCACATTCAGCATTCTAATTTATGATCTTGATTTTAACGATTTTAATTTCGCGAGGGTGACAGATTTGAAAATTTATAAGGCGTTTTGACTGTAAATACCTGAACGATTTTGATTCTAATCAATGAATAAAAGGAAACATCAAAATAAATCATTTCAAAGCATTTTTAAATGCTGTGAATAAGGATCCCTACTTGATTTCTGATTGGTTACCAGACTCCAGCACCATGATATGAGAAAGCTCGTTTACCATTACACGATTTCATTAGAGGGACTTGGAGATCAGTTGCGGCTTTTCTCAAAGTTTTCCTTTGCCGAGTTTCTTGTAAAAATTCTGACAGATAGTCTGGAGTCAGGTCACTCATTGATTTGCAGAGCTGTCTCGATTTTTATTATATCCGCTACGGTAGGCCAATTTAGAATTTTTATCGAGGCACTAGCGGAAGAATCATAACTACTGTTGGTCACAATTCTAGCTGCACGGTTTTAAGATTTGCAGCACCTGCAACTTAGTCCCCCCCAGACTGAACAGCAGTAGTCGAGTTGCGGTTCAACGATACCAGGATAAATTTCAAAGAGAGCGTCCTATGGCAGCAACTTCTTGGCCTGGAATCCAATTGCACAAGAGACCTTAGATCCCCCGGGGGGTACTTGACAAGGGAAATGATGGGAGTGTGAGGCAAATCTCTCTACACCCTGTACCCTGTCGCATGAAAAATGGCCCAAATGTATACCCTGTCGCATAAAAATTTTGCCAAAATCCATTGTTTCAAGAGAACTCTAAAAGGCATCCTTCCACATGATACCCTGTCGCATAAGTCTCTTATCAATTGTAATACCCTGTCGCATAATTTTTATCAGAAAAGGACACCCTGTTGAGCGGCACATCCCGTCAAGCCAAGTATGGGAGTACCCCCATGCTTAGATCATACAAAGTGGGTATGTTCGTCTCAAGCTAGATTTTTATCAATCTTACAATTATGAATGTCAGCCATGGCATCAATACACCAATTTTATACAATTTTGTGTCCAAAAAGGACACTTCTTGCTCTTTTGAAAAAAGGGCATGGGTCTAGACCCCCAGAACCCCCACTGTAGTTGCGCGCTTGCCGTCTTTTGAAAATGCGGCCACTTAGAGGTTTTGGAGCATCTAACTCTGGAGTATCCCAATTCTGTAGTTTATTTAGAGAAGCTGAGACACTTCCCTTGGAATCAGTCTGCCCTCTAGTGTTTCCGTCCCTTTCTTATGAACATGCACAAATGGCTTTTTCTTTCTTTCTCAATGTTCTAGTTTTTGCAGAACGGCCTTCAAATTACACTTTTCAGGTTGTCGGTTTCTAAAAAGAACTTACAATATCTAGAGATTCAAAGAAGTTTTTAAGTTATTTCACTTTGTAATATAACAACCAAAAACATAGAACTTCCATTATTTTCCAAAATAATGCAAGCTAGACATCATTCGAAAGAGTTTAGCTAGCGGAACTCGATTCTTGCAAGAATTGTAAAAGTTTAATTACTTAAGGGGGCTTTAACTTCCATGGGACTTTTAGGAATTTTTTTGTTTATCTTGCTTGCAAAACAAAGTTTGGCTTATTATGAAACTGTGATGCCTTCTTATAAGGAATCTGCTAGCAAAATATGGAAAAAATCGTGCCTTACGAAACAGTGAGCTCCTGAAAAGCCCTGCTCTTGTCAAGGCTGTTTCTGCCAAACTTTATTAAGAAATTATAGGACCAGAAAACTGACTATTATTCTATGGCAGGCGACACTGTCACAACACATCCCAAGTGCCCAAAGCATCCTTCGCCGCTGCGCAAAGTGCCTTTCCCTCCACAACGTCACGTGCTCAAACAGTCCAAGAGGGGTCTGGGTACGATTATGTAATAAAGAAACGGGCCTAGCCATCATTCATAAAACTCCAAGTTGCGGACTGTCCTCTGCTTATGCAAGTTTGACGATTGATTATTGGTATGAACGACGCAATTAAAGAAAAATTGAAGCGCTGTTTGTTCAACTAACTAGCTATTAGAGCATCTTTCTACGTGAGATTTCACACCCAAACGGATCATTGACGATTTTGAAAGAACTCATCAAGCAAAAGGAAGACGCTTAAAACAGCCCTTGGCCAAAACAGGCTGCAAAACAAGTTGCAGAATGGCTGCTAGAATTGTTAGTGGAGGAGCAGTATCAGCATTACGAAAAGCTCATTCAAACCTGAAGCCTGTTCTTGCGAGAAGGGTAAGAAAGAAGTGTGCATCAAACATGATAATGATTTTTGAAGACACCACATAACATAATTCTTCTAGATATTCTCTAAACATGCTAGAGAGAAGAAACAGCAGTAAAGCATGCGTGTATTTGAAGTTAATAAGAAAAATTTTTCATGTCATATTTTCCTTAAAATACCTTTGAAAAGAGTCTATAAGCTTAATGTTGGCCTGAAAGTACTGGGTGGTGAGTCAATAAAAATGCCCTGCATTTGTAAAAATCCTGCTCCCTGAATATCAAAGAAATGATATTGAAAACTGTCTTGTTTTATTCCCGATGTGTCAAATTAGGTTCAGTAATTTGCCCAGCTTTAATCAGTTGTTCCTTCCTATCAAAATAGGAGATTTTCTGCAGAAACCCCCATTTGGAAACTTGCAAAAATGAGTTGTGGTTTTTAGCATCCAGCGCTAGGATCACATAACTAAGTGTTAAGCCCGCAACCCCTTGTCGTGGTGCAAAGTGTTTAGGCTCTGCTGGATATCAAGCCCTGTCCACCTCACTATTCAGGCTGCAAAGTCAGAGGATTACACCACTGTGCCACAACACGTTCAACATACCACTGTCACTACATTTTCCCCTTTTTGGTTGCTTCTCAAGTCAAAAGGTTTTGTACATACAATCCATATTTTGGTTTGCCCCTGTTTGGTACCTCTTGTCAACCACCAGCAAATCATCCAATAATTCTTTTGTCTTATATATATTCCTCAACGGAAAGTTTCAGCATGACTACTGTAAGTTTCAAAGAAGAAGTCAGAGAAGCACCAACAAGTACAGAAATCTGCCTAAATCAGACACCTTCTTAGTTGCTAATATATTTTTCATATAAAAATTACTAGAGATTAATATTAAGCCATTCATTTTCAGATTGAAAATCTGTCATCATTTGTTCTTAGTTCAAAGGTGCCAAAAGGTTTTGGTAACTTTTTTCCAAATGTGAGAAATCAAGCCAAACCATCTGGAAAACAAGGATCAGGTAAGAGATGTACTGTACTGCCATAATTAGATTAAAAGCCAAAAAATTTTGAACAAATAAATTTCTGACAAAATACTTAGGGACAAGAATTTTTTGGATATTTTTTCATGAAATTTCAGAGGTTTTTACAGTTTCAGATGACTAAGAACCTATTAAATGTTTCATAGCTTTCTTGATGCTACCCTCTTTCCTGCATGTCAGATTCTATTAGATGCGCTATTGTTCTCTGCCTTTTGACTTTTGATATCTGCCATGTGCAGTAACTGCCTTGTGCGTTCTATTTCTCATTACTACTGATGAAGGCTTTAATGAGATAAAGTCATTGTGTTCCTGCTTACCAGCTGCATGTTGCATAAAAACTGATTTTGATGATGAACATTTCAACACCGTTTTGCACTGCTCCATTTTCCATAAGTCTGAAATTTGAAAGCAAAAAATTGAGGTCTGTACGGTTTTTTGACATTTCAGGCATTTCTGACAAATTTTGGAACACAAATAATGGCCTCTTGACATTTGATTGTTCTGAATGTTCTGAACATTCTTATCAAAGGCAGATCCACATTTATAGCAACAATCCTACTTTAAAACTTGATTTAGTGTTTCATGCTCCAATGACCATTGGTCATTGTGATGTGCAAATGAATCCAGAAATTTGGGGGAGGTGAATATGATATGTCAATATCCTTTGGCCTGAGACTGGGAAAAGATAGAACCATATGCAATTTAGAGTTGGATGTAGTTTTTCTAAAGGGCAATCGATGAAACTGCAGATCACAGAAAAGATACTAGAGAAATTCTGCGTACATACTGTATTTCCTTGCAAAATTTGTCCAATCAGCTACTGTATCTACCAATACGCAGTACAACCTGTGTCTTGGTAAAAGCAAGCTTTTTTCACAATAACCTTCTGTGGAAACTTTGCGCGCATTGTCACTGTTTTCTTGGATATCATTTTTCAAAACCAGTGTGGTGAAAACTTAGATTTTTAAAAATTCTTATTGAAATTTAGATAGAGATCTGTAAATCTTTTAGGTATATGATTGGATTTGTTTGGGTTAGGATTTTTGGATGGCTGGGGGACTTCTTTGGTGGGGGGGGGGATGATGATGTTAATGTTAAAAGGGCTTGTACTGTAATTGTTTGATAACTGCAATACGTTATTTAATTGAATCTAAGGTGGGCCAAATCCTGGTAGTGAACAGCCTGGAGGTAGTGGTGGTGGAAAAGGAGGCAAAGATTGGTGGAAAGAACTACTTGACAATCAACAGAGCATTTTGATCAGCATTGCTGTTGCTGCTGGGGCTGGCTACTTTCTTCTGGGTGGTTCAAGCTCAACAAAAGAGATCAATTGGCAAGAATTCCGAACCAATTATCTTGACAGAGGAGATGTGGACCGCCTTGTTGTTTCCAACAAGAGCACTGTGAAAGTTTACTTGAGGAGTGACCCTACAACTGTACGTTTTAGAGTTTGTATAAGTCCTATATTGCAGTGCACACCCTAGAAAGGCCCTATTTTTCATTTACATGCAGTGGCTAAGAAAGTTTCATACCTGCTTGAATTATTTGCATTTCAGTTTTTTAGAAACTTCCTGCAATGAAAAAATTTTCATCTTAGTTTTTTTAATCTGGAAAGATTTCATGCAACCAACTCCTCCATTGTAATGCTTACATGTTCCATCCGCTACTCAACCCCGGCATTAATAGCAAAGATTTGTTAAGAATATTCTTTCACATTCTGGTTAGATTTCCAGAAGTATTAAATTTTAAGTATTTTAAGCAAGGCTGCTTAGGAGTAGAAATTTGATGTTTTAAAACACCCACCCCAGTAACAACCCTGCTGAAGCACTGCCTCACCAAGGAGAAAGGACTACCTGCCAGGAAAATATTTTTCCCCACTAAGTTTGGGTTTAAAGCACTCGCCCCGCCTTCTTTCTGTTGCATCCCCATTGAAATCTTTGTTTACCTGTCAAAAATTACACAAGTACCATCAACGATAATAGCCGAAAGGTTTTATTTCTCTGTCATGATATTGTCAATTCCCGCTGAAAATTTAGGATTTCATGATCTTTTCCCAGCTATACTTTTAATGTCCTGGGTTGTTATTGGGGAATGTTTTAAAGACACTTTTAAGCAGCCTCAGTTTACAGTACAGACCTGATGGACAATGACATCAAAGATTTCACATGCAAATGTTCAGAATTGTCTAAATGCACAGAGGAATATTTGAGAGATACTATATATATATATCAGAAATAACACGTTTTGAACAAGACTTCCTAGGCAACAAGATATTATTAATGTAGCCATCTCATTTACTGTATCAATATCAATGTGAATTTTTGAAAGAGAATCTAAAGCTTCAGAGCAATCCTAGACTTCTCTAAAAAAATCTGAATTGAATAATACTTTTACACAACTTGAAGAATTGTCAAATATGCACCAAATTGATAGAAATCTGTAATGCCACCTTGCCACCAGTTGACCCTCTTGTATAGAAATGTGTGGAAAAATTGCTTGATTATTAGGGCTCTTCGGTTGAATACTTAAAAGGTCTTAGAGTCTTTCTATGGCACTCTGGCTTTTCCCTAAAGACACACTTTCTCAGGTCTGTTAGAATTGTTTGTTCACAGATGGTGGGGGAAAATTAGTTTAGAATTGATTGATACCTCTCCTTTTACTTCAGTGTTTGCCAAATTTGTCTGGATTAGGCCAAGAATGATGTTCTGATAGAAAGTTTGGTTTCCTCTCGGGGGGGGGGCTAATGGGGTGTGGGGGAAAACTGGAACTGTTCTATCAAAACATCGTTGGCCTAATCCAGACAAATTTGGCAAACAATGAAGTAACAAGAGTTATTTTTCAATTTTAAACTAATTTCCCCCACCACATATGGTTTACTATATTCTTAGCATTGCATTCTTTTGTCAGAGTCACTTGAGCTTCAATATTGGAAGTGTTGACAATTTTGAGAAAAACATGGAACAAGTTCAAATTGAGAAAGGGATAGATCCATCACAGTTTATTCCAGTTACATATGTCAAGGAATCAGAATATCTGTAAGTTGATCAAAAATGTTTAAAAATGCGTAATTGACTGTTTGATGTGTTCAACTCATTAGCAGTTGTCTGTCATTGACTTTCATGGTAGTAAATGTTGAAGGAATCATCGTTCTACCCTTTAAGGCTACCTGAAGTCTTTTGAATGCACTTGGTATTATGAGATACGTTACTTTAGGGGCAGAAAGTTTCGTGAGAAGAAAAAGTCGTGAAATTAAAGGCATAGCCCAAGAGACTAAAGATCGGGGTGATTAAGGAACAGCAAAGCAAAAACTTGAAGAAACGAAGAAATTGGATACAAAAAACTTTGGCGAGTCGAGAATTTTCTGTAATTTTGCGTGCACAAACTTTCGCGATTTTTGAATTTAGATTATGCCTTGGCAAAAACTTTCGCGAAAAATGCCGAAAAACGCGAAAATCACGAAACTTTCTGCCCGCGAAAGTTTCTGCCCCTAAAGTATTTTCTTTTATGATGGGCACTTTTAGTAGATTGCAAATTATACATTTTTTACTTTCTATCTGATCAATGTCTTTATTTGTTTATTTATTGTTTTTATTTTGTTTTACAACCAGTGACAAAAAGTAAACCTAAACTACTACATTCAGAATCAGAACTTACGGTCAAGGTATTTTGTACACATTAACGTTACAGTCAAGGCAAGAGTAGTGTGACCGATTGAAATAGATTATGCGAATATTAATCGTATAATAATCAAATTTTGATTTTCAAGAATCAAATAATAATAATGTTTTCATTCAACTGACCGCCCATACACTGTGTAAGTTGGACAATAGTTCAGCGGATGTGTGTGCCTGAGGAAGACAAAACAAGGCATTCCATGTATTTAGCAACACGAGAGCCTTACACCACATGTCACATCATCATTGAGAATAGAATTTTTAGCTATTCTGAAAAAGAATCTCAATCGAACGATAAGTTGCTACATTTTGCAGAATTTTCGAATGTGCACGAAAATAGAAGCTCTAACGCCACTCGATCGAATCTCGTGTACAGAAATGTATAAAAATATCGCTCAATCTAGACTCTTTTGCTGAATTTGCTAAAAGGTTTATTCTTAAGAATTTTCAGGCTGGAAAAAACAGATACAGTGTGCATGGAAGGATGCTTTGGGGGTGGTACTAGAACCTACAAACCTGAACCAAAATTAGCAATAACCCGAGTTCCCGCAATCAGGAAAGGCCAAATCTCGAACTTGCACTTCTGAACAAAATCTTCAATTCTTGTCAGTAGTCTTTGATTATTTCCAGCATTTTCGTTTTCAGCAACTGCCTGCGCTCCTTTTTAAGCATTTAAAAGGTGGTTTTTCGATCTCAGTTAACTACATGGACTGTATGACTTCGAAAACCCGACAGAATAGGAATTTTGAATGAAATATCCCAAACCCGGGCACAAAAAATTTACAAACCCGCAACGCGCGACACATCTTAAAGTCCGAAAACCCGAACGATATAAACGTAAACCGAAACCTGATGACTAAAATTGGCCTAACCTGTAACCCATGAAATCTCAAAGCCTCCCTCTGCGTGGTTTCTTTCTCATCTTGTCTGTATTTAATTATTTTCTTTCTTTTCTAGGAAGGAGTTCTTGAAACTGACACCCACAATCTTGATAATTGGTGCCATCCTGTACTTCAGTAGACGCCTTTCAGCTGGTGCCAGAGGGCAAGGAGTATGTACATTTATCTTCCATTTCTTGAAGATAAAGTAATGATGATGCAAATGATCTAAATTTCATACTAAGCGTTTGAAACAGTGAATGAATCTTTAATCCCTGGCTAGAAATTTTTTAAGGAATCCCAAATGCACAGTGAGCGGTAGAAGAAGAGTCAACAAGTACACTAAAACTTAAATAATGCGTCAATAAAATCTTCTTCAGAAATTGTCTGATGTTTTGATAGATATTGTGACTAAAATATTTGATTGAGAAATGCTAGACACACGGATTCACTTGCATTTCCAGTATCCTAGGAGCTAGGAATTTTCAAAGGTCTGAAATATTTCCAGCGCACACGGTTTTGACTTCTATCATTTTCCGATTGTTGAGTACTCAATCATATCAACCTTTAACAAATAATTTTTCTGTGTCTCAAGGGCATATTTGGAGTTGGACAGACTACTGCAAAATTCTACAACAAAGAAACGGGTGTGAAGATTCGCTTCAGGTGGGTATAATATCTTGTCATGGATTTCTGATAATAACTTAAAAGGGCTGGATAAGGAATCCTTGGCGAAATTTTTGATTTACCTGCTCTTTGATGAGTTTCATTAGGACGACTTCGCGTCAGCTGAAAACTTATGTCTGTGGCGTCTCGAAGATGAATCTTGGGACGTCGCTTTAACACACTTTTCATCGCTATGTATCTGCGATTGCTGAGGTATAACAGTTCAGTTGATCTTTCACCCAGATTTCAGCTTTTGTGCAGGCAAGGGTCTCTCTGTTTGAATCTAATTTCTCTTTTCAAAATACGATATTTGATGCATCAGCGTTTGATTCATTTTCATTTCATTTTATCATTGTTTAAAACACACGAGATCCTTTCAGCAAATTAATATCCTATTAACAATATTTCTATAAATATATAAACTAAACCATCCTCAGAAATAACAGAAAAGTAAAAATGAAAAACACAACTGTTAAAAACCAGACGTTTCGATTATCAAATCTTCATCAGTGCTTTACAATAAGAACAGCCAAGTATTTATAGGTAAAAATGTTTACATGCAATTGTTTTTCATCTAGCCTAAGCGGTTCTAAAATCGACAAGGGACTAGAATTCATGCTGTTAGAAACTAGGACACTGGACTCTACGGGGACTCCTAACAATGTACACCCTCCAAGGACCTGCTTTTTGTAAAATTGCTAAATCCCTGATGGCGAGATGGAGACTCCAAAATACCTTAAAGGATCTGCTTTTCGTAAATTGCTGAATCCCTAATGGCTAGATAGAGACTCGAAAATACCCCCAAAGGACCTGCTATAAGAGAAAATATTTCTCTTATAGCAGGTCCTTTGGGGCCTGCTATAGGCCCCAAGAGAATATTTCTATAAAATAATATGAGAAAAGAAAAAAAAATTGGAATATTGCTGCTCTACCAAGGGGTCGTGTTTGGGTCCTGTGATTTGTTTACTTATGTCTTATCCAGCCCCTTCAAGCTTAACAATAATATTTATTTTGTCAGTGGAAATTATATTTCTTCCTTTTTTGCACTGATGACATTCATCGAATTAAATGTATGGAAGCATTTGTCAAAACTTTTATTCGTCACGTTATGTTAGTCATCTTTCACGGAAAGGCTTTTGGTGATATCATTAAGGGAATTACCAATTATTTATTACCTGACTGGAGTTTCAAAAACGAGGCAATACAGAATCCCGCCACTCCTATTGGCTAGTCACACATTTCCCGCGGGTTTCCCGTAGCTTTGTATAATACGATACAAGGACGCGTTTTCGGCACCACAGCAACTGCTTTAGGCCTAGGCCTGTGAGATTTGCAGTTAACTCAAACGACATGATTGTAACAAAATGTGTTTGATGAAATGCTAGTCAAGATCAGAAGATGTCAGGTATTAAAACTCATACTAACCGGTTTTGTCGCTGTACAGGAAATTATAAGGTCCCCGGTCTTAATGCACAGGCCTCGCAAGCTCGGTCTGTACTTCTAAGACCTCGGGCTTTATATTTTCCTGTACAACACAAAACCGGTTAGTATGTGCATAGTAAAGGTCTTTTATGGATAGGGTAGTTAATGTGCAATGGGTATAAGACCTTTAACATCGCGTCGGCAAGGAGATCTATCTTTGCAAGAAAAGTCCTCGGAAGAGATCACTAGAGATAAATTTGTTCACAGAAATTATTTGCACTTTTTCAAAAGAGTGACAGACTCCTCTGTGTGAAAATATCTACTACTCAGAGAGTCTTTAATATACTATTATCGCTTTTAACTCTTTATTTGGTTGATTTCAAATATACGCCCGTACTCAACACAGTATTCCTAATTGGGAGCAATATGAAGATATTTCACTGCAGAGCAAGATAAATATAGTCTTAATTAGTGCATAACAACAATTTCGCATTTGTTATGTCAAAATGGATTTGACTGTCGTATTTTCTTATGTAAGTAATCTCTTCTTTTTCACAGAGATGTTGCAGGCTGTGAAGAGGCCAAAATTGAGATTATGGAGTTCGTGAACTTTTTGAAAAATCCCGACAAATATCAGGAACTTGGAGCAAAAATACCCAAGGTGAGATAAAAATAAATCATAACCCACAGAATCTTTGAATGTTAAAGGACAAGTCCGGGGTTGGTATGATTCATGATAGAATACAAAGTGATACTGCTATGGATGGTGTATCCTACCGTTTTTCGCCTTCTCCTTGTGGAATTGCTTATTCAGACAAGCGATTTATGCGAAGTGACGTCATATCGCTTAAAGAATTTGTCTCATTTTCAATGATAACGCACAGCCGTCACACCGTTAACGGAGTAGACCTTTTTAATGGTTTCGCATATTTCTGGTAGTGGCATCGTTAACGAGGTTGTTCATTGTTTCTCGCCTCGTAATCGTTGCTAGACTCTTAATCGTGAGCTCTTTCAAGAAAATGGTGACACAACGACCAGATTTGGCCTAAATTATCAGAACATTTAAGGAATTGACGGCCGCTGGGAAGCTCAAAATGTAAAGCAAAGATAAGAATTTGCGTCATTTGCTCGTAAGTTTGTTGTGTAGCATTCATCATCCCAGCCCCAGACTAACCTCGTAGCCACTGACAATGGGGGCTTTCCGTAAATTGCAACACATACATTGCCCTGGAGCCTGTTAGGCTGTTCTGCAATTTGATTGGCTTGACGTTCAGTCAAGATGGACGTATATATCGCAAAATTGCTTTCATGCCGCATAAATTAGGCCACCTGTACAAATAGAACTTCAGTGCATGCTGGTTGACCATGAGCCTTTAATCTTTTATAGCACCAATCTTTTTCAGATGATAATAAGGAAGATTTTAATGAAATCAAAGTCCATCTTTTCTCGTCATAAATATATTACGTTTACTTAAATGAATGAGAAATGTTTACATTCTAAGTTGATATTATTTATTTAAAGACACTCGCATTGTTTACTTGATAATCATAGGCGTAAATCGATGATTACTGCGCTGGATAAAAAGTCAACCAACGTCACAGCTTTGTCAACAAATTTATTATCAAAGCTGGTGAAAGTTTGTTCGCTTTGACAGAAGTTTGATTATTGCTCATTCTCTTTAGTTTAGTTCATTATTGTGCTACCAATTACTCATAATTTTAATGAGAATTTAATTGTTGTGAGGAGTGCGTTGTAAAAATTTTCTGCGTATAACATGAAACGTAAAATATTTTGTTGTTAGTTTCAGTCACAGTTTCATTCAGTTTCAATTTCTGTTTCTTATCATCTTAAGTTCCTTTTAAGAAAGTTATTCCTTGATCCTTATGAAAAAATCTTTAAACAGGGTGTCAGGGTTTTCAAAAGAGTTGTGCCCCGTTTGTGTGGCTGCGGTGGAGGAGCAGGTGGATTCAGTTATCTCAGTTTTTAAACATTTGCGTTGGTCAGGCTTCAACTTAGAGTTTGAGACCTTGTATTTGTCAATTTGGCATGTAGTTGCTGATTTATAGCAGAGACAGGGCAAAATAAGTTATTGCTGCAACTTAGGTACCCGGAGTACCCGGAGTGCAACTTAGGTACCCGGAGTGCAACTTAGGTACCCGGAGTACAACTTAGGTACCCGGAGTGTTTTAACCTTGATTTAAACAGTATACCGAGGGGGCCTCTTTGATATTGTTGTTAGCCATGCTCCACACTTTTGTACTAAGTTAAGATAATGCCTCTTGGCCACTTACTGTTTGCATTAACGGTACTGCAAGATCGTCTCTAGTGTTTCTTAGCTCTCGAGTGTGGAAATCTGATAGTCTAACGAACAGGTCACAAAGGTACTGTGACGCAACATCGTTTATAGATTTATTCATCATAGTAGACGTTTCTTTCACAATCATTTCTTTGATGGACAACCTGCCAAGCTCTTTGCGTAACAGCACAGAAGCTGCATCATGAGGACGACCCGTAACGATTAGAGCAGCCCTGTTTTGTAATTTTTGTAGAGACTCTTTTCTCGTAATACCGCGATAGCCTCAAGCGTAGCAGCAATACTTTAGATTTGGTTCTACAATACTATGATAAATGTCCTTCAAGGTCTCCATAGATGCAAGATTTTACAGTATTTCAAAGAATGATGGCGCGAGAAACTGTCCCATTTTTTTTTCTCTCTTTTTGACACCTCCACGCTGTTGTCTGTTAGGAGACCAAGGTATTTCACTTTGTTCACGAAATCAATGTCAGTAGCACCTACGTAAAACACACGCAACAAAGCAGGTTGTACTGCCATGTCATTTGCATTTTACATTGACGCAACTATGTGTTGGGGTTGGAGCTCGAAGCACTGCAACCCCAAATGCAACTCCGCATGAGCCTTATTTTCTTCGGACAAAGCCCATAACATCCCCCAACAAAATACTCAATGCTACCAAAGAAATAGATAACAATGTGACGCTTTGCAATACCATGCTTCACAAATACGGAATTGGTAGTCGAGCGAGGTGTAACTAGATTTTATGTGGTCATTATCGATCAGTTTTGTGAATGAATTCTAACGAAAATATTTATCACTCAGGCAGTTTCATCGGCTGTTTTCCACAGCTTGTCACTGTCTGAGAGATTTCCCTGTACCAAAATCTAAACGGTCAATGCGGGCCGTCCCTTCCAGCACTTAGAATCAGGGCCGCTCAGGGCTTTTCAAGGCCCAGGGACGAAACTGAGAAATGAGGCCTCTTGCGAGCGAATTGAGCAGAAAAATTTTTCGATCACGCCCTTTAGATTGGCTTAAAATGCGTTTCATAGCATTTGCTGCAGTCAAAATGTCAAAAATCGTCAATTATGAGGCCCCTTACCCCGAAGGCCCTGGGGCAAATTGCCCTTCCTGCCCCTTCTCGGCGGCCCTTTTTAGAATGATAAATTAAGAAGAGGAAAAACGTTTCTAAGCCAATTAGCTTCTGAAACCATATGCGCGCAATACTTTAAAAATTAATAGACATCCCACTATGCTGGTTGCTTGCCTGTTGCTTGCGTAATCTATTCTTCATGGACATCTGTGTTTGTTCCACTCGTCAAAGCTGGTCAAATTTTCGGTTTTAGTCATATTTCAGCTATAGTTTGTTGCCTTTGTTAAATATTGTTCTCATCCATAGGACTTATTTATCCAGAAGATAAACAAAGTTTCATTCAATTTCAAAAACAATATTTCATAAAAATCAATTTGTGGATATGAATTCAAAAAGGCTAATTAACTTTATAAACATTTCACGTTCTGACGTTTAAAATGTTGAATTTATTTTGACATTTTTATTCATTTGATACACCTGAGCCCCTTGTTATAATAGTCCATCTGTGTAAAGTTGGCGTTACATAGATATTTCCCGCAGCTGAGCGCGCGAGGCAATGGCTTCTAATCTGCCACAGACACGTGATTGTTCTTTGAAGTAGCTTGATTTTAAATTTCATAGCCTGAGTCAGCAAGATTCGTCAATAACCATTATCACTTGATTTCGAGGTCGGCGTCGAAACATTGCATCAGCTGTCAAGGAAAGATTGCTGTTGCTGAGAATATTATCTTTGAAAATTATCTTTTATTTCCGCCGTCTTTGATAGCTCCACCAAAGCATTATGGTTTATATCTTACCTTCAGAACCGATCATGTGCTGTCAATAGAGGAAAGGAATATTCAAATCATGCGGGGTTCCTCAGGGGTCAATTCTTGGTTCATTCATATTCCTTCTCTACGTGAATCACTTGGCGCAGGCAGTCGACTGTGACCTGCTTTTGTACGCAGATGATGCCTGCTTGGTTTTTAAAGACAAAACCATTGAGCAAATAGAAAACAAAATAAATGGAAATTTCAATGCACTCTGCGATTTGTTCTTAGATAGCAAGCTGGGCATTCATCTAGGAGAAGACAAAACTAAATCAGTTCTCTTTGGGCGTAAATATTGCAAGAACCTTAAAAAAGCTAGACACGAGGAGATGTGAATAATGATCAAACAACATTCAACGGTCACATATGTGGAATGTATTCTGGATGCAAGTCTCTCTGGGGGAGTCGATGGCAACTAGGATGCTTGGAAAGATAACTGGCCAGCTAAAATTTCTGCACAGAAAGCAAAACTTCCTGGATAGCTCCCTCCGAAGGTTGCTTTTAAATGCCCTTATTTAGCCCCATTTTGATTACGCATGCACCTCGTGGTACCCAATGTTGAATAAGAGGCTGTTCAAAAAAAATCCAACCTGCTCAAGACTAATGCTTTTGTTTTCTTACCTGAATTTAAAAAACACAGCCCATATCGATGTCACAGAATTCAAAGCTATTAATGGATTCCCCACAAAGAATGGGATAGATCAATGTGTCTGTGTTAATGCAATGAAATTTTCCAACGGAATTTCCCCAGCTTACAGTGCTGAGATATTCCATTCAGCAAACCAAGGCTGCTTAACGGCAAGGTCCAAGTCTAAATTGAAATTTCCATTTCGTAAGAGTATTTCTGGACAAAAATGCCTATTTTATCAAGGCTCTTTCAGATGACCTAAAAACAAAGAATGGAGAAAATGTGTTATTGTTATGGACTGCTATACGACCTAAATGGAGTGATTCAATGAATTTCTTAACAAGATCCTTTGCATTTCAAAGAATTTCAATCAATGTAATTGGTTGATTACTTTGACGCAGAGAATCATGGTCAAAAATTCCCTGACGACATCTTTTGAGCAATCGACTACTATGTTTTGATTGGGTAGCGCCAAAGGTTCCTCCGGCGCTCCCTGGTTTGATGTTATTAGTATCAGAACAAAAGTTAAACTGATGGTTCAGTTGAACCATTCAGATGAGAAATATATCGAAAGTCGTCAACATACTTGGTCGACTTGATCGGCACGAGACAGTAGGCGATTCTTTTCAGCTTGGCTTGAGAATTTTGCTGCTTTTATTTAGGACTACTAAGGTGTGTTTACTGACAAGACTCAGACGGAGTGCCGTTTGTATCTGGTTCCGGGTCATGATTCCAGGAAATGTTCTTGCTTTTGTTGATACTAAATATTGTATATTTTTTTCCAGGGTGCTATATTATCAGGACCTCCTGGGACTGGCAAAACCCTACTTGCGAAAGCCACTGCTGGGGAAGCTGGAGTACCTTTCCTATCTGTTTCCGGGTCAGAATTCCTGGAGATGTTCGTTGGAGTTGGTCCTGCACGTGTGCGAGATCTGTTTGCAACAGCAAGGAAGAATATGCCTTGTATTATTTTTATTGATGAGATCGATGCTGTGGGCAGAGCACGTGGAAGGTCTGGTGCGTTTGGAGGGCATGATGAGAGAGAGAACACGTTGAATCAGTTGCTTGTTGAGATGGATGGTAAGTGCTGTATTTTCATATTTTACCAGTGCTGTACAGTGATAGGCAAACGTGTGCGATTGCTTCCTTCAGTGTTAACGAAAAATCGATCTTTTCATGACCCAACTGACAAGTGTGTGACGAAACGCTTTTTCTTTGTTATTCGGCGTTGCTCTTTATTGCAGCTATTAACGCAGCGTACATGTAGACCCGCTATTCAAAAGAAGAAGGGTCTACGAAACAATGAGCAAAAGCTTGCTACAGTGAGTTCCAGATTTCTAGAACTTAATTTATGCAGCCTTTGTTGAGATGCGTTTCACACATTACTTGATTAGCGGATTAGGATAATTAAAGATAATTACTCGAGTGGCCGTAGCAAGCTTTGCTCCTTTTTTCCTGGACCCTTCCTTCTTTTGAATAACGGGTCTACTTCTAGGCTACTATTAAAGGCATTGAGTCATGGTAAATCGACCGCGTATTCCCACTTTTCACAAATTGCTGAGTCAAGATGATAGCCTTCGTCAATCCGATTGGCTGTTATTCAAACTGCGCACATGATTTTGCAACCTCGAAATAAGCAAAGCAGACAAACTCCTTATGTCTGATCACATGTGGACAAACTGATCACATGAAAGCAGACAGACCCTAGCGGAGAATTGCCATTTACCATGACTCAATGCCTTTAACGTATTTTGTCTCTTTTCAGAGTTTTAAAGGAACCGAGTTCATATAAATACTTGTTCATTAACGCTGTCCTGAATTTTTTGCTGACAAATCGCTGACAGCCCTTTGTTATCGCACAATAGTGCAAAAGTCATTAGCAGTGGAGATCAAAGACTTTTTAATCCTTGCATTATCCTGAGAAATTTCTTTGGTTTAATTTCAATAGGGATTAAATGGCAACTTTTGTTTTATGATTGAAAAGAAGTTGATATTAGTGATGAGAGCGCTATTTACACGGACTCAATGGCTTTAAGTTAATACGATGTTTCTCTTGCATGGTTTAACATTTTTCTCCCAAGTTGCAGGTTAATTTGATTGATTTTCTCGCGCAGGCAAGAGTTTAACCTTTTTCTTTCCACGGATTACAGTGTCCGATGTTGCCCAGAGACGCAGGCCAGGCTTGTATGTAATTATGATGAGTCGGTTGTTTACAGTCAAAGCGGAAGAAGCGTGCCGCTTTTATTTTCAATATTCAAACTTAAATCTTATCGGAGCTCCCCTTCGGCGCTCCCTGTTTGAATCTGTCAAGGAATCTCGAAAATTGGTATTTAGGTAAATATAGTGTCCTGTGTTTCTACATTGGCTTGCACTGCGTTTCGAAGCGAAATTCTCCAACTAGATTGGCCGATCGTTTTAAGTAAATTCTAAATAACTCAAATTTCAACTGTTATTTGTCTGCTTAAGTGGGAAATGAACATGTGTCCAGTTAAATGTAATGCAAATCTAATTCATCTCCAGTGCATTTCATCATCGAAATCTGTGGGCGCAAAGTTGGCAAATGCACTGAGAGCATTATTATTCAAAGCGCGCTAGAGGCAAAATCGTGCTTTTTATGGGCGATTAGATTCGATGTCTGTATGAGATCTGATTTATTCAAATTAGTACCACTTGAACTTTTTTATTCGATTTTGCCGATTCGGAAATACTTGATTATCTTATGAATTGAATTTGATTTTGAAATTAATAGTCAATTCTGGATGGAGACAAAATCATGCTTTTAATGTAACCAGAACCTTTGCTGTGCTAGATCTAGACTTGTTACTTGGAGTCCTTTGTCTCATGTTTCCTGTGATGTTTCTTTGTTTACTGTATTTGAAATATCTTTTCTTATCAAAATCTCCGGGGAGTAACTCGAGTTTGGGATGACGGGGACGTGCTGCCCAACGTTAAGGGAAAGACCTATTTCTTTAAGGATTTTCGCTCGATTTTCATACCCATTTTGAAGACTTTTGGGAGAAAACGCCTTTTGAACTTTCCAGAAATCAAGTTTCATTTCACCTTTAATGCCATCAACCAAGTTTCAGAACTAAAACGTTTAAAATCCAACGTTGCAAACGCAAAACTCGACTACTTTTTGTTACAAGTCAAAAAGCTACCCATTTCTAGTGGAAAATTTGAATTCTGAGACCCATATTTAAGTATTTTCGACTTTCCAAACCCATCCTTATGGGCGCAACGGCAAATACCCGTAGCTCTATGTATGGAAGTTACCCACCCCGGCATAAAAGATACTGTGATCAGATTTTATTGAATCTGCTGCGATAGATGTTAGAACACTACCACTGTGATGGAATCAAACATTTTTAGGCGTATCAAAAACGACTGAGCAGGCAGCAATATTCACCTTTCTCATTTTACGATGTTTTGATTTTCACTGCTTAATTCTAGATCAATGCATTTGTTGTTCAAATCAAGAACCTATGAAAAATCAAGGTGAAAAGGTTCTTGCGTAAAGGAATAAGTATTGAAGGCCACAGGGTATGGGTTTTCATTCAAGGAAGCCTCTTTTTTATGTGGCTTTTTCTGTATTTCGAAAAACTTACATTACTAATCGATTTGCCAAACAGTTAACATCAAAGTAAACATGTTTATTTGTCTTGGTCTTCATGCTACTGTTTGTTTGTTTGTTTGTTTTGTAGGATTTACGGCTTCAACAAATGTAATCGTTCTCGCTGGTACTAATCGCCCCGATGTGTTGGATCCTGCCTTGTTGCGCCCTGGACGTTTCGACAGACAAATTCATTTGCCACCCCCTGATATCAAAGGACGGTAAGTTGAAATATTTGCTCACATATTATCCATGTGTGTTTGTATGCTCTATTATCCAATGGCAATGTGTCCAAAGCTGGGTTTCATCCAGACAGACATGGTAAAAAGCTAGCCCAGGTCAAGTTGAAATATGTTCTACCGGGTTAGGTGAGCCAGAACAAAGTTCCTTCTTTTGAAAATTCATAGCTTCAAGAATACTTCACAGGTCTGTTTGATTCAAATTCTAGTTGAACGCCGAAAGACTGAAGTATTTTTGTGATTTTTCTCGCTGTCTTGCCAGCATTAAAATTCAGTTCAGTGGTTGCAAAATGACTGAAAAGGCCTTAAAACATTGATCAGATAGTTAAAGGGATCCATTTTCCAATAAATGCTAAAGAGTTTTAGGCCTATGACAATAACTGTACAGTGAATATCCTTCACCCATGAGCAACTTCATTTTCTTTATTGATCAGTGCGAGGAGTCCTGTATGATTTGATCACCGGTATTCCATATATATATATATATATATATATATATATATATATATATATATATATATATATATATATATATATATATATATATATATATATATATATATATATATATATATATATATATATATATATATATAATCGAAACACAACAGAAAGCATTAACAAAAACAACTCGTTTATTTTGCGACTAGTTTCGTCTGTTCATGCAGACTCTTCAGGCTTAAATGATGAATTTACAGCGACGATAGAATTTTATATGCATTATACTGATTTATTAATATGACGTCAAATCTTAAGTAGCTTCCAAGCTCAATTTGCGTCTAACTTTAATTATTTTACTAATAGGTATAGGAATGCGAGATTTGAATTTTGTTTTAATGCCCATTCCTTTAATTTCACATGGAGTTGTATTATTGTTTAAGTTACGATTATAGTTCTCATCATCTTGAGATTTTGCTGTCTTTTGAGATTCTTTAAGGGCTATCTCAAGTGCGTCTAATTCTGCCCCTATTTTTTCAAGTGCGGAGTTGTCAAAATCCTCACCATTTTCTTCTGCATTTATCTTCTTTTCAAATTCTTTTATGTATTCATATTCACGTTGTTTAATATCGTTTAATAATTGGGTGCTCTTGGGGCCAGGTATTTCTTCTGTCTTAAAATTTTCTGCAACTGCTGACGGTTTTGGTGCTGTTCTGATACTTTTGTATTCTTCCTCGTTATTTCTTGGTTTCCTATCATTGTTAGTCCTTTTAAAAGTACGTAACTGTGATCTCATTAGTGCTTCAATATGCTGCCACATTTCGTTAGATTTGATCTCTTCATTTTGACGTTCCATTTTCCATTGATCTTTTAAGGCCAGCGTCTTCAACGAATCTTTACCATGTTTTGTTTCGATCAAATTTTCTATTTCATTGTCAACATTGTTAAACTTTTTCTCATAGCTATTTCTTCTGGACAGCAACAATTCTGCTTCTTGTTGTAATTTTTGTTCAGCGTATTTCAACCGGAGTTCATATTCTTGTTTGGTTTCATCTGGACGATGTTTAGGAACTAGGCATTTTGGTAGGGTAATGTCAGTTTCATTGTAGCATTCAATGTAAATCTTACTAACATTTTTGTTCTTTAAGTAGTAATAGTAAGCCATTTTTCGTTTTCTCTTCATCTTTCGTAGGTTGTATGAATATCTTGATGGTTGGTGTTGTTTTGATACTGTTCTTGTTTCTTCTAACTGTACCCTTTCTTCTAGGATTTTGGTCAATTTCAGGATAACTTCTATCATATTGTTGTCACCTGGTGTTTTCACATCTGATAATAAATTCGCTGCTTCTCGTATTTGCCGTATGACTCCGAGATACGAGATACGAGATACGAGAGCCGAGATGGCAGAAAACAAAAACAAGAAAGGTTTAGAAGACCAACAAGATGAAACAAGGCTATCATCAGGTCCAGCATCCTTTTATCTCGGAGTCATACGGCAAATACGAGAAGCAGCGAATTTATTATCAGATGTGAAAACACCAGGTGACAACAATATGATAGAAGTTATCCTGAAATTGACCAAAATCCTAGAAGAAAGGGTACAGTTAGAAGAAACAAGAACAGTATCAAAACAACACCAACCATCAAGATATTCATACAACCTACGAAAGATGAAGAGAAAACGAAAAATGGCTTACTATTACTACTTAAAGAACAAAAATGTTAGTAAGATTTACATTGAATGCTACAATGAAACTGACATTACCCTACCAAAATGCCTAGTTCCTAAACATCGTCCAGATGAAACCAAACAAGAATATGAACTCCGGTTGAAATACGCTGAACAAAAATTACAACAAGAAGCAGAATTGTTGCTGTCCAGAAGAAATAGCTATGAGAAAAAGTTTAACAATGTTGACAATGAAATAGAAAATTTGATCGAAACAAAACATGGTAAAGATTCGTTGAAGACGCTGGCCTTAAAAGATCAATGGAAAATGGAACGTCAAAATGAAGAGATCAAATCTAACGAAATGTGGCAGCATATTGAAGCACTAATGAGATCACAGTTACGTACTTTTAAAAGGACTAACAATGATAGGAAACCAAGAAATAACGAGGAAGAATACAAAAGTATCAGAACAGCACCAAAACCGTCAGCAGTTGCAGAAAATTTTAAGACAGAAGAAATACCTGGCCCCAAGAGCACCCAATTATTAAACGATATTAAACAACGTGAATATGAATACATAAAAGAATTTGAAAAGAAGATAAATGCAGAAGAAAATGGTGAGGATTTTGACAACTCCGCACTTGAAAAAATAGGGGCAGAATTAGACGCACTTGAGATAGCCCTTAAAGAATCTCAAAAGACAGCAAAATCTCAAGATGATGAGAACTATAATCGTAACTTAAACAATAATACAACTCCATGTGAAATTAAAGGAATGGGCATTAAAACAAAATTCAAATCTCGCATTCCTATACCTATTAGTAAAATAATTAAAGTTAGACGCAAATTGAGCTTGGAAGCTACTTAAGATTTGACGTCATATTAATAAATCAGTATAATGCATATAAAATTCTATCGTCGCTGTAAATTCATCATTTAAGCCTGAAGAGTCTGCATGAACAGACGAAACTAGTCGCAAAATAAACGAGTTGTTTTTGTTAATGCTTTCTGTTGTGTTTCGATTTATATTTTTACTTGCGCACTGTATTATTTTCGTTCGACATATATATATATATATATATATATATATATATATATATATATATATATATATATATATATATATATATATATATATATATATATATATATATGCAAGTATGCATTTATTCGCCATCAAAAATTTAAACTTACGTTTGCGTTAAGTGAAAACTATTTAAAAGAAAAAAATGTATCAATGACAAATTTTAGAATGTAGCGAGGATATTGTTCAGTGAAGCGATATGATATCTCTGATACAAATTTGTAAAGCGAGCTCCAAGTTGAGATGGTAGGAATCTTAATGAAAAATTAAAGGCAGTCTGCCACGTATCTGATTGGCCTCAACAAAGTCAGAGCACAAAACAACGGATTTCTTTGTGAATCTTTGTATTTGAAACAAAGGAGGGCTATTCGTCTTGACTTTCGACGGTCGTAGAAAGTCAAATGATTAGCAGCCATTCAAATTTCCTATTCTTTGCATTGTCGTTATCGCCCAATCAGCTGCATGACAGACTACCTTTGAAAAGGTCAGGAAGAGACCTTGTTTCCATTGTCGTCCCGTGCAGAGGTGGAGATCAAACTCGTCCCCAGGCTGAGTTCGTTGCTTTACTTCTTTTCTGAGGTTAAAGAGGACTTTTTGCACTTTTGACTGGTTATTTGAAGACAACAGCAAACATAAATTATGAATTTCTTCCCACAAAAGAAAACTTCCCAATTATTCGAAGAACAAAAATGTAATCTCGTCACGAAGCAACATCCATTGTAATTCTGCTTTATTGCTTGGAATCGAGATTTCAGATTTAGCGTTGCCTAGCAAACTGTAAATCCATAATGGCTGTAAATGTGCCCATTTTTGGGCGGATGTGATCAGAGAGTGTACCAGGGTATTCTCTCTGCTTTCCGATCACCATATGACGTGAGAATACCGTGGGAACGAGGTTTGATGGGAATAAGCCTCTTACTTTTGGAAATGTCGTAGAACGCAAGAAGATAGCAACCTTTCTTTTTGCACCCTTCCACGTTCCAAGAAATAATTAGCAAATTTTTGATTTATAATTAAAGTTAAGCTGCATTGCATATTCATTTTATTGATTAAGAATTTGGTCTGTTTTTCACAGAATGTCAATATTCAAGGTCCATTTAAAGCCGTTAAAAATGGATGCAGATATTGATACTGTTGCTAGAAAAATGGCAGCCTATACACCTGGATTCACCGGTATGTCGTTAAAACTTTGATAATAGTTCTTTGCGAATATCTTGAGCTTTCGATGAATTTCTTGTTTCGTGGTTTCACTTTCCTATCTTAACAGGTCAGTTGATACTGGCCATTTCGATTGTTACAATATTGTTAAATCGAATGATCGAATGACGTGTAATGCAATTCAACTTACGTTTGTAAGGAAGCTTGGTCCGCTAAAGGGCCGTCGTCCCCAGTTTTGACCATCGGTTGGATGCTTCTTATTCCACAGCATTCCAGAACGTGTTAACAACTTTTCGATGTGGTATGTAAAATTCATTTAAAAATGCCGACCCTTTCTCGGGGCAACCGATATGTTTTAGAGGACCAGGGACAAAGCTGCGAAATGATGACCCCTGCAAGTGAAGCGAGCAAACAATTTTTTCGGTCATACCCTTTAGATTGGCTAAAATGCATTTCAGAACATTTCCTGCACTCAAAAATGTTAAAAATCTTCAGTTATGAGGTTCCGTAGACCCTGAGGCCCTGGAGCAAATTGCCTCTCCTGTCCCCCCTCTCGGCAGCCCTGCTCTTTTTTACCCGTATTTTTATCGATTTCATTGAAGGTGCTGATGTTGCCAATGTATGTAATGAAGCTGCTCTGATTGCTGCAAGACACACTTCACCAAAAATTGAATTGAAACATTTTGAACAAGCCATTGAACGTGTTATTGGAGGTGAGTTCATATTTTTTTATTCATACAGTACAACTCGCATACCGGGTGAACGAGATAAAGTCCCCACTTTAAAGGGGGTGTGCAATGGTAAATAGGCTTCTCTATAAATAGAGCAAATAGAATGCGCAGACACAGCATTGTTTCTTTAGATATTGATTATTAACAAAACGTGTGGGTCATCAATTTCAATGGGCTCTTTTTAGATTCTCTGCTCTGTGCAAATGCAGGCTTTATAACCTTGCACAAATCCTTTAAAGATTCATAGCACCAAGAGTTTTTACCATGAGCACTTCACATATTTTGACGATTCAAATTCCATTGAAGAGCCGAAAAGTCGAAGTATCTTTGTGATTTTTCTCGCTGTCTTGCCAGCACTAGAAGTATAGGGAAATTTAACTGTATGAAAACTTCATGGTTGCAAATGATTGAGAATTGGCCTCTGCAACATTGATCAAATAGAGGATTGCGCTAAAGATGGCGGCGAGGAATTTTTTACCGAGATGCATTGCATTCGAATTACAAATCTTTAACGATTCTACAGGAATTCGATTAAAGAAAGCAGTGCATCTCGGTAAAAAATTCCTCGCCGCCATCTTTAGCGCAATCTTCTATTGTATGGACTCACCTTGCACAGAAAAATATGCAATGGGCGTTTCACCTCTCCCAAGAATTATTCGATTTTAATTTTCAAACAGATACTAGACTTCTTCTAAGTAACAAAAAAATCTCAATCCAAACAAGGCTTAGGACATTAAAAGCTTATATCTGGCCCATCATGAATTACGCTTGTGAAACATGGAACATAGGAAAAGAAGAAGGAAGGAATTTGATAGTTTTGAATTTTGGTGCTACAGGAGAATGCAAAAAATCAGTTGGACGGGGCATGGCACCTGAAGACGAAGACTACACTTTGAGTCCTATGGAATTAAATATCCAGTGGATATCTCTCACCTATGAGCAATTGCATTTTTCTTAATTGATCTGTACGAGGAGTCCATTATGATTTGATCAATGTTTTAGGCCATTTTTCAGTCATTTTGCAACCGTGAAATTTTGTAAAGTTGAAGTTACGTACTGTATACTTCTAGTGCTTGTGAGACAGCGAGGCGAGAAAAATCACAAAAATACTTCGATCTTTCGTCTTTTAACTAGAATTTGAATCATTCAAATCTGTGAAGTACTAGCCTGCGTGCAGTCTTTCTTTTGTAAAATTTAAAGAATGTATCGTTGAAAGACTGCGCATCACCAAGAGATTTATCGTATAGATGACTCAGCAGCAAAATGAAATCAATGAACATAATCTGGTCTATTAATCTGTTCAATTTCAAACAAAAACGAAACAAAGACACTACGTGAGCTGATTGTGTTTAGTGGCTCGGAAAATTCCCAACTAGGCTCAAATTGGCTCATACCGGGTGTCCCAGAAAAAAACGCAACATACTTGAATAATTCTAATGGAAGCTGTTTCATACTTGTTAGCAAACAATTATTTTTATTGAAATCTACAATTATTAGAATGAATTTTGATATATTTTCCAGTATTTTTGGTGACTCGGTTGTAAAGTTAAAAATCAGCAAAGTTCAAAATTGCTTCCAGGTCGAAACCAGAGCTGCTGCAGTAGCAATAGTTGATTAAATTGTCAAATTATAAAAAATTACAGTCTTGGCAATTACCAAAGATTGCTGACAAGTGCTCAAACACAAAATTTAATTGAATATTGAACAGATACTTGTATATAGATTTCGGTCATGGCGAAGTTGCATTTTCTAAAATGACTAGGCCATTCTTACGGTTATGCTTTCAATTGGAAATGAACACTGAGAGCTCCTTCAAAACTAGATAACTCATAAATCATTAAGGGATCACTTTTGTCACAGTTTCTTGATTAAATTATGTGCTTGTCTGTAATCCTGTAAAGTTGCAGATAATGCCACACTTGTAATTTTGCATTATGCTTTAAACTAGCTGTGGGAGGTCTGGTTTTGCCATGAACGCAAATTTTGAGTTTGCTGATTTATAACTCTGCAACCAGGTCACCTAAAATTCTGAAAAATATCTCAAAATTTAATCTAATTATTGTAAATTTTGAGAAAAATAATTATTAAATTATTAGTTTAAAATAGCTTGTATTAGAATTTTTTAAATCTGTTGCGTTTTTTTGGGACACCCGGTATTACAATGGATTAATTCACCAAAATACGAAAAATTGTTCACCAATGCGCAGTCTTTCTATTTTCTCCTTCATTACACAAAGGAAAGACTGCACGCAGGCTAGTGAATAGCCTGCGTGCAGACAATACCCAAACGTATAGTCTGCGCAACACCGCTCAATATCACGTATTGTATGAGTCAGCATTTCATTTCAATAGCAGTTTGAATGGCCCTTTCTATTTAGCGTCTGTGTATTGTCTGCCGTAGGGTCCTTAGAATTCCAGAGTATTGTAAAATTAATGTAATTTGCTTAGAGAACAAAGCGAAACCTGAGATTTAATCACATGATAGGCGTTCTCAAATCTGATTGCTTCCTTGTTTCGCAGGAAAGCGATATTACTGGCTTATACAACAATGCATTTTCTTTGTTGTCACATAGATGATGAAGCATATACTACACAATAGCGAGCGGCGTTGCGCAGACTATACCATTTTCTTGGGTATAGTGTGCACGCAGGCTAGTGAAGTACTTGATGTTTTTTTGATATTTCATTTTATTAAGGAGGGTAGCCTGTCAACGAGAGTTGTTTTACAAGTGGCCCTCCAATGTACTGTTGGTGCTATCAATTTTATAGAGAGGGAGCTGTTTTTTCTGTCTCAACGGGTATAATATCCTTCCTCATACCAGAGCCTACAACGCGAAATCTTCTATATTTACCCCTTTTTTGAAAGAACCTATTCACCCTTGTTTTTGTAGAGGCTCTTAAATAAGAGCCTCTACAAAATAGTAGATCAATGCGTTTCCTTTTCAAAATATTTTGAAAAGAAAACGCATTGATCTACTATCGGCTGTCACTATCCAAAGAATAGATTTTGTTACTGTGGAAAATAGAAAATGTTGATATTGCTTTCAGCCAACTAAAACCCTAAACAAATGTCTGATTGGACCATATTGCTACTGATCCATCCTCTGTTGCAAGAATTTTGGTTTTAAACGAAGACATCCTTAAAACTGTAAACAAAAGAAAAATCATTGAAGAGGCAAATTTTTGAAAAATTTACGAACCCACTTCATTAGTTCATTAAGTTTATCCACCCCAGAAGAACCAAAATAGTGTGGTTTGAAAAAGTAGGTGCTTATGTGCAGGTTTGTCACTGCAGCAGGTTGATTTCTGGAAACTGCGTTTGTGGTTGGGTTGTCAAATGTTTAAATTTTTGTGTTCTCCAATGCTAAATAGACGCCCCTCTGTTTATCAAATTTTAGATAGTTTTCTCACCCCCAATTTTATTAAGGCTGTCCGCTAAAAGGCTGTCCGCTAAAAGGCTGTCCGCTAATTAATTTTGTTGAAAGTATGAGCAAAATTTTCCTGAACGTAGATAGAATTGGTCAAAATCTGTGCAGATGGAACATTTTTATAAATTGTTGAGAAGGAGTTTCTCTTCCAACGTGCCACATTGTCTTAGAACGTTGGCGAGCATAAACCTCCACAACTGTCTGTCCTTTGCTGTTCTCAGGATCCTTGTTTTGCTACTTGCGACCTTTCTTTTCATCAACTAACCTGTTCTGTCAAAGTATAGAGCTCAAATCTTTACAAAGGGTGTAAACTTCTGTTACATTTTTCTTTTAATTAAGATTATTGGAAGGAAGCTTTGGTAATTTGCTGTAAATTTGCCGTGGCAATATTTTGATTTATTTCAAAATGGTACCGGGTGAGTCAATTAAAACGCCCGGCGTTTGAAAAAATCCTGCTCTCTGAATATCAAAGCAATGAAATTGAAACTGTCTTATTTTATGCCCGATATATCAACTTAGGTCCAGTAATTTATCCGGTTTTAATCGGCAATTCCTTCCCGTCGAAATAGGAGATTTTCTATAGAAAGCCTCTTTCGAAACCTGCAAAAACGAGCGAAAACAGCAAGCAAAATTCCCCTTTGTTCTCCTTCCTGACAATAATGACTCTTGAATGTGTTCATGTATTTTGTCCTCATGAGAGAATGGAATCCCCCTGAATGAGTTATTCACACAAGGGGGAAAACTTTTCAACTCGTCAAAAAGAAAGCACGTGCTAAAGCGTGCTAAAAGTCATCGCTGTGGGGTTAACACTTTAGGGACTTTTGCTTGTAATTTTATCCTGTTTTTTAAGGTTTCTCAAAGGGGCTCATTTTAGAAAATCGCTTACAAAATATGAACGTAGTGACCGATTCTAGTCAGAAAAATTTCTAAAAATAATTGAGCATGTTAGCTATTCAATCACGTATTGCAAAATACCACTGCTTGTATACTCAGGGAGCAGTAGCCTCTCAAACGCCGGGCATGTTTTTTGACTCACCCGGTAGTATTTATTAATTTTGAGGTAAATGAATGAACAAAAGATTTCTGCTAGCAACCAAATTATAGACGCTCATAAACCATGGCTTTCTAGACGGTTGTATCAATTATCCTCCAGCAACTTAAGATTTACGATGACTTTGATTTTCTCCAAATTTTCGATGAAATTTTACGAAGATAATCAAAATCCTTGTATCACTTTATTTATCTATGTGCAACTCCATTATTCGCAACCAGAAGAATATTTTCAGCTTCAGCTGCCTAATGTTTCAAGGGTTCATAACCTGGTCGGGTGGAAAGTGTAACAGAAGAATTTGTTGCAGCGTCAGCTGCCTGATATCTCAAAAGAATCAGCAAGCTGTGAAATCTGTTTCTTTCTGTGGGTTTGTGGGAATCTGGCCATCCTGCAATTCGCTTTGCCGAAAGCCTTTTTAATTGTCTCTTATTCCATGGAATGAATGGGTGTTTGTTTGACTGCGTTTTGGTCTTGAAACAGCGGCTGGTTAGACAGGCAGTGATTTTGTGATGCAATGCCAACAGAACTGAACTGACTGCAAGGTTGAGGGGTTGCAGGGCAGGGGGGGGGGGCAAAGGCATCTTGCAATGCTAACAGAATTAGGCGATTTAGGGCGTATTCTTTTGGGCATCTGAAGTCTGTTAGTCTTCTGAAAACGGTAGACTTCGCAGAGAAAAATGTCAGTTGCCAAAAGAATGCGAATTCTGAAAATTGCAGAGTTGGCAGACTTCGCAGAGAAAAATCCCAAAAGAATACGCATTCTGAAAGGAAGAGAATTCGAAAGTTCGAACGTTGTTGTTCGGCCGAATGAGTTGAAGTCATTGCAATACAAATCCCAAAAGAAGAGAATCTACAAAGTGGCATTGTTTTTCAAATGTTTTGAAGGTGTCACCATTCACGAAACAATAATGCTCTCTGATGCGATCTTTCATAACTCTGCCAACGCCAGGAGCAGAAGGTTTCCGAAGCCTCGCATCTCTACTGCTTTCAGGCCCCGTCCACACGTATCCGGATATGTTTGAAAACGCATCTTTTTTTATCCGTTTTGGGTTAGCGTCCACACGGAGACGGCGTTTTCGGTCACCAAAAATGAAGCTTTTCGAAAACGCTCTCCAGAGTGGATCTTTTTGAAAACGCCGTTTTCCTGTTGTCGTGTGGACGGGTGAAATCGGAGCTTTTCGAAACGCTGACGTAACAGCGTCAATTTAGCACCAAACAGAGCATGCGCTCGGTTCTTTGGGGATCACGCGAGGGCATGTTGCTTGTCTGTTTTCTTTTATCGAAGTTCTAATGTCGAATATCGTTATCGAATATCGAATTTTACTTTGGAATAGCGAATTTCGAATGTCACAGCGTTTTCGTGTGGACAAGGATATTTTTGAAAACGGTCCTCGTGTGGACGCGGATCTTTTTTTATACGGATAAAAAAAGATGCGTTTTCAAAAATAGCCGGATACGTGTGGACGGGGCCTCAGAAGAGCCCAAAATAATACGTCATTAATCTCTCGGAAGTCTACCGAAAATAGAATGACCAAAAGTTTTGGCTTTTATAAAAGCGATCGGATGTCTGCGAATTCTACCGTTTTTCGGTAGAGTGGTACCAAAAAAATGGGATTTTATCCTCTGCTAGCTCTACCGTTTTCAGAAGATGCCCAAAAGAATACGCCCTTTGCTTACTTTTATTCATTTCCATCTGTTATTGCAGTTTGTTCCTATTTCCCAAAACGCTGCCCGTTCTAGCAAATGTTATTGCTTGTTTTGAAAATAATGTAGGAACTCGTTTAGCCGCTAGCAATTTTAGATCATAATCGAAATTCGAGTTTGATGTGATTATTTCGGAACTTTAGGACTTGAGAAGAAGACACAAGTTCTTCAGCCGGAAGAGAAAAAGACAGTTGCTTACCACGAAGCTGGGCATGCAGTTGCTGGATGGTATTTGGAACACGCAGATCCTGTTTTAAAGGTGTTTATTTCTTTATTGACTGTGCCGTAAAAAGGGCTCCTTCTGTGGAAGGTTGAATTCGTAGGCCCTTTCAAAATAAGTTGTGCAGTTCTAGCAGTCAGTTCCTTTCACAATTTACAAATACTGGAGAAGTCACAACACAGATTGCATTTGAATGAACGAAATTTTGCTGGATAGCAGAAAGAAAGATTGAAGTATTCTTGCGATTTTTCTAGAGCTTTGAAGGCGCGGGAAACGTAGAAAGAGGGTCGTGTGGTAAAGGGTATTTTCGTGAAACTGCAACATCAGGTAGAAATCGCAAAGCATGACGACAGAACAAAATCATATTTGTTGTATTCTCAGAATATCTATTTGACTATTTTAAAGATTTGACAGTACAAGAGTATAATATTATGACATTTTTTTTACCTTTTATGGTACCCTTTGTTACTGCTCTATTGACGCCCTATTTTACACACTGATGATGGACCTTGGAATAGATCTTTTAGCTATTCAGCAAAAGAGCCTGGATCGAGCGTAATTTTTATACATTTTTATACGCGAGGTTCGATCGAGTGGCGTTAGAGCTTCTATCACTATTGTGCACATTCGAAAATTCTACAAAATGTAGCAAAGTATCGTTCGATTGAGATTCTATCTCAGAATAGCGAAAAGTTCTATTGGCTTGAAACGTTCGTTTTATCCATTTGTTTTATCTAATCAAATTATGGCTTAGCCCATTAGCCATTTCTAACGTGGATTTGTCGCTATCATAATTGCATACTTTTGGACTGTCAAATGGATTTGTCATAGTATTCCTTGAAAATAGACAAATAGGTATGCTGAAAATGAGCATTTTTTGTCGTCGTGCTTGCCGCCATTCTGTGAAACGTGATTTGCCATATTTTTGGCCACATCTTTTCTCATGAAACGTGAAAAGCCAGTATTCATTTTCGTGAAATGTGAACATGCTTTATTTCGTTAACCCTTTCACCCCCGGAAGGACCATATGGCCCAATAGTATTTATTGAGAACTGCAAATTTTTCAGGGGGTAAAGCATTTGGGATTTTGATTGATTTGAAAGGTTATGCACATTGAATTTATCTATTGCTTACTGAATCACTGATTATGATACCCCCTGGAAAACAACAATCTACATTAGGTTTCCTTTTTAAGCTTAATTTTAGCCGGGCGTGAAAGGGTTAACGTGAAACATGAAGTTTAACATTTTGTTTTTGATTCGTGATCCCCCCCTACCCCACGCTAGAAAGTTCAACTTTACAGAAATTCATTGGTTGGTGAATGATTCAAATAGCAGTTATAGAAAAAGAATTTTTTTATCCCGGGATGTTAAGTCATTTATCATAAGGCGAGCTGTGCTGGCTAAATTTATGCGAGTTCGATACGATACGATATGGAAAGAAAAATGTAAGTTTTCATCGACGATTTGAAATTTTAATTTGCCACTTTTGCTGAATGAAAGGAGATTCTGCACGATAGGACCGAGCACAAAAGACGATTTTCTAACTTCCTTTGTGAAAAGTAAATTCAACAGGTGGTTTAATCTAATGCTATCTGCGTCATGCACATGACGAGATCATGACGAGGTGGCCGAGTGGTTAAGGCGATGGACTGCTAATCCATTGGGCTCTGCCCGCGTGGGTTCGAATCCCATCCTCGTCGAAGGTCCTATGGTGTAATGGTTAGCGCTCTGGACTCTGAATCCAGCGATCCGAGTTCAAATCTCGGTAGGACCTTACGTTTTTGCAATTCCCTTTGTTTTAAAGTCACGAATTTATTAAATAAATTTTATTTTAGTTTTGTTCTTTAAATTTGAAAATCCACATGGTTTTGCATAGACTACGCAAATTTTTTGCAGGAAACTAAAAATTTGGCCCAATGCTGACAGTCTTTAAACCTATCAGATTTTGAGTACTCTGAGTTTTTTACAATGCTCTTACAAATCTTCATGTTCCGTCGTGAACATTTCAAAACAATCTTTCGTGATTTCCAATGTTTAGACTTTACTAAAGTAACTTTCGAGTTATGATGCTAAGTTATATTTTCCTAGTACCAGAGTCTCTTAATTTTAGTTCCTTATATAAAAAATGCAGGTAGTTTATTGCGAACTGCTTATTTTCGCCCAGAGTTTTACTTAACAGAAATATTGCAGTTCACAGTACATATAGCAAATGTTATTAAGAAGTGTGAGAAAAGAGAACTAAATTTTTGATATTGCAGTTACCAGACTTTCTTTCGCTTGAAACAACTTGCAATTCATTTTTCCTCAGAATTTTAGGAAGTATTTGTCATTTCTATGGTATTTGTCATAAAAGAGAAGCTACATTTGGAAAACATTCAGCGTACATTGTGCAATGCTGTTTCCATCAGAAGATGAAAAAATCTGAACTTTGTAATGAACATCATGTGATATTTCGGACTTCACTGGACTTTTTTCATGAGCGCTTTTTTGTAATGCGTGTGTTTTTTAAGTTCATTGGAGCGATTGTATTCATAGGAGGTTGGAAGGAACTTAAAGAAATATGACTTTCAATTTTTGACTTTATCATATGACTATCATACGATCTTTTTGTAGGTCTCAATCATTCCAAGAGGGAAAGGCCTTGGATATGCACAATACCTGCCTAAAGAACAGTTCCTCTACTCAAAAGAACAAGTAAGTCGCCATCTGAATTTTCATACAACTGTTTTTTGTGAATTTAGCACAGCAGAAAAATTCATCAAATAAAGATATGATTTGTAATGAAATTTATGTGCTAAAAATGTTTGTTTCTTCTTTACAAATATTGTTTAAACACAGGAAGCCCATATTACAGATTATTAAAACAAGATTTTATTCAAGAAATTATTTTCCGCTCTTTCACATATCATTGTGTTGATCTCCTTTCGTCCTTTCGTTTACATTCACAGCCAATCCGTGTTATTATCCTTGAAATAAAAAAAGGAGAACAACTCGATGATATGTGAAAGAACGGAAAATAATTTCTTGAACAAAATATTTTTCTAATGATCTGTAATATGGGCTTCCTATAGGTTAACGACTTACTAAACGTTTGCTATTCTTTATTTTTTCGTTCCCACTACTCTTTTTACGAGCAACGTCGATGCAACCTTATCTCAGAATAGATGAATGTCAAAGGTCTCATTTTTGTACGTTTTATAATTTTTTCTTTGCTTAGAGTTCAATCTTTTCTTCAGAAATTGAAAGTACATTTGAAGCGAAAGTTTTATTCTCTGTTGTAGTGAATTCGAGGTCGCTGATAACGAATAACGCGTTGAAATCTTCTAGAAGCTTCTGTGAGCGACGTAATAAACTCTCGAAACTCAAATTCAAGTGGTTTAGGGGCCTAGGCTGGGTATTGTGTTTTGACAAAATAATAATAATGATAATAATAATGATAATAATAATGCTAATAATAATCAACATTTATCAGATCCAATACAGATGACTTTTCACTGTTAAAGTTACGATACTTAAAATGAGTTTTGTTTTAGAATATTTACAGATATAGGCATGTCTCTTAAATTAATTATATACAATGTTCAGCTCTATTAACTAAAGATTTTTTTGGCAACGATCAAAATATGTTGTAGTGGAGCAGTCTCTCATTATGGCTGGCTGGGAAATAGATATTCTAGCGGCATTATCTTGAAAAGCTCTGCTTTCATTCTTCGGTATTTCCAGCCATTTGTTGCCAATTGATCTCAGTTCTCATTTATTTGCTCTCACGTTCAGTTGCAAATAGGTTTAGGTTGGAATAGGTTTGTTGGTCCACAAAAGAAAATTGCGAAATAAAAGCTCACAAATTCTCTTTGACTTTTCCTTTCAGCTTTTCGACAGAATGTGTATGACACTAGGAGGACGCGTGGCAGAAGAGCTTTTCTTTGGCCGAATTACTACTGGGGCACAGGATGATCTTAGCAAAATCACGAAAAATGCTTATGCTCAGGTGTGCTCTATTTTCCAGTTTTCTGGTTTGAGTTCCAGGTAGCTCGTATAAGTCACATTATTTTGAAGATTAAAAACGTGGACAATGACGGAAAAACAGTAGGAGCTGCAATACGCTGCCTAGACTTATGGCGATGAATCTCTTGTTTCCCTGTGCTCTTTGACTTGATGATGGTGCTTCAATCAAGGGAGACTTATTGTATTACTCTTTACAACCTGGCCCTATTTAGGCCCAAACTTTGCAATTCCTAACGTACCAATCATATTACGAGATTTAGCTAAGAACAATGCTGTCGAATTTTCAATTCGAATGATGCAGTTGACTAGATTTTGAACGAAGTTGCTGCAGCAGTTAGTTGAAGATTTCTCTGGTTTGTTTTGATCTTAAAAACATGGAAAATGTAGCATTGAGAGACTCATTTTGCACTTACCAGGTAAACTGAACTTCCTTCTTCACATTTATACCAAGTTTCGTTGATTAAATGTCTGCTTAACGTGGTTTTCATCGCATTTTCTTTCCAAGGAGTGACCGTTGAACAGAGCTACGGCAGTTGTTTGATCCTGATTCGGTCGATCGAATCATGATCGAATGCAGGAGATAGGGCCGGGTTTTTCACTGTTTCATTATGAGTCCCTTTTGAGCAAGGTTTACCGCAGGGATACAAGAGACTCATCGTCATAAGTCTATACGCTGCCCTGTGTTTCTGTTTTCAGAAATCTGGCGTCCTTAGTCGCCATATGTGAAATATTCGTTGAGTTATAACACTAAGAACGCATAAGTGCTAGAAAGGCCTAAAAAGTGGACGTAAATGCTGTGAATAGGAAGGCTAAGAAGGGTTTTGATCTTCAATTGTTTGAGAATGCAATATTGCCTTTAATTTGTAAAGAATGGTTTTAAACACGAAAGCATCTTCTTCAGATTAATAAGAGCAGATAAAACTTCGGACGCTGTCTGTGCTAAACTTTACATAGAAAAGGGAACAACAACTTTTGACCTGTTTCTGAGGCTTCACCGTCCATAGATACACGAATTGCGAATCGTAATAGTAAATGTGATTGTATCAATATTGAAATTCCGCCGCTCGAATTGGGAAGGTAACTATTTGAACGTTTTGTGACTCTTTGCTTTCAACGGAGGAAGTCCAGTCAAATGTCGGAATTTACTTATTGGGACAGCTGATGTATTGGAAGCATTTCTCTCTCTCATTCTTTCAAAGGTTGTTACTTTTGGAATGAACGACAAAGTTGGGAATATTTCATTTGAAATGCCACGAGAAGGCGAACCAAGCCTTGACAAACCTTACAGTGAAGCAACTGCTCAACTGATTGATGAACAAGTGAGAGAATTGATTGATCTATCGCATAGGACAACAACTGATTTGCTGACTAAGCACAAAGAAGATGTTGAAAAGGTGAGTACTTACCTGACCTTACCAGTAACACGAAGAAAACTTGCTTTGTGTTGAAATGATAAGAAAGATTCTCAAAGAAGAATTTGGATGTTATCCAGTATTTATATTTAAGTCATTTATTGACAAATTATGATGAATACTTCGAAAGTGTTATCTAGAGATAAAAAACGATTGTTAACACTCTATGTTACATGCAATTTTCATCAGAACGGATACACTTTCAAAGTAATGTCTTCTGCGTTGCTTTTACAATAATGTACATTAACGTCCTGCCTGCTTTTAAGAAACTCCCTGTTTTGTTCTAGCCTATTTTTTCTCTTAATTGACCTTGTGTTTTTGGGCTGTTTCAGCACAGAATCTCAGTTCCTAGTTAAATGGTTTCTTACAAGCAGGACTTTATTACATTGCTTCCTTTTCGTTTACATGCAAAACTTCTTAGTTTATGCAAACCAATCAAACTGTTGGTATGTTTACGAATGCCATCTTTATCATACGTACCAGTGCGTAGGTAATATAATAGGATTTAAGAGGCGAGGAACTATTTCGTAAATGTTTGCGACTGGCGCTTGTCACTTTATAATGTGTTGTGACCGTTCTGACACAAATATTCAAGAATGGTTCCATGAATCCACGCCAGTTGGTTTCAAAAGACCCTGGCTTTATTGGTCCATATTGAGCTCAAGAAATTCTAAGCAGGATTTCTACTACAGTGGAGAAGTCATTATAGATTTCAAAGAAGCAAATTTTCTTATCTACATTGTCGTTGATGTAAAATTTGTGGACTTGCTACAAGTCTCTCTCGCGGCAAAAACGGGAGAAGGAATAAAAGCGAGAGAGACTTGTAATACTTGGCAGCTTGGGTCGTTGGCAGGACAGGATTCTGTCCAGTCGGCATCCTTTTACAAAAAACCAATATCCAATCATATGCTTAGAAAGGACAATGATACAACAGAGCGAGACTCTGCGACGACGGGTGTCTGGCTCTTCTGGCGAAAATCCCAAAGACTTTCACCGATATTATCTCTTGTTGTCCTTTCTTCTAGGTAGCACAAAGGTTGCTCGAAAAAGAAGTCCTCAGTCGAGATGACATGATAGATCTATTAGGCCCTAGACCATTTGCAGAAAAATCAACATATGAAGAATTCGTAGCAGGGACTGGTGGGGAGGAGGAAGATACGTCACTTCCTGAAGGACTTAAAGAATTTGAAACAGAGGATGATGGGGAGGATAAACCAATTCCGACGTAGTTTGTATTTTATTTTATTGTAGTGTTATAGATTTGATGTAAAATGTGTATACTGTTTGAAAATTTCAGCGAAAATTTAGGTATTTTAAAAATTGACATCTCGAACTTTTGAGGTTCATTCGATCTTTTCTGGTACCTCTTGATCGTGTTTCTGTCAAAAGCAAATCAAAGAATAATCGTCTTAGGTTAAAGTGACTTTCGGCTTGAACGTGTTGCCGAAAATTTTGGACTGTACATTCTAATTTTGATCTTGAGTTGCTCTGTTTCTTGAAGCTGCTGAAAACAGTAATCTTCGTATTAATACAAGTATTATTTGAATTGATTTCAGCCAAAAGTTATCAACATTTAAATTAGATGTTGTCGCAAATGCAGTTAACAGTACGCTCGTTTACTAATTTCCCAACATTCGAAATCTTTGAATAATGCGTGGGCCGTTGAATACCTTTTGATGGAGGAATCTTCTACATGTTTTGAGCTATTAATTTCTAAAATGTTTTTACATGAAGAATTAATGTGTCTGATCTTTTCAAACGGTGCATGCATTTTCCCTACATAACTTATGTTTGAGGTTTGTAAGAGTTTCTCGTCGTATTGGTGACCTCTAGCAAACGAAATGTTTATGGTGTGGCTATTATGCGACGAAAAGAAGTTACTTATGTCTCCGAAAATTGACATGCCAAGAAAATTATATTTACGATGAAATAAGTAAGAGGATATTGAAAAACTTTTGTAAACATTTCCATTTTATGCTTAGTGGAATTTTTCTTTGATAGAAAATGGACGAGATTGAAATTTCTTCAAAAATGAATTATTTCAGGCACTTGGATGTTACTTTGCAGTGAAAACTGATTCAAACCACAAAGTGGATAAATTTAATAATGCTTGAAAGCAAGTTCTCTGAAAGCTTTAACTTCAGACAATACCTGAATTCAAAGCTTTCATTGATTAGCATGCAGGGAACTGAATATTTAATAGTTGCGTAGAAAACTATAGGAGGTCTCGTGGTCGTATTATGGATGCATTTTAGAGTTCGAAGAATTCTTTTGAAAGGAGCTGCTAGCATCTGAAAGACCTTATCATTCGTAGAGGTACTTCATAGCTACAATAAGGTTCTCGAGTGACTTATTTTACAAATAACTTGCGTTGTATTGCTTGTAAATTGAGAGAAATGATGAAATATAATCTAACTTTTCGGAAATCTATGCGGCTTCTTTGTTCAACCTGAAAATGATTTGTTTCTTCATGAGGAGCAATTTTTGTTTGTCACGAAACTCTTAGGCCTTGTTTTTTTAAACATCGAACTTTTGCCCTGTCGAATTTGATACAAATTTCTCAGTGTTAATTAAATTCGACGTGAAAACGATGTTACGTCACCTGCCATTTTAAATGGTAAAAATGGCGGCTCGCCAGCTCTGTCGTGCTGAAAGGCAGAAACACGACTTGATTTCAATTCATTGCCGGCCATTGTCTTAAAGCATCGGCGATCCTTGACGATGCTGTAAGACAGTGATCGGTGATGAATTACGATTAAGTGAAAACCAGGCTTAAGCACGCCAGATGCTGCCGTTTTAAATACTGTTGGATCCTACGTGGCAAAAATAAGATGTTTCAACTAGGCTTCAGAATATGACAAAATAACGTGACGCAGTTGTTGGATCGAATGTGAAGATTGAGTTTTAATGAATGAATTATAATTAATGTATGTACGAGTGTATCCTGGAATTCCCTAGGAATTAAATGCATACTAAGACTAGATTTAACAAGCAGACATTGCCGCGTTACTAGGCCCTGCATTCCTCATTTGCATAGCTTTCAATCAATCATAACAGTGCAATGCTTGACTCGTGCAAGCGAAACCACAAGTATACAATGATTTTTATGAATGGGATCCACAGACCTGCTATTGTATCTAACCATTTAATGCCCTCCCACTGTAAGAAAACAAACAAAAATTGTGAGTAGCAAAAGTGGAAACGTTTCAAAGCCTGTAGCTTGCAGAGAAAATACTTCGCACGCACGCGCGAAAACTCGTAACTTTGAGCTCCCCTCACTCACTGCAGCAGAACACGAAATTAGACAACAGTTCATATTCTGTTCCTTAGGGATTGACTCATACATGGTTTCGAACTCTTAAGTTGAAGCCTGATCTACGAAACTGTGTTGAATCCGATATAATGAAATATACGGCTCCTCCACAGCAGCGAACCGAACGGGGCGAAATTTTTTGGGACACCTGGTGATTTAAAGAAGTTTTGAATCCCAGGGTCACTAAAAGCTTGCGTCAAATCCTTGATCAAACTTTGCCAACAGAAATTCCTGAATTGATAGAATAGTAGGCCTGGCTTTGTAGTTGGCCTAAATCCGTTTCATTTTCATCCGTCCGTAGCTTAATGCTGGGAAATTTGATCCAAAAAGTTAGGCCTGTTTTGAATGATTCTGAAATGAAACACTGTTACAAAATCAGTTGTGACTTGAGCAAAATCTGAATGATTTTCAATCAGCTAAATTCTATATTATTTGTTGACGCTTTGCTCGCACAAGAATCACCAGTATTAGCGAATCTGATTGAAGATTTCCTTTTTAGAAAATGTGCAATTTTTTCTTGACAAGAAATCCACGTGTTACAGTGGAAATTTCGCGTAATGCGCTCTTTCGCAATAACACATTGCCCACACATCGCATCGCTTCTGGTCAAAGACAGTAATCCTGAAATTAGGCTAAAGCGTGGCACCAAAGGTTTTGCGTAATATTTTAAGCTCTCAGTGACTACGGCGCATCTAAGAGAATCCAAACAGTGATATTTCATAAAATACGCCGTGATCTATATGGTCAGAAATGTCGAGTAGTCCTTCATCCCTTTAGCTGTTGTATAGTTCTTGGAAGCCATTTCTGGTGTTTGCATGAAAAGACCCTTCGAATGTCTGTGATGGGCTGAAATGACTCCTATACTTTTTAAACTGGATGTTTTTCTCTTGAGGTACTTTAATAATTGGCCAAAAGTTAGCCTGGAGGTACTTGATCTTGGCACAGTTTACTTTCTTTTGTGCAGGTTGTTACTGCATTGCTATTTGGAGGGCAAAATTTTGTTACACAAGAACTTTGAAGATCAAGTATTTGGATACTTTTTCATTCCTTTTTTCTGGCGAAAATACGGTCAAATTAGGGTGCTTTGAGAAACAAAGCGCAACTTATTTTGCGAAACCACAGCTGGTTTTCTTCAACAACCTTTTCTACCGTACGAGAAGCCTGGTACGGCCATGAGAATTGCTCTATTTTCGCAGAAATGTCTATTGTTGACAGGGGCTCAACCAAAATTGGATATTTGGATACTGCATCCCCCGCAATTTGAAGTTTTTCTGCAAACTTGTCGGCAAATTTGGGAAATGTGTTTCATTTTTGAACAACAATCTCAAAATACCTCCATTTCGTACCCAAATACGACGTATTTTTTGACAATTTTGACTTCTGCCAATGATTCCCTTCAGCTTCGCCCCTTATTTTAGATTTCTGAAAGTTTTCTGATATTTCTTGAGTGATGCAGTTTCAAATTTCTTCGCAAACGATTGCAGTGAACCCCGTATTTCAAAGTTCATTGACATCTTTTGTAAAAAATGTGCTTCCTGGCATTGTTAGTGTTTCAATATTTCCGAAGTCTTTTTTTGCCTGCCTTTAGCCAAGCTAGCCTTTGACCGCATGCAGAATTTTTTTAACAGATAAAGCACGCCCACGTAGTGGTTTATCTTGGTGTGACATTTGGAGTAATCGAATATTTTAATCTGTGCAGCCAGTGCAGCCTGACAATGCTTGCAGCTCCAAAACCGAATCCAAAATCGGCAATGACGATCACCAAATCAAAGCCAAAGATTTCTAAACGCAACAAATCAAAATTCGAAGTGTTTTATTTGTTTAGAAATCAAACTTCCCCCATAGATACAGACCACAACAAACTGTTTTCTTGTTTACAAAACCGTCAATGGGAATAACAAACGCAAAGATCACGTGACGCATAATTATGTTAATGTTTCCATAGCAACAATTTTCGATCTCCTCTCATCAGGCCATTTTGCGATCGAACAACCTTGAAATGTAATCGCTGCAAGATCGTGCTTCAAAGTAAAGAAATAATTGGTCAAAAGAAATAAGAAGCCATGCCGGACGAATCGTAAGTATATTGTTACATCAATGAATAATACGATCGGTGTATTTTGTTGGGAGAAAATGAAGGAAAGCCGCCAGAACCTACTTCCTGTTTGACCCCGGGTGCAGATAGGCCCATTTGCCTTTTTCGCGGACTATTGAGTAATCGGAGATAGACTTTCAAACAATAAGTCTTAGACACTAGAATGAGAAATCTTTTTCAGAAATTAACTTTCACTTCAACCCTTAAGGTAACGTAAACAGTCAAAGGATGAGTGAAATAGCAATGTTGATTTATTTCCTGTTCAAAATTGTCAATTTGTTTCAAACATTTATTAAACAACCGGTAGGACATAACGTATGCGCTTCAGTTGAAGCTTGTAAAAGTCGAGTGTCTGCAGAAGTCGGGCAACGGTTCTTCTGAAAGTGATCACGAAGTGGCAAATGTGTAGCAGAATTGTTTTCAACATAATGCGGAATCTTTGAATCAAGTGAAATTTTCTCATATTCTTGATTTCTCAATTCTTTTCGAGATAATTAAATGTTAGTTTCTTCCCCGCATCTCCTGTCTGTGCAGACTATTGCATACCCGAGAAACAATAGCCTACTCAATTAAAAGAATAAGGAAACATAGTGGAACATTGGGGTTTCTACCATAATGATATTGCAGACAGGACCTTGAATTTTAGAGTATGTTGGTGTTCGCACAAAGTCCAAAATCTCAAAATGTTATAGGTAAATCATAAGCCATTTGGATTATTTACTGCCTAGCTTGTGGAAATATGCCTGGTGGATGCTTATAGCAGATGATTTACCTCTATCTGCTTTGGATAAGACACAAAATGAATTTTGTCTGCTTTGGATAAGATATCTCATCAAAAGTCCCTTCACACAGGAATGCTGTACTTACATAAAAGTATAAATTTAATGAAAAGTAGAAAAAGAAATACATTTGTATATTTTTTTCAACATAAGACCTATATACAGTAATACACATGTATTGGATTATAACTGATCATATTCTAAATTACCAAATGGCCATGAAAATGTTCTCTCTTTTCCATTCATGCTGAGTCTTTAGAAAATTTGATCAAAGTTTTTGGGATCATTTTCATTGTTTTCAAAATTGAAAATTTTATGAAACTAGTTTACAGCTCCACAAGTTAAAGGCTAAAAAATATAAAAAAACACTAGCATTTAATTGAGGATCTCATAAATCTTCAAAACTGGCCCAGTATACAATTTATCATGGTCTGTCATAAGTGCATAGTTTACTTTGGAACACTCCGTATTGTATGTACCTCATTTGTAGCATGAAATTTGTACGATTTTCAAATTTAGTAATTATGTGTGTCAGGGCCGAAGCCAATGGGGGGACTGGGGGTGGAGCGCCCCCCCCCCAGGAGACTATTCATCAGAAAATTTTGCTCTCTTGTCGGAATTTTGTTATTTAAATGACTAGTTTTGGAGGATTTTGAGGAGAAATAATGCATAAAAACATGAATTTAGTAGCATTGAAAATAGATTCTAATTGAAATAATTGAATTTATGGCATATTGTTTCTAAATATTCACTAAGTTTGCTGATTTCAAGGTTGGAATGCGAAATATGGCTAAATTTTAGTTCCTGAGGAGCTAGATCGGTCATTTAATGCATAGATTTAGCGTGTCTTACGATTGTTGTTGCTGCTGTTGTTGTTGATGGTTTATTGTCAGAAAATTTTGGTTCCCCCCCCTATGAATTCATGGTTGGTATCGGCCCTGACGTGTGTTGCCCTATGATTACCGCCATCCAGTGAGAAAGAGTACAGCTTGCAACAAGCTTGCACAAGCTTGAAAGAAGCAGGTTTGACTTGAAGGAGCTTGAAATGAGTATGTTGACTTGGCCAGTTTGCACGTCATACAATTAGAGCTTGATCAAGCTTGACAATAATCCATCTTAAATCATTCTCAAACTTACTACAATCAAGCTTGATTGATTTAATCTTAAATTCAAAAGGTGCAATCTGTAAGCTTGTGCAAGCGGTGCAAAATCCTTACTTGAATCAAGCTCTCAAACATATTCAAGTAATACTCCAAAAACTATCAGGCTTGAAGCATGCTGCAGACATACTCAATATTTTGCTAAGGGTTGATAGAAATGGGGTCCTGAGATGAAACCCCCAGGGAAATGTTCAGGAACACTCCCTTGCAGCCTTTTTATTGCTAGGTCCTTCCATGTTTGTCCCTAAAATTTAGGATCACTCTGACCCCGCCTTTGACCATTTCTGTATGGCTTTGCATGATTCTGCATTGCAGAGAGAAGTGGGGGGGGGCACTCATCTCCTCCCAATGCTCCTCTGTAGAGCTTGCTCAAAGACCCTTTTCATCCTGCCCTTTTTGCATCAAATCTTCCCACACGTTGTACAAACCAATGAGGGTATCAGATCATTGAAAATTTTCTTCTTGCAGGGTTCGTGTAGCTGTCAGGGTTCGTCCCTTCAACTCAAGGTAATGTGTTTTTGCTTCACATTTATATTCAGATTAAATTCTTCTTCATGCCTCATGTGATTTCTTTTTTTGTAAAATTGGCATACTTTAATACAACACCATTGATTAGGGAAAATACAGCACACAACATGATTGGTAAATTGCCAAAGTTTGATGTGTGCTTTCTTCCTGAAAACATTTTCAAAATGTTATTGTTACTTGATAATTCCAATTCAAACTTCTCTTTCAGGGAAAAGGATAGGGGCGCAAAATGTGTCATTGACATGAAAGAAAAAATGACACTTATACAAAATCCGGATGAACCGAGTATGTAAACATTGAATTCTATCATTTACCAAAATGTAGAAAATAACTTTTAGTCAGAGCTGACATCACGGCTTTGAAGCTTGATTCTTTTTGTATGATCAATCATTACTGATGCTCTGTGTCAGGCTTTAGTTGCAAAAGATTTGCTATGAATATAATGAAAAATAATGTCTTTGCTAGGACCTAAATAGCCTTAGGCTATTAGATTCTTAATGCCAGGATCATAACACAAATATATAGGTTTTCTGAGCAATGCTTCTTTCAATTGGGTTTGTTATTAATCTGCTTTCCAAGATCAATCCTGTTTGATTTAGTTTGTGCACCTGCAGGATAGTTTGCCAAATTGTCTAATGTTATACTTTGTGATAATAAGAGAAATGGAGACCATTAAGTAACTCTTGAATAACCAATCCAAGAATTATACAATCATTGGTACCCAACAACTCACATGTATTAAGGGCCCTGTGCTCCCCATGATCCTTTTTGGTTTGACAATGAATTTCATACTGTAAGAAAAAGATTATGGCCTAGCAATCGCAAGGCTGTGCATTGTCATGTCACTTTCAAATGAATGTGACAAAGTCATCGCTTTGAACTCAAACAAAAGACATTCCCAAAGTAATTGAAGGATTAGGGAAACTTTTCTCCTAAGAGCTATTCATTTTCCCATATTCTGTGGTTGAAGTGCGTTTTTACAGTAACTGTGATGTTTTGCTGGTTTGTATGCATGCAAAGGATCTTGGGGAGCAGAGGGTCTTTAAATTTAAAGAGGCACAATCACCAAACATTTAATTGATCAAGGTTTAATTTTATTCAAGGTTTGATCAAGGTTTAGTTGAGAAGAACTTTCTGCATGAGAATTAGCCCATTGCCTTTCTTTTGTCGATTCACATATGCCACAGAAAAGTGTGGGCATCAATATATCATTTCCCTTTCCTTTTACTGTTTTTCCATAGTTGCAGAAGTCATACAGAAAAGTACAGTAAATACATTTTTCAAATTTACAAAGTCTCCATCTTATTCATGAGAAGTGTCTGTGAAATATTCACACATGGCAAATTTGCGATTGTGTCTCTTTAGGATGATAGGTGAGTGATTGATCCCATTACAGCACTACACAGATGCATGCTAAGACAGATCAGTGGTAGCAAGAAAAGAGGGTGCTTTTTTTATTTCATATCTGTTTCTATTATTGCTTACACATCTCTTTGATCAGCTTGTTTCAAAAATCCGTCATGAAACATTAACAATTCATTTCTTGTTTGTTTTAGATGTACCGCCAAAAGAGGTAAGAAATTTATCAGTTTTGTGAAAATCATTTCTGTTCTCCACTGTTGCTATTAACAGCCACCTGTTGATTTGAAAATCTTTCCTTGGCAAAATGCAAACAGCTCTGTCTTCAAAACAAACATTTGCTCTTGTTTTCAATCATTTGTGTTCTTAAAAAACTATGGATATTTACAAAGGTTTATGAAGTTAGGATTTCAATATTTGAATTGCCTTTACCGGGCATTATCCTTTGATTTTTGTTTCCTCGGTTTCTCACAAACATCCAGATACATTGTCCTTTGTTTTTTGTACCATCATCATGCCCCTTTGACAGAGGAAGTAACAGAAAGAATACACATGCATAGGTTTTAGAGCTGATGGGCTGGGGGCTGCCAGGCCCTTAATCAGCAAAAATATATTAAATTTCAAGCTTCATTCTTGCAGCTGTAACTTGCTGAAGCCATCAATTTCAAGCAAATTTTTAATAAGCCTGTTTAAATTCTAGGTGTCCTGTGCAGCTATTGATTTTGTTGATTTTGCTAGGAAACGGTTTGTTGATAGGGTGCTGTTGGGCAGTGCTGTAATTCTCTGGCTTTGCACCCAGAATAGTCAGGCAGACAGGGCTTTATACCTGGTGAGCCCCATCATGACAAGGGGTTGCTGACTTGATTACAGTAGGTCTGCTCTATTCTGCAATTTCCGTTCTTGGTTCTAAAAGTTGCATCTTCACTTCACCTTCACTTCCACTTCACTTCAGGTACAAGAAGCCCATATTACAGTTTTTTTAAAAAATATTTTAATCAACAAATGTTTTCCTTTCTTTCACATGTTTTTATCCTCTCATTTACATTCACAGCCACTGCACCTTATTTGTGCAAGAAAAATATTTGAAAATGAGCAAAACTTGTTTCCTTATGCTCCCTTTCAAACTTTTATGATATACAGCCCTTATGTTACAATACTGCATAGCCTATGTAGCATTTTCAAAGTTTTTGGCTATTTTCTGCCTTGTAAGTTATCAACACTATGAACTTCTCATTTATTCAACTGTTTTCCTTTGCAGTTTTCCTTTGATTTCTCATATTGGTAAGTGAAAGTATCATAAACTCTGTTTTGCTCCATCATGAAACAGATGAACAAAGAACTGTTCATATTTGATTGGCTGAAGCTTTGTAGGTATAATTAAAAAATTCTTAGATAAACTGCTCATGATTCATTAAAAAGCCACATATTTTGGACGATGAAATTTTTGAAAATTTCGCACGTCTGAAAATTTTGATATTTTTTTAGCATAGAAAATTCACAGCAAAATCTTTCCCATGCTTGAAAACTTCTGTAATATCTCGATTATAAAACGTTTGCATTGAAAGATTGGAAAATGATTTGGCGAATGTGTTAATTAGTACAAGGTATCTTATTTTCTGAAATTAGATCCAGCATTCATGCTCATCATGCCCTAAAATGAAGCATGACCTGTAGACATAAGATGGTTTTAGTACGAAATATACAAAAATAGACAGGAAGTATATATTTTTTAGCCTTCCTAGATTTCTGTAGAAATGGCCAAAATGCCGTGATAAATTGTCCAAAGATTTTTGTTCGAAAGTTTAAAATTTCTTCATCCAAAATTTTTGGCTTTTAATGTCTCACATTATGATCTTTGAGGCTTTCATCATTGAACAAACTTGTCATCCCGTATCCCACTTACGAGCCTATCAGTTTCTTACTTTGTCGTTCTAAATTAGTGATTTTTTTCCAAAATCCATAACCCCGTAGCATCTTTAGCCTTATTTGTTAAAGCATTACTATGGTTCTGCACATGCCCTGGCCTTTTTTATGCCCAGGTACCCCTAAATTTATGCAGCCTCCGACTCCTGAAGCTTCTCTTCTGAAACGTCATGACCCAGACATAAATTCATCTTTCATATCAAGATGGAACGAACACAGTTGTGACCTCGTTTCAGACTTCAATTTTAACCTTTACTTAGAATGAATATCAAATTCTCAAACAAAAAGGCTTGGAATTCTGTTAGTTTATTCAAATATTTTACTCCGCATACTGTTTTAAGGTGATTAATTTTTCATGTTAACCACACAAACCACAGAAGCATTCTTTAATTGACTCTATTTTCATTCCCGTACGCTCTTGCATTTAGCTTGCAGTGCTTCTGGTTTTGAATTCAAGTTTTGGTGAATAATTGAGAACGAAAATATTTATTATTATGATAGCAACAATCTCAGAGAGGATCCTAGATCTTAATCTTACTCTAAAGAGCTGTTGTCATCCAGTGTCCTTTGCGGGCATGCTGCAATTCCAGACCAGCTTATCAAATTTGGCCTAAGGGCCCTCAAGTTACGCTCATATCATTGAGTTTAATTGTTGATGTTGTTGTCGCTCCACGGAGGGCCTTGTTTCTCCTAAAAACGGCAAGAAATTTCACTCGGCGACGAGTTTCTGTCGCCCCCCCCCACTAGTCAAGCTTGAGATACTTCCTCCCGTACATCCTTTCATTAAATCTGAAAATGCAGTGATTCTGAAAATAATGGTAATATCTAAAATGCCATCTCGTGAATTATGGTAAACTGTATGAGGTTCCTTTCGATCAATTCAGTTGAAAGAATAGGGCAGGAAATTTTGGTATATTTCATTTAAGATTTTGGTAGAGATTCAGGCCGGTTGCTGGTAGCGGGTGAGCCAAAAACAGTGTATGCGTTTGGCGGATTATGAAAAGTATGTGGCCGATATTCAAAGCTAAAATGTTGATCTATAGGTCAAAGGCTAACTTAGATTTAAAAATTTTGTTTCGTGAAGTCACTCATCATTTAGAACCAGAAATTAGGAAAATGCTTGTAAGTTGCGTATTTTGAACGAGAATTCTACATTCCGTGATTAACTTGCTTTTGAAATTAAATTCCTATTTTCTGAAGCTGACCAGGACATTGAATTCAAACTTCAGTGCCACATAAATCATGGACCAGAATGGAACGTGGAATATTTTCGATTCCCATACAAACTCCTTAAAGACATTTTCTTAATTTTCAGGGTTCTAAAGATGAGTGATTTTACTAACAGACTTTTCTCATCTAAATTAGCTTTTGTCTTCTAGATCAACATTCAGTTTTGAGTATCGGCCAAATACTTTTGATTCCCCGAGCTGCCAAACGTGTGAACTCTTTTTTGACTCATTCGGTAGAACAGCTGGAATAGCCTACGAACAGACCCATAGTGAGCCCAAACGTAGGTTTCTAGCAGAAAAACAGCCTTTCAATTTTCTCTGTTCAGGTCTCATGATGGAGCGAAAGAAGATGAAAATGGTTTGCTAGTTCCAGAGAGTCCAAGATATGCTGATCAGCGAACTGTTTTTAACGATTTAGGACAAGGTGTTTTGGACAATGCAGTTGCAGGTAAATATTTCCCTACATCAGATGCTATTTGCGAAATGATGAACCAGTTGTGCATTCCAAAAGCAAGGACAGATATTGTCACACAATAGCATCCGTTGCAATTGATTCAAAGAGATGAGTGATTGCAGAGAAAGACAATTCTCTCGAAAAGAAATTCGATGCAAACAAAGTTGTGAAAATTTACAAGGAAAGATTGTGTAAACAATAGCAACAGTTGTATTAACTGACACCTCAATTCAAAGCGATTAGTGACTGCAGACGAAGGAAACTCTCTCAACCGGTAAATCAAAACAAACATGGTCGCAGAAGTTGCCCCGAAACCAGTAGGGCAAACTCTCACCTTGTGCAACTGCAGAGTGGTTTTTGAAGAGAAGTTTTGTGCTTAGAGAGAAAAAGGAAGGGTAAATACAAAGCTCTGTTTGTTTGTTTGTTTTTGTTTTCAATTTGTTTTGAGTGGGCTTGTCAGGATTTCTAGCTACTGAAAGCTAATTTAGGCCCACTGTGCATGCCGCAACCAGGCATGGGACCCCTAGTTTAACGTTCCTTCCGAAGGACGACGAGGTGAGCTGCGAGGTCAGGCCTCAGAGGTCACCCATCCGAAATCTGACCTCACTCGACCAAGCTTAACTTCAGTCACCTGACGAAGACTGTATAAGCCACTTGGCCACTCACCCCGCGATGTCTTGTGGATCTTGCATATTTGATTAAGGAGCTGCATGGTCATTGTTTCATTTAAGCCCTAAGTACCCGAGAACTAAAATGCCTTCTGCTCGGCCACTGAATCAAATATACAAAATCCCCGAGAAGAACGTTAAATTTACCCTTCTTCTTTCGTTATAACCACATAAAACCATCATTCGCTTGCGCAAGGCGAGAGTTTGCTCAACTGGTTTCGGGGCAACTTTCGAAGCCACTTTTGTTTTCATTTTATCGGTTGATATAATTTTCTTTGTCTGCAGTCGCTAATTGCTTTGAATTGAGGTGTCAATCAAAGAGACTGTTGCTATTCTATCACAAAATTAGTCTTTGCTGGGAAAATTGCTCTGAAGCCAGTACGGCAAACTGTCGCCTTGTACATACGAAAGGTGGTTTTTAGGAGAAGATGTGAGTTTAAAGCGAAAGATGAAGGATAAAGCTGAAGATTTTTGTGGCCAATTTCGTTTGTTGGACTCAAAAGCCAAGCAAAGGCATTTCGATTCTTGCATGTTTAGATTTCAAATAAACAATCAGAAGTCAGCTTCTGAATCATGTAAGCAACAAAGAGTAGGATCAGCTTCTTCCCAGTAAGCCTTAGAATTGTTGATTTTGACATCTTCTATCCCCCAACAGTTCACATGTTTTCATCAAGTCATTACAGATTGCCAAATTAAGCATAGAGCTCAAATCTTTCAAAAAGGTGGGTGTAAAATTCTATTACATTTTTCTTTGAATTAAAGTGCTTGAAAGGAACTTCAAGTAATTCGCAATAAATTTGCCGTGGCAATTTCTTGATACTTTGACTACTTTCAAAATGGTGGCATTTATTAATTTTGGGGCTGTGACGTCATCAAATTTCTAAATCCTTAACCAGAAGAGCAACAGATTTCTGCTTGCAACCATGTTGTAGACCTTCATTAACTATGGTTATCTTGAAGATTGTATCAATTTCTCTCGATTAATTTAAGATTTACGATGATTTTAATTTATTCAAAATTTTCGATGAATTTTTGCAAAATAAGTCAAAATGCCGCCATTTTGAAAATAATCAATATATCAAAAAATTGCCACGGTAGATTTACAGCATATTACCCAAAGTTTCTTTCAAGCACATGAATTCAAAGAAAAATGTGATACAATTTTACACCCACCTTTTTAAAGATTTGAAAGATTTGAGCAGTATGCTGCCAAATTAGACTCCTAATTTTTTTGATGTCATGGATTAGCAATTTCCTTCCCCTTCTAGGTTTCAACTGTTCGCTATTTGCTTATGGCCAAACTGGCGCTGGAAAGTCCTATTCTATGGTTGGTTATGGAGCAAACAAGTACGATTCTTCTATCTTGTTTAAATGATTCAACCAAATCTTTTAACTTTTGAGCACCCTTTGAGCACCCTTTATTTTCTGGAAGCTAACGTTTTCAATGTAGGGATTTTTCAAACATCTTTTTCTGAAATAAGCCAATCAGTGGCTCAGGTGTGATGTTCACGTGATATTCGATTGTGTTTTGTTGTATTCGTTATAAAAAATCCCGTTCGTGTCATTTATCTGTTGTTCACATGAACCAAACTGAAGAGTGTGCAACGAAACGCGTATTTGGTATAATAATTTGGTATGATAACGTTGTTATTGATATTCTACTTGATATTCTTGCAGGTTTAACAGTTTTCTGTCTAGTTACGGGTTTATCTCATATTTTGATTATTGTTCTTTTCCAGGAGTTGATAGTGTCTCCCTACGGATTACAAGCTTATTGTATGTCCGTGGGTTTATCATGATGAGAGCGCTATTTCAGCCTATTTTGAAATTTTACACCACAAATCATTTATGAGCATCATTGTTGATAAACCTAATTTATGCCTCCTGCTATATGACATAAGCCGAGTCCCACATCACAATCTTTATTGAAAACTTTTGACACATGTTGTAGCAAAGACTTCACCTTCTTCGGTCCATGACGGGCGAGTTAGAAAGAAATCCAGCGATTGGCAAGTCTCTGAAAGTTTGTTTTCCTGCTTATCTCTGAGATATTCTTTTGTATCAAAGACAAAATTTACAGCAATAATTACGATCTTTTATTCCGTTAGAAACGTCAATAGGCAGATGACGAGTGTGTGCCATTTTGACATCAGAAATCACACACTAAAACATCTAAGGGGGGATGGTCGCGCCAAAATCGGTGGATAAGCCATATCAATGAATTAATTCATGGAGTGGTCATGTTTTCATCAAGTAATTTTTGTTTGTTTCTTTCAGGGGAATCGTGCCAATCACTTGTGATGAGTTGTTCAAGATCATAGAAAAGGGGGATGGCTCTGTTGTAAGTTTTGCTTTCAAAATTCCTTGCATGCCATTCTTAGGGATATTTTGCCATTTTGAGGCTACCAGTTTTTTTAACCTTTGTAGACAAATGAAATGAATTATGATGATGATACGAGCAATGGGGGCACATGCCCCCAAAGATTTTGCAATAAACAGAGAAGTGCCCTTTTGTCCATTTTCAGGAAATGCCCCTTTTTATCTTATCTTAAGTACCCTTGAAATGTCATGCTCTCCCAAGTTTGAGGTACTTCCTACGGCCCTGATTGTCAATATAGTCACAAAAAGTTGGTCAACGAAAACTATTCATGACGTTCTCCAACTATAAGGTCCCTGACGCAAATTTTTCATCTCAGAATTAAAAAGGAAAGCCAAGAATCCTCGATCGAATGTGCCAAAAATGAAGCGGACAGCAGATTGCACAATTATGTTCGGTCTTGAAAGCTAATTGCTGAAACGTTTTGTTGTCCTGAAAGGAAAGCCTGCTGTTTATTTTGAAACATTTAGACTGTGGCAGGAAATTTGGTGACTGCTTTTAGGCCTTTTTTGAACCCCTCTGAGATGGAACATTTTCATGTAATCCCGTGTGCCTCAAGTAGCAAATAGAGCAATTAGTAAAAGTGCATCTCAGTGCCTAACTTTCCATTGCGGCAGTCAAATCGATTGTCGATGGTTCAGCTATTTTATTTTATATAGTTATTTTAATTCTCTAGAAATATCAAGTCACCTTCAGTATGTTGGAAATCTACAATGAGCAGGTCCGTGATTTACTCACAAAGGATAATCCAAAAGGAGGCTTGCAAGTAAGCATGTAAAGCTTTCATTATTTGTTTGAAGCGACAGAGTGAATGCAGGCATTGAAGCGCAGAGGTGTTAGGTGTAATTCTCTGACTTTGCAGCCAGAATACAGAGCGACAGGATTCAAGCCCCGTCAGTTTAGCATCATCGCAAAAGGCTGCGGACTCAATAAAATCTTCCCTACTTCTGTGATCTAAGCGTTTGGCGCTGAAATTGCAACTTCACTTCCACATCCACCTTCAGTTAGCATTTCATAATATCATCCTTATTATGAGATATGGGTACTGTGAACGATGCAACTCTTAAGAGGAGGTCTTGAAAAACAGATCATAGAGGGAAAAATGGAGGGGATTGGGGACGAGAACGAACACAGACATCCTGCTTGAGCAACACAAAACAATGGGCAGGTGGTGGCATAGCAGAAATGATACTTCAAGCAAAAGACAGAACTGGCTGGACTGCTCTCGTGAACACCACAACAGTGCTTTGCACTATCAGACCAAGAAAGCGAGAAAGAAAAAGAAAACGAGAGAGAGAGAGGAGCCCGTTTACACTTTATCGTTACGACTTTGGACCCGTAACAAAAGTTTAACAGATCACTCTTACGTTAACACTGTTCCTGTTAATCCGTACTATTTTTATTCCTTTTTTCGTCTGTAAAAAAGTCTTCTCTTGGAGCAGTGCAAATGCCCTCAGGGTCTACTTGGGTAAAATGGGTAGGCTGGGGCTAAAATGGGTAGTGTTCGTTGCTGGAAAACAGTAGACCCAAAAATGATAAATCAACAATCTCTATGCCAAGGATGGCAGTTCTAGCAGTTAGTTCTAGTGTGAGGAAACTCTGAATGAATATTGAGGAGAATTTACCTAAGCTATGCACTCTACTCATTTCAGTCCAAAGTCACCCATTTTACCCCAGCAGACCCTACTGGTATGGTAGAAGCGCGTTCCTGGCCACTCACATTTTCAAGTGATGTGGCAATGTTCTAAACTTTCATTGTCCAAATTTTCTTGAGGCAGTGAAGTAGATTGCATAAAATGAAAAACCAGGGTTTCTCCGAAAGAATTCAAGTTTTCTTCTTCCCAACCAACTGTTTATATATTCCCAACCCACAACCGGATGGACATTCGGGGCAGTTTCGGTTTAATTTGGAAATTTGGCAGGAGTTTCAAGGGAACTATCTTGCGTAACAAATCAAGTTTACATGTGGGCCTAGGAAAATGTCGCAGCTTTGTTTTGGTGACAAATATAGCGTCCCTGGTGTCCTGTTCCTTGAGAGTGGGTTTAAACAAATTATAGATTTAAACTGTCTTGTAGCTAAGTTTTATTCAATTAGTGGTGATAGCCTTTCATCTTTATCGCTTAAAATTCCATTCAAAGCGTACTGTTACAAAGTAAGAATTTTGTATTCTTGTTTCCGTATCTCTCAAATATTTTCTTCTGCTTATCTTCGTCAACTTGGAATTTGTTTTGGTTTTATTGATATGTGACGTATCTGTTTCTTTGGCGGTTCGAAAAATGTAATTTTTCGTCATTTCCCTTCTTATTCGCTACAACAAACAGGCCATCTCAATTCAGACAGTTTTTCATCTAATGCAATTGAACTTTGAGTCGCAGGGCTCTCTTTCTTATCTTTGTACCATGCTGGATCTCTCAAGTGTAGAAACTGCTTTGACCAGGCATTGTTTTCACCTGTAATTTAGTTATCGTCTCTTTTTCTCTATTTGTCATTTCCGTGACGTAAGCTCCTTACTGGCGGCCTCCTTGAGTTAAAAGTGGCACTCTGTTGCCACCAAGGCACGATTTTCATTCTATGTGGAAGTGTTTTAACGCTTGGTCGTTGTTGAGAGCTAAAGGTATGTTTTGTAATGCTATTTGTTATATATATGTATATGTACATTCATACATGCATATACATTCATATACATTCATGATATATTTGTGTTTAAATCGACCCTTTTCTTCCAATTTTTTATTTCTGCTGTCAGTTGTGTTTTAAGGCTAAGTTGTGCCCATGCCTTTAGCTTGCCAGTCCTTTTCAGTGGCTCATTTTTGTACGATGATCTCTGCACTTTGAACTCCTCTTCCATCTCAGCTTTTGAGATATTTGAGTAGGGTTGCTGGTTACATGCTCATCTCTCCATGAGTACGAACCATGGTAACGAAACTTGTGTCTGGTACAGAGATAGAAGATATATCTCAGTTTCTGGGACCAAAAAAAGTTCGTCGAAGAAACTTTCTGTGACAGCCAAATGCTCCAAAAAGTAATCCCTTCCTTGGAAGGTCATGATAAGCTACATTGGACAAAGTTTAAGGCTTGTTTATCAATTTCAGTGTCAGTTGTATACTGTCTTATGGAAGTTTCTTAATCTTTCGGCTGACCGAGTTATAGCATTGTATTTTTAGTCTAGAGACAAGCTAAATTGACTGAAGTTTGGTCCAGTTTTCTAAATGCTTGGTTTGAAATGCAAAGAGGCAACTTTAGAGTTGCACACAGAACTAAACCATCAGTTCCCCCATCCTTCTTAGTTTCTTTCTTCCTGGATGCTTGAAAATTCTCTACAAGCATTGATACTGTGGTCCGCTATTTTTCCATCCATGTTCTGCGCACTAAGAAAACTGTCTCATAGAATGCTAACCATCAATTTAACGGATCAAATAAGAAATAGAGAAATATATAAAAGGGTTCCATCAGACACCCATCACAACCGAAATATAGAAACGGCAACTAAACTGGCTTGGGCACTTGTTAAGGTTGCCAGTACAAAAAAATCAGCAAAACTAGCTTTCAAAGAGCATTTGAAAAAAGCCAAGGGTAATCGAGGAAGACCAAAACGAGCATAGATCAAAGAAATGAATAAAGATCTGAAGCCAATAAACAAAATAGTGGATGAACCAACTGAGAACGATTATGAGCGAAAGTGTTGCAAGAAAACAGTGGTAACGCTATTATGTTGAATAAGACGGATAAGCCAGTAGGAAGAAGAAGAGTCCTGCTGAGTCAAATGTTTATTTTGGAAAGTGCACTGAAATTTTGATCTTTTTTGTTCCAGGTTCGACAAAATCCAAAGATTGGTGCTTTTTACGTCCAAGGATTGAAATTCGTTGCTGTTGGTAGCTATAAAGAAATAGAAAAACGAACGGACGAAGGTAAAAATCACTTTTCATAGCCATTTCAGAGCTTAGTTATAATGTGTAACTAGAATCTGTTTCAAATTTGGTGTCACGTGAAAATGTCCGCGAATAAAAGCAACTGAAGTGTTTCCATAATCAATTTTGCGATTTCGCAAGTTTGAACCATTCGCTTATAAATATTCTACTGATAAACGCCTTGATTTGTATGTTTGCTTCCGAAGCTGCTTATAAAAGAGTGTTTAGAGTCACGACAAGGGGCGTATTTCTCGGCAAAAGGGGGCGCCAAACCGAGTTGTCATCGTGGAATGGGGCGGTTGCCTCCACTTGCACCCCCTTGAGAATAGGCCATTGCATGTTCTGACTCACCCTTTATTTCATGCATATACAGTGACCATTTCAAACTATAATAAACTTACTTTCTTGTTTCCCAGGTACGGCAAACAGAACAGTGGCATCAACTCAGATGAATGCAACGAGTTCCCGTGCCCATACCGTCGTTACCATTCAGTTTGATCAGATTTCTAAAAATGATATGGGACAAGAGACAAAGAAAACTAGTATTATCAATCTCGTCGATTTAGCAGGTAGGCCTAGGTTTTCATTAAATATACCAGGTGTCCCCAAAAAAGTTTCTCCGCTTGAACAGTTCCAGAAAAGCAAACACTGTCTTGTTTTGAACCATTTAAATCCGTAATAGTTTTTCCCGATTTTTTCCTCTTCAAAAGACTTTCAAAATACGAATTTCTGAAAATTTTATGCTCGAGAAACCCTTAGAAATATGAAAGTCCATCGATGGAGATATGTTCTATTCCTCCATGCTTTTCATCACAGGTGTAAAGGCATACCACAAGTCTGTACTCCTTGTCCATTGAATCACTTCAGTGGATGAGAGGTCCAATACCTTACATCCAATAACATCCGATACCTTGTTAATGCCTACGAATATATTTCCCTTACATCCAATTATGCCTCGCATCTAGCTACATCCAATGCCTTACTCAGTCCAACGAAATATAGTAAAAGATCGCAGACAAGAACATAGCAAAATAGGGACCTGCAAGCTGATTTTGTTGTAAAAGACAACCAAAGATGAGAACCAAAAACAGACTGATTTAAATTCTGTTATGAAATGGTACACTCAATTAAGAAATTTCATCATATCCGTGTAAACAAGCCCCCTGATTATTGATATCTGAACACTTCTAGCACTTTCCAGGAATATGCAATATGTTCTATCATGTTGTAAGATATAAATTGCTCTGTCAGCAACGAAATACCATACCTTCGAATATTTAAATTCAGTCATCCCAACCTCAAGTTTATTAAATACATACTGTTTACCTTTGTCTTCATCATAGTCATAAATGTCTTTACTATAAGAACCGCGCCCTTCCCTGAACCTTTATTGTTGTTACCAGGTTCTTTGAACCTTCCTATTGCATTAGATCACCAGAGAATCTTGTCTGTGTATTTTCTTCTTAATCTGCCTGTTTTTGCCATGGACGCTTCGAATTAGTTTTCACATCCGACTGGCCCATGGCACGAGCTGCTACCGTAACATTTGTTCTACTTTCCACACTTTCCACCAGGTTCTGAACGTGCTGATAGTACTGGCGCAACTGGGGATCGTCTCAAGGAAGGAGCAAACATCAATAAATCTTTGTCAGCTCTCGGCAACGTTATTTCTGCATTGGCTGATTTGTCAATGGGCAAAAAGAAAGTTTTGGTCCCATATAGAGATTCTGTTCTTACGAAACTTCTGCAGAACGCTCTTGGAGGAAACAGTAAAACTATCATGATTGCTGCATTGTCACCAGCTGATATCAACTATGATGAAACTCTCAGTACACTTAGGTGAGTATTGAATTTGATTAGAGAAATCTTCCATGGCAAATCTTTTTTATAAGGCGGTTGTCCTGGGCCATTACAGCTACCGTAAAAGCTCTATTAAGCCCCCGGGGGGCTTCTTTGATTTGGACCTTCCAGAGGGGTTTATTAGCGAGGGGAGCTTACTCACAAAAGCAAGTGACAAGGATATATGTGATAGCTTTTCAGTTCTTTATCCCATGTTTTGCGGCATTAACATACAGTTTTCCGACTCAAATACATAAATTCAACACAGTTTTTATCCCAAACCACATCAACATTAATATACAAGGTTGTGTCGCTAAGTAAATGGAGCATATTTGGTAAATTCTAGAACTTTCCATTCCAGGGGGGGGCTTAATAGAGAGGGGCCTTAATAGAGCCTTTACAGTATGTAAGTGTGACTGCAATATTAGCTCCATAATTCTCTGCTTTGCAAAGCAGGCGTCATTAATCTTTCATCTATACGCGATTCTGTTATTGTTACCACTCTTCGATATCATGCAAAAATGGGCTGCTTGACAGCAACTGGATTTATCTTGTTAGAACTTAGAAATCCCTTCTTGGTGAAAGCTCCATTTTTATTACAGGTCATATTCTTGCTTTTCACCGAAAGGATTGCTGCAAATTTTAAGGAGATTTCTAATATCTACTTTTTTTATCCTGGTTTTCTGGTATCGCTGATATGTTGAGATGAAATAACATTACAGGTTATGCGTAGCTCAATAACTGAGATTGCTGGAGTACAAGGCATACTGGCCGAGCTAGCAAGGATAATTTTGAAATCAAAAGGATGCAGGTTTGATAAAGACAAAGCGACTTGACCACCTCAAGAATAGATTTCACACATTTTTTGCAGCCAACCATAATGCTTCTAGTTCTCTGTTTATTTTGACTGAATGCACTCAGAGTCTTTCGTTTACAGAGTTCTTCCTAGCTACTCGAGTCCCTTGTTTCCCAGAATCGTAGTCATTCGAGCAACGAGTTAAGTTAGCAAGCCTCACCGTAGGGAAGCAAGTCAAAAGTGTAGTAGAGAGTCAAACAGGATATCAAGCTGTGTAGTAACTTTGAAATGCATTCGTAAAGTGAACGAACGGAGTTTAGTGGAGTAATCAATAAATGAGGCAAAGAAGACGCCCGCGCACGAGCTTGTTGCTCTTGCTAAGAAATATTCAGATATGAACATGACACTTCGAGCATAGCCACTTATCAGGACTTTTTAACTGGCTATGCTCGAAATGTTACGCTTATTTCAAAGTGTGTATATTCTATTTTTTTTCTTGTTTATTTTTGTACAATTTCACTACACACAACACGAACAGTTTTTGAACATCTAGATACTTGTCAAAATCATCAAACACAAGAAGCTAATTTTGGACTTGCAGTGCGTCCATTTTACATCCCCATATTCCCTTTATCTAACGTCTACGTTCATCTTCAGGTATGCTGATCGTGCCAAGAAGATCAAGAATAAAGCCGTGGTGAATGAGAATCCAATGGATAAACTCATTCGAGAACTGAAAGAAGAAAATGAAAGACTGAAGAAAGCGATGACGGGGGGAGCTATGCCGGTCGCTGGTGAGGCAACTGGGGGAATGGCAATGACGGAAGAAGGTAAGAAACAATCTTGAGGCCAATGCCGTGTGACCCAAGAAAATTTCACGAGCTGGAACAAGCATAGCATTCAGAAGGCAGATGTTATGAACACTAGCATAGGTATCAGCTAGTAGGTTAAAGGGCTCAGCTATCAATTGAGATATTGCTTGGTCATTTTATATCTACTCAGCTACAAATCATGCTCAAAACATAGCATTTCCTTCATTCCTCGGACTTTCACATTCTTTTTTCAAGTCCATGTTTTGGAATGTGTGGTATAAAGCAACTTCTAAATTTGCCAGGGAGCACGAAGTCTCAATGAGGAACGAAAGTCAGTAGTTCCCCAGACAATTTTATACCCTCACAAAACCTTGAAAATGAAGTTGGGGTATTTAGCGCCAAGCGCTGGGATCGAAGAAGTAGCTAAGCGCTAATCGATTCCACGACCCCTTTTCATGACGCTCAAGTGGTGGGCCCTACCGTGTATCGAACCGACCCCGTCTCACTTTTCTGGCTGCAAAGTCAGAGGATTACACCACTGTGCCACAACACCTTGACTATTAAGAGGTAACAAGTTTAGGATTCGAAATGTTCTTTCAATTTGGCTTTTTGGGATGGTGATTATAAGTTTAAATTGACCATGTGGCTTCTCAAAAGATAGCTATGCCTTTTAGCTCGACAGTGATACAAAAGTATCTGTCAATAACGATTAATTTCTGGGAGCCAGTTGTCATTAAAAGCATAGAATTTTTTTGGTAAACCGGTTCAAAACACCCCACAATTGAGAACATATCTTTAGGAAAGCAATCTGTCTTGGTTTTTGAAATACTCTCGGACGTCTAATACAAGGTAGGATTCTTATTAATTTTCAAAAATTTTCCCCACTCCCCCAGCCCTTATCAAGACACCCCCCCGTTTATCAATTTTTGCACAAGGGTGTCCAAGGCTCAATATGATTTTTATGCTAAATTTTGTTCGAAAGATGAGAAGTCATTGTTGTTTACTCGTAGAAAAGCAGTTTAAGAATTGCTGCGCAGTTTATTAAGACGCCCCCGCCACATTCATTAATTTCTTTAAAAGATTCCCACCCTCCTTTATCAAGACCCCCTTGTATCAGGCGCCCGAGAGTATGTTCGATCCAAACATGAGACAGTTACTAGGTCGGTGTAGACCATCCTCGTCCCCGGTGCCTTTTGTCTCATTTTAGACGTCCAGAATATGGCAAAAGACCCTTCGGACGAGGTTGAGTGTAAACCTGATTTCGTATAGTGAAAACAGATGTGCAAATGACTTTGTAGGTAATAGTATTAACTACGTTCCAGAGAAAGAAAAAATGCGAAAGGAAATGGAAGAAGAAATTCGTGCTCAACTTGAAGCAAATGCAATGGCCATGATGAGCTGGGATGAAAAGGTATGGTTTGATTTTCTTGAAATGAAATATCTATTTCAACAAAAATTAATTTGAAGATTTTTGAGCATAGGTGCCAGAGGTATCAGATCTTTGATAATGTCGGTGTCAAATTCTATGACCAATATCTTTGAAGTGAATGACTTAAAAGGAGCTTAATTTTATCGTTGGATTTTGCAGAAATCTTCAAAATCTATACAATGAGAGGATTTTTCTTCTATGTTAAGAATACAAGAAACAATTTCAGAAGACGCCCTCGAAAAGCGTAGCTTATGAATGTCTACAATGTTTTATCAAGAAAAAGTCTTTCAGTCTTCTGGTTTACGATTTTGAATTTTAGCGACGTCACATCCTCAGATGGGTTGAAATATCAAGATGCTCTAATTTTAAAAAAATTATATTAAAGAGTTCTGAAAAGCTCAACGATGAATTTATTGCAAAGAAAGCTAAAAATGTGTGATCCGAGGAAACTAATGTGTCCCCCCGTGCAGTGGGTTAAAGCTCATGCACCCGTTGGAGCTTCGACCCCAAAACGCTACTGCGCATGAGCTTTAACCCACTGCACGGGGGTGAGACACATTTATTTCCTCGTACAAAGCATAACTCTTCTCCCCAACAAAATGCACAATACTTATTACACTATCTGCGAAGTACATTATAATACTACGAACATCTTGTCTTCCCAACAGTTGCAAGCATCTCGAAGTGAGGAGAGCGCTGAAGATTCTGATTCCGCAAAGTTTCAAACAACACCACACATGATCAATTTGAATGAAGACAACATGTTATCAGGGGTCATTAAGCATTGCCTGAAAGAAGGTAATATTGTCGACACTGATCAATCTTTGTCTCAAAATACCAATGACACAAAATCTGATGTGTCAAGAGCCTTTTTTCAATAAAATCAACCTATCTGCATTACCTAGGGCTCTTGTTCCCCTGTGCTCTTTGATCAAATAGGCCAAAATACTAAAGTTGTGGTTTGGAAGTGGAGACAAATTTGGACTTTTCAGATTAATATTCTAACTCTCATTGCAACAATATCAACAAACTAAGTTGTCATCTTTTCAGTCAGTGGAATTTCCAACCGCAAGGGAATTACACTTTTTACGAACAAAATAGCGCCTTGAATTTAAATACAAAGTCACACCTTCCTTTCTGTCGATAAGAGGAGGTATCTATGGCCTTTTAGCTATTCTACAAAGAGCCTGGATCGAGTGCTATTTTTCATTCTTTGTTATACGCAAGGTTTGATTGAGTGGCGTTAGAGGTTCTATCACTATTATGCACATTCCAGAATCGCACACAAATTAACAAAATACAAAACCGTTTGATTCTGGTTTTTTCCAGAATAGCTAATAGGTCTATTGTGTAAGAATTCCCCCGCTCGGATAATTCGACCGACTGAAAGGAGGCCTAAAGTTAAGCATTACTGATTATGCTTAAAATTATTGGAACCGATTCATGCTAATTTCTTATTGCTAGACTTCATCAAGTCTGTTACTCTTTATGCAATTACCCGTATAAAAACAAAGATAGATCTGAAATCTACACAAAACATTTGTGGTAGCTTCGTTCCCTGTGACACAGCTTGAGTTTACAATTGATCTCTGTTTCTCAGGTGATCTGGACTGTTGTCATTTCCCTCTATCTTCGGTCCCTTTTCCTTTTCATTCAGTACTCATCCTGGGGGGGGGGGTAACTCCCATACATATTGGTACGGGATGTGCCATCTTTGGGGTGCCTTTTTCGAGCAGAAAATAAATTTTGGGGTGTCATTTTAGAAAAATAGCTCTTTAGGGTATTGATTTTGATCAAATTTCACTTACTGTGCTGAATTTTGGATTGTTATCACAATTGTAGGGTATACACTTTCAATTGCCTTTAAAAAATTTTGGGGTATCATTTTCGTGAAACTTTATAAATTTTAGGGTTTGATTTCAAACGTCAAATGGCACACCCCCGTCACCCGCCTATTGAAGTTACCCCCCCCCCACTCCCGTGGTACACATACTTTTCGTAGCTGAAGAAGTGCATGCTATTCTTAAATTCCCTATCACACTAGGACCTTTTCATTAATTGTATTTCTGTATGAATTTCAGGAGAAACGACGATTGGACGCAAGGATGCGCAACCTGATATACCAATGACTGGACTGAGGTAATCTTTGTTAAATATGCAGTGCGAAGGATTTTTGTGAATACCGTAAAAGCAGTCTTTCGCTATGTTTTACAGAATTTGCCAAGTTTTAGACCAATTCCAGGATCATATTTTACCAAGGAAACTTATTTGATCCTTGATCTATTTGGCAGAAAACGAATTCTAAAGATCAACACCTGGTAAGATTGTGTACGGCAAAAGCACGCATAACAGAATATGTGATTTTTTGTACTAGCTGAAATGGTTCCTACACAAGATAGATCAAAAGATATAAGCGCATGAATACATGGACTTTTAAGGATTTTTTGTATTTTAGGTGCTTGACTGGCCTAAAACCAGCAAGGAGGCCTGAATCCGCAGTCTCTTTTATGCGGGTACTTTACTGATTGATCAAATATTTTAATTTTCCTTGCAGTATCACAAAACAACATGCAGTCCTTATATGGAAAGACAACGAAGTCACCTTGAAACCTGGAAGTTCTGGTGCAAAAACCAAAGTAAATGGTGTGCCTCTGACTGGAGAGAGAGTTCTCAAACATCTTGACCGTATTTTATATGGTAGGTGGGATAAACATATCCCTGATGATTGAAAAGTTTTGCCACCCTTGAATTAGACTTATTACATTCGTCCTTGTTTTCGCTCCATTTACCCCAACGATACCCCCACTATACCCATTCCGCTAATGACTATAACATTAAATAATAATTCAATTCAATGGAGCAAAACTTAACCGAAAGTCATCAGTCTGCCCTTGAATTACCTAGAATCTGGAATAGAAAATGGAAAAGGGTCAAAATTATATTTAAAAATTATTTCTTACAATGCCGTTGTATGGTTCTTCCCAAACTGCGTTTACACTATACTGGGGCAATTTGAAAATTGCAGGAAATTTGTAGGCAATAAATTCGTCACAACCTCCCAAGAATTTGATGCCTAAGAAATGCATATACACCTTACGATTCGATCAGCCTCGTTTTCTGTAAAAGCGTCGAAAAACGTTTTGTTTTCATCGCTATGGGTGGTGACACAATGCCATTTTCAAATGGTGCTAGTTACACCTCGATTTTCAAAATCTACCTTTTTTGAAATCTGCCGGCAAGAATTGTGCCGTTTTCATGTGAACAAGAGACTCTCCCGTCGCATTTTTCACCGTTTTCAAATTGTGCTAGTATTATGTGAAAACCATCTCAGTTAGCTCAAAATGGCACCAAGTTTCACAGATTTAGAGCCCTCTGGAAGTCAAACTTTGATATGTAGCATATTGCTTGCTCAGACTGCGTTCACAAGATGCCGGCACATTTTGAAAACGGTGAAAAATGTGACGGTAGCAAAATTTGAGCTAGTGCTCACACGATACCGGAACAATTTGAAAACGGTAGGAAATTTGACGGTAAAAAGCTCGGCTTCCAAAAGCATCGAAAAATTTTCTGTTTCATCATTTTCGAGTGTTCACACGATGCCGTTTCCAAAATGTGCCGGTTAGAGTTCCGTTTTCAAGCTCTACCGTTTTCAAAATCTGCCGGCAAAAAATATGCCATTTTTGTGTGAACGGGAGGCCTATCTGTCACATTTTTCACCGTTTTCAAAATATGCAGGCATCGTGTGAACACTGTCTCAGATGGCTTTAGCCTTATCGTAATTAATTTTGCATTTATTTTTTCATTTTCTACTACCCCAGGGTCGAATCACATGTACTACTTTGTAAATCCTTTGAATAAGGAGAAGAGTGAGGGTACTCCTGACCGAGTCGATTGGGAATTCGCTCAGAAAGAAATTGCACATGCCAAGGGATTTGCAACTGGTTTTGGAGCCGGCCTTTCGAAAGGTGAGCAAAACTTCTGTTCAGTCGCAAAGTTACGTGGTGTTAGAAAGATGGTAGAAAGAGAGCTTCTTGAATTTTAAGCTTGAAGTGTAAATCGATGTAGCTAGAAACAAGTTAGCTTCGCGGACTGGGCAATCTAAATATAGCTTGTTGTATTTGATATCTTGCATCTATGAAAGTGATTTGACAAATGGAAAGTGGTATTCTTTTGCTCCGTTTTCAGACATTTTAAAACCCCATTCGTTAACTGTAAGCTTTCCTATCTTTGATATTTTTTAATCCCTTTCTCGGAATGATTTCGTATTTGCAAAAGCTGATTTTGCATTTGCAAATGATGCTTGACACGCGTTTTTTAACGGGTCCCTGTTTAATCGGAGCATGCCTTGCACGTACTGTCTCCTGGCTGACTTTTGTTGTCACCATTTTTCATGGGCCGTGGTAATGGCTGCAAGAAAGGCCAACCAAGGAACGACACGTGCAAGGCATGCTTGATGAAACAGACCCTTTCAATGATTTTTGGAAAATTCAGTTGGACTGTCGAAAATTTCATCTCAAAAATGCCTTGCAATTGTTTTTATAGAGCAACAAATGGCACAAGAACAAGTTTTAGAGATGCTTCCATTAGTCAGTGAGGTGAATGCCATCAGTGAAGAATTGGATAAACAGAAGTAAGTGACAAACAGTTATTTCATTTTCAATTTCATTGATATTCAGCAATGATTACAAATTAAAGCGTATACATAGACTGATTGCATATTCGAAGTTCTCGCTATAGATATACTGATGGACACTCAAACTACGACTCATGGACTTTCACATTGAAAACTAGGACAAAGCTTTCCCCTATCGATTTCATAACTAGATGTGAAAACCATAGCAACACTGTACGAATTCCGGGCAATGGCGGATGGGCCTAAGTTGCCGGCTCTAACCTCCAATGCTAAAACACCTCAAGTTCAAGTTTACAGTGATATTAGTCATGAATAAAAGCCGCAAGCATCCAGATGAATGTTTCCTTGATCCAAGAATCAACAAATCTTTCACTGTGAACCAGGATTTCCTCATTTTTAAGGCCAATCAGCTTCCCCAAACTTCACCGCAGCAATGAGAATTTCCAACTCTGCAGGGTAGCTTGCCTCGCTTCTCAGGCTACACCTTAGCCTCCTTTCAGAGGGCAGACGTAACGTGTTCATTTCCGTCTCAGGAGTTTATATGAAAGTTTATAAGTCCCACAATGAGCTGAAATAAAAAAATGTTGTTGTGTTGTAATTGTTGTTATTATTGCTCGATAACTGGGACTATTTCGTGAGTCTAGCGCATGCGATCAAATTCAAAAGATACAATCTACATACTGTGTTACGATATGAAATGGAAAATCAACTAGAATTACCTCTGATGGTGTGAAGCTGTCATCCTTCAACGATTGTTGTCAAATTCACCAACGACTGCTCTTAAATTACAATGGTAATCTCAAGTACAGCTACTTTCCAGAGCACTGGAAATATTGGTGCCGTGGCGCTGTGGTGTAATCCTCTGACATTGCAGCCAGAATTGTCAGGCGCAGTGGGTTCGAGTCCCGGTAGAGCCCCACCACTTGAGCGTCATGACAAGGGGTCGCGGACTCGATTAGGTCTGCTCTATTTCTGCGATCCCAGCGATTGGCGCTGAAAAACGCAACTTCACCTTCACCTTCATTGGTAACATCTTTTGAGTAACTAATGTTTTAACTTTGCTTGATATCTTTGCAGGACTTTCGAGATCGTGCTGATCTCAAGTGCTGCACAAGAAGCTGGTGGAAAAGAAACAAAGTGAGTAACAGTTCAGGAAGCAAGCAGTCTTCGGAAAGTTGTCAGATTTGATTTCCTATCAATCTTTACTATTTCTTTACCTTCTTTGAGTCATTTACATTGATTTTTGAAAACATAGCTTTTATGTCTATGGGAGATAAGTTTGCATTTAGATGTTGAGTCCCAGTTCCTGAGAAACCGTTGTAATTCTAATCAAGATGGTAGCTTTTCGAATCTATAATACCTTTTGTTACAACCATATTAAAGTTTTGCGTGTGTTATTCAAAAGGTGTTATAAACTGATTTATCGGTTAAAAGATATGCATGATATTTTCATTCATTTCCAGAGTTATAGTAAAGATGAAGAATCTCCTGAACGATAATGTATGGATGTGGGAACGAGGCAAATTCATGAATAGGAGATTTCTCATGATGGTAATAGCTTCTTTTACATAAATTAATACTATATGCTAAGAAATATGATTAGCTAAATACCAATACTTTGTTGTTTGAAACATGGGCGGTAGGAGACTACTGTGTTAGCCTAAAAGTGCTTAAATCGCCTCATACAGAAATATATTCATTCAAACTTACGATGCTGTGGTTGTCTCTTTCTTCTTCATTGTCTTCTGCCAAATATTTCCACCAATACAGTATGCACACCACAACTGTGGCCATGTGGGCACCAGCGCCATGTTGCATTGATTCAACACTGTACCTGAAGAAGAAAGAGACAACCACAGCATCGTAAGTTTGAATGAATATATTTCTGTATGAGGCGATTTAAGCACTTTTAGGCTAACACAGTAGTCTCCTACCGCCCATGTTTGAAAATGATAAAACGACTGTATTTATTTTGTACTCTACCACAGTAAAAGCACAGTTTTAATTTATTGGTAGAGGAAACAGTTTGTTTGGTAAGGTTTTGATTGAGGTTGACTTTTGATTGAGGTTGACTTGTGGATAAATCACTAGGAATTATTGAATGAAAGGACCAATTTCGACCAACTTAATTTTCATATTCAGGTTAGCCTCTTCCCTGTGTAGTGTATTCTTATTCAAGTTAGCCTCTTTCCTGTGTAGTGTTAACTTTCATGTTCAAGTTAGCCTCTTTCCTGTGCAGCCTCTTTCCTGTGTAGAGGGTCCGTTTCATCCAGCATTCCTTGCATGTGTCCTTATTTGGTTGGCCTTTGTTTTTCGCCATTTTCATCAACAAGGTAACCTAAGAGACACCATGTGCAAGGCTTACTAGATGAAAAAGACCCTTTAAAGAAATTGATTTTCGCGGTAAATTGCACGAGTAGAAGCTGGCAAAATGCCCAACGTTTTTTACTCATCCGGTATTTTTGGTCAACAGGATTTGTATCAAAGATTTTTAGATGGAGACGAATCAGTGAAAAATGTTCCATTAGAAGAAGATCCGTTTTGGGAACCTCCAGAGGATGTGTTGATTGGAACTGCAAACGTATTTCTACAAAGTTTGTCATATGCTCTTGACTTCGATGACAAACTTATGGTGACAGATTACAAGGTAAGGCAAACTTTATCCCTTTAACAACAAGTACTCGAAATTTTGGTCAAATGTCACTCTAATTTTGAAATTAGATGCCCACAGGCTTGAGTAAGATCAAACAAGTGATAAATGTTACCTGTGGGGGGGGGGCTTGGATTATTTTTACTAGTTTTATTTCCCAAAACAAGGAAATGCCTCCTAAGCAGTGCTGTATCCGCAATCGATGTGTTATTGTGGCCTAGAGAAGGCAGAGACAAAAAGCTGCAAGATAATCAACTTCTTCCCATTCTAAAATCTTCTTCTTGTGAAGACATTAGATTTCTGTGTGTCTTACTTGTTGCCGTCTCAGCTCGATTGGAAGGCCATGTTTTGCCATGATTTGAATCTAGCTGAGACTGCAAGAAGGAAAGGCACCCAGAAACAACGATACAGACACAGATATGATTTGTTTATGCATTTTATTAAAGAATAAGCATCTTATTTCCTCTCACCCATGCAAAAAAACCAACCATTTCAATATCGCTTCAATCATTTGTAGGGTTCAGAAGAAGGACACATAATCATAAATGTGACTCCATGTACTGCAAATGGAAAACCGTTGGATGAGGACTCTTTTATTGATGATCCTAAAGACCTTCTTGGCAAACCTTATCATTTCAAGGTATAATTCTGATTTTTAATCTTTTATGCAGATTTGTCAGAAAGGATTTTTTATGCAAAAACATCGAAAGGGTATTTACAATGCAACATTATGGTAAAGATAACGGGAAGAACTCTTTACCAAGATATACCGTGTTCTTTAACGGGGGGGGTCACTGGGGTTTTGCGGATAGCGGATATCGGGCTGTTTTGGGTGCGGAAATGCGGAAATCAATCATCATTTCTGCGGATTGCGGATATTGGCTGCATTTTTGCGGAATGCAGATATTTCTGCAAATTTAATATTACTTGCTAAAAAATAGCAGATTTGATGCTCATTTCGTGACTGAAAGGCACTAAAACAAATGAAAACAATACACATCACGAAGATCTGGAGACAATAGCCACATTAACAACAGCAACAACAACAACAACAACAACAACAACATTTTTGAGCGAAACAATTACTCATGATGACAGCAAGACTTCTTTCATGTGATCGGTCACGTGCAAAATAAAAAATAAAGGAAAGTGGTGTGCTTTCGTTGATCATGTTGGGATTAAATATATGACGCAGGAAGACTTTGCTCATAGGCCCAACAAACAACGGAAATAGTTAATTTATTTCTGCGGATTTGCGGAAATAGGGCAGAAAAATTGCGGAAATGCGGAATCGGATACCCCCCAGTGACCCCCCCTGTAACGGAGTACCTATATTACCAAGACATTCATTGCCTTGTACTTGTGGTCTTCTTGTTCTTACTCGCAGATATCATTGCCTGGCATATTTTGTGAGATAGACATCTCCTTTTTCTTTGCACTATTTCTTTCTAATGCATTGTCATTTTGAAGTGTCAGTGCTTTTGTTGGTGGGAACTCCCATGTTATAGTGTCTATTCATGCCTTGGTGGGCATAATAGATGTAAAATGGAGCTCTTCTGCCTATAGATTATGAACAGAGAATGAGAAGAGTCCTATCGAATCATGAGATGCGTAATTGGAGCACAGTGCATCCTAGTAAAAACTTTATCGCCGCCATCTTTAGTGTAGGAAATCGAAGGATGAACTTTAATGTATGACGCAGAAAGTATTTTGAAATTAAATGCAAGTAGCTATCTTGCGACTCTGCTTCACCCATTCCGATTTGTCTTGTCATAAGTGACTTCCATGAATAACTTTCCGGGGATAATTTTGCGTTCTCAGAAATCTCATTTGCACCTAACATGAGGCAGTTTATATTAATCTTTGTCTAAAGTAAATCTTCTTACATTGTGACATTACGGTTTTAAACCGCCACAAAATTATATCGCTTTTCAAGAGTGTTTATACTGCCCCAGCAAGGAAATTTTCATTGGGCAGTGTAATGGGGAAGCTGGTCCTTGATACCTTTCTTACGGGTTCATAGTTGTGCCTGTGTAAGGCCGTACACAGCACAGGAGCAGCAGGGGCAGTTGCCCCTCTAAAATCTCAAATACGATATGAAAAGGAGAAAAGCAAAGAGGGTTTGGTCACTTACGGAGAAATTTTCCTTCCTTGCTCCTTAGAAAATCTTGACCTGTGTACGTCCATGTACTTGTATAATTTTGTATCTCTGCTTGTTCAAGGTGACTATCAGAAATGCAGAGGTACAAAAAGCTCGATTCTCTCAAGGCTTATACATAAAATACACAACGATGGGTGAGACGGAACCAACGGAGACTCCAATTGTAAAAGATACACTTTCACCAGAATTTAATCACTCGAAGATCTTCTCATTTCCAAGTATAACAGAAGACCATCTTGAATGGTTTGATACTGGATGCATTACGTTTTTCGTATATGGAAATCAGATTGATACAGTGTCAGATGCAAGACTTTTGAAGATGTCAACAAAGGTGGATTTACGTTATTGTTTGAGATATTTTCAAGAAGATGTTCATAATATTTCTATTGTTGCACGTTGTCCCATTGATTTTCGCCATTAGAGAGGCCACTGTGATAGGCCCGTGAATCGAAGTTTCTTAGTCTACACGTTTGTCACTTGAAGGGAGTCGACATAGTTTTATAGCAGATTGAGTAAATCTGGCGGGTATTTGAGTTGCAATGGTACGAGCCTCTTGTTAAAGTGGACTGCCTTCAGAAATGTCAGAAATGAAACAAAACATTTGAGCTCTTGTCATTGGAGAGTCTAATCTTGACAATGTTGCTTTGCCACTGATACAGGAAGCTTCACTAATATTTATACATTCATTAGACTTTGACCGAGGAATTCTGCTGTAAATCCTATCATATATGAGAACCAATGCATTAACACAAATGTTTGTGTGACAAAGTGAAGGGAAGTTTATTTTAGAGATTCAGAGACTGAAATTTTGCCTGCAAGAAATTGAAATGTCGCAGGTTGTTTTGGAAATCCTCAAAGTAGGGTTTCTGTTGATTGACCAATTTGATTTTTGTTTTGCGAGAAACCTCGGTACTGTGCACCACTAGAAATTTTCAACGCGTCTTTTATATGCTAATCAAAATTTTTGAGAACTAATGTTGCAGATTTACATTCGAAATCCTGCTATTTTAGGAACTACGTCAAATGGAGCAATTCCAAAAGCCTGCACACAGACAATCAACGTTTCAACCAGGAGTCGGGGAATCAGCACAGTTAAAGTCAGAGCTCATTTTGCATAAGAGGAAACTTAAAAGACTTCAAGAGAAAGAGAAAAGAATTCAGGTACCCAAAAAATCAAATCTCATTTGCAGGATGTATTTGGGCTTAACAAGGAAACGTATTTGAGCTTATATTGTAAACTTTTATTGTAATTTATTTTTCTTTTGGTATTGTATTGAGCTAAATGGATGTGATGCTTAAATAAGATTAATTTAAATTAAAAAATGAAACCGTCAGAAAACAGATGCTAAAGATGTGTTCTTCCTTGCAGGATATTGTGACTGAATGGGAAAAGAAACCACAAGACCAACAAGACTTTACTGCATTTCATAAAGCAATTCGTGCTGCAGCATTTTATCAACGTGGTCAACTCAAATACAAAGTCAACATGCTGCAATCGGTTAGACTCATTTAGCATTTCCCAACCTCGCTCCCAGGATGAGGGTGTTCTTACGTAATACGCTGATCACGAAGCCGAATGAACAGAGGTAGAGCAACTCACTCTGGGGATGAGATTGGCATTCCCATGAAGTTTTTGTGATTTAGGCCACGCCTACATGTATCTGGATCCTCTGGAAAACGCTTTTTTCATCCGTATAAAAAAGATCCGCGTCCACACTTGAACATTTTTCGAAAATATCCCTGTCCACACGAAACCGCTGTGATATTCAGATTTTGTTATTCGATAACGAAATTCGATGTTCGAACTTCGATAAAAGACAATCTGACTAGCAGAATGCCCTCGCATGACCCTCACAGACTCCAGCGCATGCACTGATATGTAGCAAATCGATGCTGTGACGTCAGAATTTTCGAAAAGCTTTATTTTCAACCGTCCACACGACAACAGGAAAATATCATTTTTGAAAAGAACCACTTGACTAGGGAAATGACGTGGTGTGTGGCAAATCTCTTCACACCCTGTACCCTGTCGCATAAAAATTTTGCGAAAATTATACTTTATCCATTGTTTCAAGAGAACTCTAAAATAATGTCCTTCCATACAATACCCTTTTCTATATATAATTTTCTTAACAATTATAGTACCCTGTCGCTTAATATTATCAGGAAAGGGCACCCTGTCCTGTCACATGATTTTTACCGTAAAAGGACACCATGTTGAGCGGCACATCCCGTCAAGTCGAGTATGAGATTACTCCCTCCCCCAGCGGGCTGAATAACCATGTTATCATTTTCCGATTTTCAGTATTTAAAGAACCAAAAAGACGCAGCTGCAAATGGCGGAGACATCAAAACAGAACTAAAACCCAATGGAACCTCAGGCGGTAGCAAAGCTTGCTCTATCATGTAAAATGCAGACCACGTACGTGTTCACCAATCATTTTAAAAGATGTATTTATTATTCTCCTATCATGTCCTAGTTGTATTTTGTACAGCAGTGTAAAAGTTGGAACACTAATGTATCTGCAAAGCTATTTGTCATGTAGAAAAGCTGGACTAACAACTAATAAATGTAAGATACAGGAGTAGGGACAGTGAGGTGGAAAATATAACTTGTTTTTGATTCACTCTCCTCTGCAGAGGCTTCGAAGGGGACAGCAGCTAGAGTTATGACAACGAGTCTCTTGTTTCCCTGTGCTCTTTGACTTGATGATGGTGCTTCGGTCAACAGAGACTCATATTATTACTCTGAACCCCGCGATTCCTTGAGTACCACTCAGGTTGCGAGATTTGTGAATTACCATTGTTACGGTGTAAATATGTGATAGAATTTTCGATTAGATTGAAGAATTGAAAATACTCCCACGGGATTGACATTCGAAGCCGTGATTCCATCATAATTCCATTGATGACTGCAGAAAATAGGGCCAGGTTTTTCACTGTTTCATTGTAAGTCCCAGTTGAGCAAGGTTTACCGAAGGGATACAAGGGACTGATAGTCATAAGTCTAGACAGCAGCTACCCTACGAAGGGAGGAATCTGCGTTCGTGGCGCCTTCGGCGTGGCAATTCCTCCCCTCATAGCTGCTTCCCTTTCCAAGCATCTGCGGTGTAGGGTGCCGTTGATTTGTTGCTGTACAACATGTGAGTAAACATGTTTTTGTGATTTTGCTCACGTTATTCGTTTGATTAGGCTATATATTATTATCTTGTTACTCAAAATTAGGAATTTACCCAAACTTTAGATTTCTGGATTCGAATTTTCACTGCAAAGTCATACTTATCACGATTCCTCCAGGGGTGACACTCCAAAAAGACTTTTGTGGGAGCTAGGTCTAATATTTTTGCGATAGATTTAGTGAAATATCATAGTCACAGGTGAAGGCATAGTCATATGGAAAGTACATTGATCTGTAAAGATTTTGAGGATCTTTTGAAAATCTGTTGATAACATGGTTTCATTGAACATTGGATCACAAAGTGAATTCCAAAGTTTTTCCAGTGATTTTGGTTGCAGTCGCAGACGCACATTGACCTTTGATAGCTTGATACTATTCCAAAGTTTCTTTCATTGACTCCTCGGTTTAAAAATTCTAGAGTGTCTTCTTGGACGTCTCTCAAGCCTGGTTCAAGTGGGAGGTTATCGTGATTAACGCCCAATGAAAGAAAGGCTTTACAACTGACTTTTATCGCGATAAGAAGTTACTATTCGTAGCAAATTTCAGTCAATACAGACTTATTAATAGTTATCGATAGTAGGCCGAAGAGTTTATCATGATGCTTCATTCTTGAAATGGAATCATTTCATTTGATTCAACTATGGTTTGAGTGTGGGCGCAGTTCCGTCGTGTGGGCAAGGTTTCAAGCGAATGGTGAATCTGTTTTGTAATCGTGTTAGACACACCCATGCCCCTTCTTTATAGAAATGAAAGGACAGTGTCAGAGGCGTTTTTTGCTGGTTTTAGAAATTAAATTTTGTCAAGGTTTTTTTGGTGTCCATTACATCTTTAAACCAGAAGGACCTATTTTGGTGAGCACACCTTTATATTTCGAAATCGTATTTAGTTAAATCAAATTACGCCAAACGATTTCCTTCAAGTTACAATCAATAAGGTCATTTTTTGTACAAAGCCCATAAAGGTTTTTGAGAATAAAACCAAATATCTAACTTTATGCGGTCGCCTTATGTATCTGCCGTCAGGGAAGCAATTCGACGCCCACCCCTAGCTACTACATAGCTTTATAAAAACTAATTTTACCGATGAGCAAAGGTCCGATAAACTGACACGTATGTATTTTATCAGCAAGGCTTTATGAAACTTTCATTTGACATCCCACAGCCTCATCATGAATTTATACAGAATTACATGGAGTTTTTTGTAAGAAACTCTTTAAACAAGAAAGTCAGCTTACCTCGATTGCTACAAAAGCAGGAAACTTGATTGCCGGGAATATAGTATTTATTCCAAACTGGGGTCCTGTCCCATTCTCAAAGCCTTCCTGTAATCTTTCATATTAAATCTGCTTAGGCTATGAAGCCTTCCCTAAAAAGTAATTTGTTTAATCAGTGTAAGATGAAAAGCTGTATAATGTCTTCTTGAATGTATCTTGCACTGTTATTGCGAAACAGCTCTCGCTAACGTATATTTGATTACAATGATTCTTATCGTTTTCGTAAGATCATTAGATCCTTGCTGCATTGATTCGATACGTTGTTTATAGTTTTGTAGATTGCTATTTATAGAGCATCAAAACCTACATTTGCTTTCAATGATTCTTAAATCTTTTGGCAATGCTGTTATCTTAGATAGACTCAGACAAGAGAAATGATAATGGCCAGTTGTAATGTGCAGAAAATCGTCCACCCCGAAAGGTAGATCTTTAGTAATTTTCTACAATGGTTCTATTAGGACTTTATCAAATGTACTTCATGTCAACTCTTTTGTTCTATTGAATCTAATGCTTTCCCTGCAATGAAAGGAATAAGGTGCTTGCTAGAGTTCTGTATACTCCAGTTCTGTATACCTTTCAGTATACTCCAGGAAGTTACATATATAGACCCTTGAAGACACTCCAGAGTACTTCTGAAAACCGGGTCAAAGCCGCATTATTTAGTAAGTATGCCAACTATTACGTGTTGGGCCTAAATGACTTATCGTTGATTGTAGAAGCCCATTTACCATTGGGGACAAAATGGGTAGCACTAGGTAGCACTAAGGGCCTGTTTATATGAGGCGGGCTGGCCCGTTAGCGAGCTGGCTCACCTTCAGGTGAGATCCTGCTTACCTGGTCACAACTTTGTAAACATCAGTTTACGTTTATATGCATGCCGGGCTGGCTCGCCTTGCCAACATCTCGGTTATCGACTACCAGGATCCCGCCTCAAGCGGGCTGACTTTTCTCACATAAACAGAAGAAACGGGCCAGCCCGCCTGTTACGCACGCGCAGTATTACATTTGGTGCCGTGTGTCAGAAAATATTTCCTTGTTCTTTCAATTTTACACAAAAGAATGACGGCACGTGGCTACTAATAGCCGGGCTGGCTTGAGGCTGGCTCACTTTCGAATCTCTCATATAAAACCGAGCTGGCTTGTTGGCGAGCCAGCTCGCTAAAGGGCCAGCCCGCCTCATATAAACAGGCCCTAAGAAGCCAACGTAATCCAAATTAGGCTAAGAATGATGGACTAAATTGCCGGTTGTCTTAGTCTTATTTGGGCTGTGTATAAGCGTAAGTCTTGTATCTTGAGTAAAATGGTGACAGTGAAGTTGGTGAAGTTGCGGTTTTCAGCACTAAGCGCTAGGATCGCAGAAGTACCTAAGCGCAAATCGACGTCACGACCCCTCGTCATGACGTCCAAGTGGAGAGGCCCTACCAGATATCGAGCCCGATCCGCCTGACCGTTCTGGCTGCAAAGTCAGAGGATTACACCACTGCGCCACAGCACCTTCAATTATTTTTGGATCCGTTGTTATTTAGGCCATTTGATTTAGGGTCCGCACGGAGACTAATTAGGGTCTCTTGGAAAATGTTTCAGCATTTTGGGGGTGTGTAAAATTCAGCCATCTTGGTATGAAGCATGTGAACCTTTTGGTCTACGTACGTGCATCGAGTCTGAGATGGACGCTCCGTAAGTTAGACGTTTATCCAAGAATCTAAAGTGAATTTAATTGAAATGATACTCAGAGAAAGAAAAAGAGAATGGAAAAAAAGAGATAAATTTTCAATGTGTTATACAGTAAAACCCCGCAAACAAGAACGTAGCAAAATAAGAACCTGCAGACTGATTTTGTGGGAAAGACACCCAAAGATAAGAACCAAAAACAGACTGATTTATTTCAATGTTCTTATGAGATGGTACCCTTAATTAAGAAATTCATCATATCAATGTAAACAAATTCCCAACTTTTGATAACTGAACACCTCTAACAGTTTTCAGGGATATGCCAATTGTTTTATCAAGCCGTATGATATAAGCCGATTTGTCAACAACACTGCTCTCTAATATTGAAATACAGTCATTATACCCTCAAGTTCATTTAACATTTAACACATTGTATACTGTAGCTATATATTCATCATAGTCACAAGTGTCCTTGCAATAAGAAACACCCTGAAAATGTCATAAGTACCTCATTTATAAGAATCTAGCCAGTCTGTTTTTCAGAAAAGTATGCTCTTGTTTGCGGAGTTTTACTGTATGTGATGTGATTGTTAACACCCAGGGTAAAGTAGCATCGACCTGATAAATCTTTGTAACCCGTGTTGCAGACATAAGGTATATTACAAAATCTGACTGTCGAGCATATGTCTAAAGCTGCGACAGATTCTTATTCAAGGCTTCAGGTATCTAACCCGGAAAGACCCGTTAATAACCTGCGGCCTGAACTGTGACTCGTGTGAATGCAAGGTTCAGAGGTATTACTCAAGAATATGACCTCCAAAGGCCAACTCCAGAGCTCTGGGATCTCTGTTGGATAATATTTCTATTACGCCTAAGATTCATATATGATTCCGTACTTGATAGCCCTCGAAGATAGGTCCAGCAGTACTCGGAATGAAGATAAGCCCAGAAAAGATGAGTGCCCCGTGCTTCGAGTCTCTCGATTCTTTGAGGATTTAAAAAACGCTGAGTGGGGAGTAATCTCACTTTGAAACCAACGAAGGTCTTGCACGCATTTTTTCTATAAGAAACAAAGAATTTGAGCCAGTACAAAAAGTTTCTTAAACTTATCAGATTGTGATTTCAACGGGAAAGGATGGTGACTTTGTTAGGATGATGGATGGTGGCTTGGGCCCTAATTCGGTCCTAGATCTCAGCTTTTTGGCGCGTGAAGACAAGACAAAACAACTTTGTGCAAAAGGCCTTAAAATGCAAATTCTGGTGAGTAAGGAAGCCGCAGTGTTTTGCAAGAAAATACTCCGCTAGGACCAAGAAGGCGGTACAGTTACTGCAGCTCATTAACTGATTTGCTTGGATTTTGTTTCTAATTCATGAAAGTGCTAGCGCCCAATTGCTGCCGGTTCGTCAAGTAGAAGATTTTGATGAGTGTGGGGTGGGCCTAAAATGCAAGTGCACGCCTTTCTTGGCTTTGACTGACTATCAGCTAATCGTTTATAAACTGGCTTGGAGAAATAATGAAGAGGTATGTGCATCGGTTCATCGTTCCCAAATGTCCACTTTCCCATTTCTAGGACATAATCATTCGTCATCAATTAAACAGACCATTTTCTCTGTCATAAATTTTTTACGTCACATCGACATCACACCTACATCATTCTCACATCACACAAGGTCATCTTCCTGACAAATCGGCCGCTTTCCTGTTCCTCTTCATGACTAATCCATTGATGCTACCATTGTTGAACTCACAGCAGGCATCTGATACCTTTTCTAAACCTAACACGATTACGTCATCCGTAAACAGCCACTCCATGCCGAGTATCCGATTAGTGTTTTCCTCGTCTTCCTCGTTTCCCGCCGCTAATACAAAACCTATCATGCTCACTCAATTGCATTTGGTTTAGCCATTTATTTATCTCATCTGTGATTTCATTACACCCCTTCAGACAAAAATCTGCAGTGAATTAGATGAGCTGCTTTGTATTGTTGTTGGTTCTTTTTGTTCCGGTTTGTTGACCAACGGAACAGAAGACACCCTATTTTGGTCAGTTCACCAGGCTACCAGGCTTCTGGATACATGAAATGCGGACCACTGTACTGAAAGAACTGGCATTGGCACAAAGTCATTGAAGCTCTTCCAGCATTCAGGCTCCAAGAGATTAGATCTTAGCCTGCTTACAGCCTCATGGCATGCAATCTGTTAAGGGGGCAGGGTCATGCAATGCAAACAAACTTCTTTTGAAATGATGATTTTGCAGTATTTTTGATAGTCCATATCACAGAAATTTTCCACTACTTTTCTCAAAATATAGTTATATTTTGAAGATGAACTCTTCAATTTTCTAGACAAGCAAACAAAACACTCCTATGTTGTAGGATTGAAGAGATATGGATTTTTATAAATAACTTTATTGTAGATTCACCCCATCCACAAAAATCTGAGTGCAACACAATGGCCACTTGTAGGCAGCAATATAGATCAGGGCTTTGCCCCAGGGCCTTGGGGTCTAAGGGGCCTCATAATTGGAGAATTTTGACATTTGGACTGCAGGAAATGCTCTGAAATGCATTTTAAACCAATCTAAAGGGGGCGACCGAAAAATTTTCTGCTGGCCCCGCTCGCAGGGGGCCTCAATTCGTAGTTTTGCCCCTGGGCCCCAAGAAGCTCTTGGTGGCCCTGATATAGATCATAGAGATAATAGGTTTTTTACGGTTATGTGACCCTTCAGTTCAGTTTCATATGATTGCAATTCATCTACATACAATTTATAATCCCAACTACTACTAACTATACAAACAAATAACTAAACTACAAAGATAAAGGATAAATTACGGAAAATTAATACAATAATACAGAAAATTAATACAATATACAAATACAAAGGGGAGCTAAATAAATTGTATGCAGGGAATTACTTAAAGGAGGAGCTCTCTCAATAGGTAAACTAATCGAGGAGAGAGCCCCCCCTCCTATCCTAAGATATTATCAGGTGAATTTAGATGAATTCAAATAATTATGCATTTCTTTTCACAGGTTAATAGAAATTGTGGCAGTGCAGATTCATCTGTTGACCTTTTCCAATAAATGAATTTTCAGTCTTGTTTTGAACGATATTTTTGATGGAGCATTTCGAATTTCCACTGCTAATGTGTTCCAAAGTTTAGCACCAAGATAACGAATTGATTTTAGACCATACTGAAGACTATTTTTACGGGACACATATAGATCACCTTGACTGGCATGTCTTGTGTAATATTGATGAACAGATGAACTAAATAAGAAAAAGTCATGAAAGCAACTAGGTGAAGTTTTGTTAACAGAATCAAAAACAAAAGTTAAGAGTCGGAGTTCAAAGATCTCAGAAAGTTTCAGAAGTTTAAGATCATTGAAGATTGGAAGAGAGGGAGACATGCGAGGCTGAAATGAGATAGCTCTAACTGCTTTTTTCTGTAATTTGAAAACTGGATCAGTGTATGATGCATATGTTTGACCCCAAACAATAAGACCATATTGTAAGAAAGACAGAAACAAAGCATTATACAAGCAAACTAAAACATCTAATGGTAGTAAGTTCCTAATTTTGAAAAACATTCCACATGTTCTAGATAACTTTTTTGAGAGTTCACTAAGATGGTATCTCCAGCTTAGATGCTCATCCAGCAGGAGACCTAAGAACTTAACAAACTTAACTCTTTTAATATGTTTCTTCCCTATTTTGATATCAGAATCGGAAGGAACTTTGACAGATGAAGAATGAAAGATAATGTAGTTTGTCTTATCAATATTTAATGATAGCTTATTAGCACCCTGCCCCTTTAACTAAGGTAACATTGACAGGTGCTGTTGTTTTTCTTTTGGTTTTGGACACACGAAATAAGAGAACTGAGAGTTCTTTTGAGATGTCATGCAAAGATCACCAAAAACCTCAGAACTTTGGTGAATTGATGCTGTCCACCTCAAATGCACTCATTTTTCAGATTAATCACAGCATCTGTCGAGAAAATTCTGGAAAAGAAAAGAAGACCAAGAGCCTCTTCCAATCAAGAATCTTGCCCTGCTGTTTTTGCAACAATGCTTTACATTATTTGGCAGAGACAAAGCAGTGACCCTTTTTGATAAGGAACTGCTTACAATAACTTCAACTCTCAGATTGCTGAAAATAAAAATACTGCAGTCCTGGGAAAGATTGACTGATAGACTATTGCTCTTGGTCAACAAAATCCTTTTGGCAGTGGCAGCACCAGCTCTGAAAGGTCCAAAAGGAGTGGGGGGGATTTTGACACAATTTTTCAACCTAGGGTATACCCAACTAATTTATGCCATTTTTCTTTGACAATTTTTGCAGGCCCCCCCCCATAGTGCCACCACTGCTTTTTCGTTTAGTTGTACTTTATTTTGACTTGTTTCCTTATATCAGTTTACTTCGAAGGTACTGCACTTGAGTGATGTCTAAGTATCAGAAAGGCTTCAAAAATTTTGTTTTGAAATGTTTACAATTGTACTGGAAGTAAACATGAAGACTATTATAGAACTTAGAAAGATGCTCCAAAGAAAAGTCTGGCAAATCAAAGTCTGACAATTAAAAAGTACTGTCAGTGCTGGCTCAAATTCCTAGCTTTACACAAAAAACATTTAGAAAGCTAAGGTTTCTTTGTTTGGTTCCATAGGGCAACACAGCCTGTCCAACACTCCCGGGGGGGGGGGGGTACTTGACCAAAATTTGTACGGGGATGTGGCCAAGAAATAAAATTTTTTCACCCTGCTCCAGAATTTTTGCCTTCAAATGATACCCTGTTCTAGAAAAAATTGGTAAAAAGTATACTCAAAAACACAAAAATTTGACTAAATAATAACCTGTTGTAACAAAATTTCCTCTTTTGACATGTTTTGACAACCTGCTCCAGAAAATTTGCCTTCTTTTGATACCCTGTTCTAGAAAAAATAGGCGAAAACGATACCCTGAAAAACGGCACATCCCCGTCGGACAAATATATTAAGTACCCCCCCCCCTCCGGGCCAACACTGCTGTTGGTCCCACTTTTGCAATTTTAGACAGCCTAATGTAAATCAATGTTGTCCATGGTGGAATGAAATAAGTAATCTCCAATCTCTTTAGCAAAAACACATTGAGGTTGAAATATCTGCATGCCTTGCATTTCAATCCAGGATTGACTCCTCCATGAATTCTCAGAAGTAGTACTCCTAATTTCTCAAAGTGGGGATTACAGTATTCCTTGAGACTAGAAAGAATGGTTTAGATGATGTGAAGGGATATTTTAGCCAGTGGCAGATTTAGGGGTTTAGGAGGCTGATTGGGGCAACTGCCCCCCTTTAAAATGAAAACTCAGCTTTGGTGCCCCCATTTTGGCAAGAACAGCACCCCTTATCCTGACCCAAATGCACTCTTTTTTTCAATGTTTAGTTCTCAATGTGTGGAAACATATAAACAAAGGTGCTATTCAGCAGAAAAACTGGATACTTTTCTTGGACAATACCCCAAAAATTTTTGTGCACCTTTGGCACGCTCACTTTCTATTATGTTTTTGGTTCCTCCTCTCCAAGTTGCCCCTTCAACTTCAGGCTGGACCCGCCCCTGTTTTTAGCTACCATAAGCTCTGTAGATTGTCCATTCCAACATTGGTCACAGTCATAGCAGCTTTACAAAGGTGTTATGGCACAGTGGTGTAGCATTTCATTTCATCAAAAATTCAAGCTATCAACTAATATACGAAATATCTATGGCGGCTAAGGGTGTGAACAAGACGTAAGATACAAGCTTATGATGCTACTTTCTACCGAATTAATGACAAGTTTTGTAGCTAAGCTGCTAAGGATACCTACAGTAGAAAGAACTCTATTGAGCTTTTGAGCTAGGTGCCCCTTTGCCCTATAACTTTGTGCCTGGAGCAGTCAGGCGGACAGGGCTCGATACCCGGTAGAGCCCCACCACTTGAGCGTTATGACAAGGGTCATGAACTCGATTAGGTCTGCTCCACTTCAGTGATCCCAGCGCTTGCAGGTAGAAACGCAACTTCACCTTTGCAAACACTCCTTGGTCCGATTTTTATGATAGTAAGTCACGAAACCATTGTGGATTACACTGTGAGCTATGACAAAACAGAGGGCAAACGTCACACTTTGAAGAGAAAAACACTTCATGTGAACATCGATAACAACATGGAGAAACAAAAAGAGCCATAGAGCACAAAATTGAAAGATTTCATGAACAGATAAGACTAGTATTCAACTGTATAAAGAAACAAAGAGAGATTTAACTGACAATCGATTCATAAACTAAAAACAGTTACTTGCAAAGGGAAGGTCAGCCGGATTATACAAAAATAGCGAGGGGCTTTTCCAACACAAAGTTCTTTATTCCAGTCGCAACTCAGCGGAGATTTCAGTTGACAAATGAAAATGGTTGATTTTATGGTATGTTATTTTAGTTATCATCTCGTTCCAACAATTATCTTCTTATCCGTGGCAACTATAAATTTCAGTTCCTCAAGGAAGGGCAGATCATGTTATCTTCTTGCTTTGAAAATAGATCGTTTTTGGCCTATTTTGAGGCGCACTTCCTCTCCGAAAAGTTCCTGGCAAGCTCGTCAACAATTGGGATTTTGAATTGATCATGGCTAGGCTTTAGACTGCAGATGCCAACTTCACTTCAACCAGAGTTACGCTTAACACACCGCAAATTCTTAGCTATATGTACATATCAGTAAGTTGAAGAAAGACAAAGAGAGAAGAGCACTTGAAAGAGGTCATTGGATTTTACGAGCACGAAAAAGTCCTTTCTCGTTCTTTCCTTGGCCAGGATAGAAATCTCATCTGACAAGTCTCGCTTCTCGCTTAGCATGTGAAATGTTTGATTGACTTTGAGGAATATGATATCATTTGAAAAAGATCTGAAGTTCACTTTAGTACCATTTGGATATTGGTATTGTCCCTTTGGTACATGAATGATGTCCAGACAGAGTCCTGTTTCATAAAACTTCAAGGCTTTATTGAGAAATTTTCACCGTGGCCCAGGGCACAGGATATACACACCTAAGAATTTTAACAACTCAGTGTTTCTTAAGAGATTTTTGAAGTTTGAAGGCCCCATAACAACCTTCTTTCATGTTCACAGGTGCCTTCTCAAACATCACATTTTTTTTCTTTTATAAGAATCTTGGATAGGCCCCTAGTTCTAAGAGTTTCTTAGTTTCACATGAAAATGCTTTTTAGTACTAAGAGTTTCTTAATTTGTTCTTTATCTTTTGGATGTATGTAGTAGGCCTAGTTTTCTGCCATTGCCACGTTATTCAATTTTCTTGAAAAACAGGACAATTTTTAGCAAGAAAGTTCTGTTGGACTCAAAATACAAAATTATCATGGATATCACTTAAAAATGAAGGCTCGCAGCAATTTTTTCGTGATTTTCTTGGATTCTACTTTTAAAATGTTTCTCAGCACTTCTCTAGTAAAGTACTAGAATTTCTTTATATTGCATTCACACTGACACCTAATAAAACTGGCTTTATCTAAACCAGTTTAAATTTCAACAAATCAAATGACTGATTTCTTAGAATGATCAATCAGAAGGCCTTATTCAAAAACCTGGTTTAGTTTAAGCTGGTTTAACTTGCAGTGTGAATGGGGCATTAGATTCTTGGCTGTCACTTGTTTCATATAGACCAGTTTCTTATAAAAGAAAAAACGTGTAGATCTTTGAGAAGAAGATGTATTGAGAGTAGAGAATTTGAAGTAACTTTCTAGAAAGCGTCAAGTAACTTAGAATATTCAACAAATAATAAGAATCTTATGAAACTTTCTGTACGCGGGCCAAGGTTTCTTTTGATGAAATGAATGTAGCACAGTATTTTCCGTAAAATGCTCCCAGCATGGTTAGTAGAGGGCCCTATATTACCTAAGTTCCCATCGTTCCCTTGATTCAGGCCGTAATACGCTATTCCCCGTAAATGGAAGTGCGTTGGCATAGCATTCTTAATGCGTGAATGTGTATGTGTGTAGGCCACTTTATGCCAAAAATACCATTCCAGCATTGTATTGCGTCATCGAACATTGCCGATATTTTAACGTCTGTAAAAATATGTTGCAGAATGTTTCGTTGAAACTATTTTCGTTTATGACTCATCATTTGGGAACAAACAAATTCATATCCGTCCTCGGAACTCGGAACTCAAAATTAAACTTCCTTTTGATCGAATCAATATGTTCTTTGAAAATTTTCCGATTTTGGTTTGGAAACTTTGTCGGAACAAGAGAGTTTTGGGACGGGAAATGCAGCATTATTTTTTGAAACAACAGGGAATTATTGCTGCTAAGAGCCTTCTTGGAAGAAAGGTTTCTGCGGTTTTCAAGGGTCTTGACATTCTATGGTTCTTGATCATGTTCCAAAGAATTGTAAAATTTTAGTAGAGCATCGACGAAGCAGCTCGCCCCAGATTTCAAGTTGACATTCTTATTTCAATTTTCAAGCCTTTCCTAACTTTGCTAGTTTAGGAGTAATTCTTATGCAAATTCAATGAAGACTCCTCCTGCACACATACCCATATTACCCTCGGAGGGATAATTATTTTTCGTCTGTCTTGAACGAAAATCCCTGGCACTTATCCCAACGAAATGTATATTTGAAACAAGCACCATGCCACATGGTGACTGTTTCAATCAAAAAGAGACTTTATGTCGAACCTTGTGGAGCAGATGTGCGTCAATTTCGGTTGAAATTGAAAACCGCCACAGTAGATGTTGATTTGAAAACCCAGTCCACGATTGATAAAAATCTTGTTTTGATTAAATTGCTGTATTTACGCATTGCAAAGAAAATTGTTTATTTAATCATTGAATCAGTAAATAAACTTGAATGTGAATGAAAACAGCAAGACTGCTTGATAAAAAGAACCGCCGTGTTTGACACGAAAGGTGAAAATTTTCTGTGAAAGAAACACATGTTATCGTATAGGGTCTAAATCATACTGACTATGCCTAAATAAGATTTCTTATTTCTTATTTCTTATTTTCCATAAATATGGAAACATTCAATGATCTTGTTAATTTTAGTGGTTTGAGAATTGTCAATTTGAAATCTGGGGCAAGCTGCTTCGTCGATGCTCTGCTAAAATTTTAGAATTCTTTGTCTTAACCCTATAGTTAGGCTATTTGATAGTCAACCCTATAGTTAGGCTATTTGATAGTCCTATTTTGGTTGGGGGGCAAACCCCCCCCTACGTAACTCTTGACTGGTGATAGGTAGAGCGACCAAATTTGGTGTGCTAATAGCCTCAGGCATGTACTTTCTGTAAATATAAAAATTAACCTAAGATTGGCCGTCATTTTTCCTCACGTCAGCATTTTCCTTTGTGTGGTCAAGAAAAGCGACAAAATTGGCCAAAATAAGGAAAATCGCGATAAAATTAAATTTGGAGCACATTCTACATACAATCATGATAATTGTGATAGAATGCATCAAATAACATTGCACCACAAAGAAATTTGTAAAATATTCCACTTCTGCTCCTTTTTTCGCGATAATTGAGATTTGAGAATTTGCGATTTTTCCAGGGTCAGTCCAAGAAAATTGTCTCCCGCCCCTTCATTTTTCAAAATGTTTCAATTAAACTTTTTGAGAAGTTGCACAATAAGTGGTTGCAAAAAGTCAAGAAGTTTCATTTCTATAAATGCTTTCCTGGCAGAGTTATTGAAAAATCTACTAGGGGGGCAAATTTGCCCCCTCCACCCAAAATAGGGTTAACGTCGTTTCCAAAGGTGAACTTGCACAAGATTTCATTTTAGTTGATTCCGGTCACGGGAAGCCCATATAACATCACATTAAAAAGGAATTTTTTCAAGAAAAAGATACTTTATGAAAGAAATATTTCTATCTTTTCTCCTCTGTTATCGTGTGCTGTTTTCTGCTCTTTTGCATTGCCAACGAGATTTGCGACTATTACGAGGGAGCACAGAAAAACAAGGGAATAAAAAGTAAGAATGAAAATGCATGAATGAGAATCTCATTCTTGCATTTTTGCTTTTCACTCCCGAGCAGAAAACAACACACGATAATAGAGGGGGAAAGATGAAAATGTTTTTGATAGAAAAATTTTTTTGGATAAATTCCTTTTGAGCGTGATGTTATAGTGACCACCCGCGCTGAAGGCGCTGTGAGTGAGTGTCGCAAGGGAGAGGCGAGTGTCGTGCCCCCAAGTAAGGTAGCTTCCCAATGACCCCGTGTAATGATTGTATGCTATGAGTCCATAGTTTCATCCAGGGAGTTGTAGCAAATGCTGTCCTCTTTTAATTCCAGAATATGCGTATTCTTTACCAGAAACTTTCGTGGTTGGTTGCAATCTTTCTTAAAATTTTTGACCAGTTTTGCTACGGAAAGGCTCTTATTTTCATGAATTTCATTGCTCTAAATGTGTTTAGAATTGATTCATCTTGTCAAAAGGGTTTCAAACGCATCAAGTAGCATAGCCTGAAATCAGGCTCAAAATCATTCCTCGCTTTTTCACCTTTTCAAAAGGCCTGTTCACAGGCTTAAAGTAGCATTGCAAAACAAGCATTAACAGGCATCGCACTTGAATCAACTTCAAAATATTTGTCAGTGCTGAACTGAGGCAAAACAGGTTTTCCGTGACCGGGAGAGACTGAAGTTTCAAATAACATTTTTAATCAAAGTTGACCAGGTTTTCAAGGTTTGAAAAATTAAGTCCACGGTTTTATTGAAGCGGTTACTTACTTGCAGTCCAAAGGACTTTGAAAGGACATCAGTTTGAGCTCCACCTCACCACACATAGCTGCGCAACAGGGCCGGAGGAAGCAGCTAGTGATTGGGGAGGGGATGGTTCTTAAACAATAGAGAACAATACACCTTTTAACTATTCTAAAAAAGAATCTGGATCGAACAATATTTCGTCACATTTTTTAGAGTTTTCGAATCTGTACAATGGTGATAGAAGCTCCGACGCCAATCAGTCGAACCTCGTGTATAAAAATAACGCTCGATCCAGACTCTTTCGTACAATAGCTAAGAGGTCTATACATCGAATCAATCAATGTGTTGTAGCACCATTGTTTTCAAAATTATTGGGGACTGGAGGTCTACCTGCCCCCCCCCCCAAATCCGCTTCCTGCAGGCCTAGCAAGCAAAAGCATAGGGTTACGGCGTACATTAGCAGTTTGATAGCTTCTTTTATCACATGTGCGCTTGCCATAAGAAGCCGTCAGTGACACCTTCGCCTCTCTAGTAGAATTTAAAATGAAGAATGTGAACCACGTCCCAAGTTTTAAACGTAAACGAAATGTCTGAGATGCATGTTCACACACATTCTTCTTCTTTTAACATATATTCGTTACTTCTCATAACAGCCCCCTTCGTATGCATAACATGATAGTTGGCCATACTGGTTTGGGATTGCGCCATCGTTGGTTTTGATTGATACCTGAATGAATTGTTTTGAAATGAAGTGTCAATCCATGGGTGGTAAGAAACCGCAGTTGTGCTTCATCGCCACTTTGTTCCTTTGCGTAAGATCAAACTATTTGCTACTACGAAGGAGCCAGTGTAAGCTTCAGCCTCCCCCACAGCAGCATCTTTTAATCGAGTATTTATTCTTTTATTTAGGCTGTTCGAGAAATACAGCGGCTATCGGTGTACTCCAAGAGTTCTGGTAAGTTGCAAATCTTGTTGCACGAAAAGATAAATTTCTGAACCTTCAAATTGTTTTTTTGGTCATTCTTTATCAATCTTACGATAAAATTTTATAAAAATATTTGATCTTGATTGTATCGTTTTGGTCTCAATCGTATCTCAGCAATAGGCACTAGCTCACAGTGAGTGGAATGGAGCCGAATCTAAAGCCGACAGTATCTGCTGTGGCGCTCCACAAGGCTCTTGCTTAGGTCTGCTGCTCTTCTTAATCCGCATAAATGATTTGATATTTGCTTTGAAAACTGCAAAATAACGATTTATGCTGATGATACCAGTATCTTTGAGAGTGTTATGGAGCTGTTATTTTGTACAAGGCTGCTCTTTTTCTAAATGACTGCCTTGAATGACACGGATACCAGTATTCCTCCTTTTGTTCATTGCTTTTTGTCTTTTGGACGCTGCGTAGCTTCTTTGGCACTGTGAATATTCTATTTTGTCTTTTTTCGTTTAGAAGATGGCTCACCGATGCCTGGTCGCAAGAACAGTTCACAAGAAAAGTTCAGTAAACCCCTAAAGGTTTGTTGTGCTATAAGAATTCTCTTCAAAAATATGAACTTATGGTCCACAAAAATCTTTGAAACTTTAGAGAGTTAGGTGATGGAATAAAATCATTTTCGGAAAACGGTACAAATAATTGACAACGACAGCGTAAGGCGGATTCTATATTTTCTGCATAGGCCAGAGCAGGCAGAAGCTTTTCAGGTCTGAACGAAGGTTTGTCAGTGAACTAAATTTCAAGTTTTCGCTGCTCCTTCAGCGAAGAAGATCGGCCCATACAATTGAATAGAACAAGGTAGACAAGGTATTTTATGGCAAATTTCAGGGGTATCGTGGCAAAATTTGTCCAAGATAGACTTGTTCAAATCGTTTCTGATGAATTCTGTCGAGGTTGCATTTCAGTACCCTGACGTCCTTGTCCGAAAGACTAAGTCTCTTGTATCCCTGTAACCTTGCTGAACAAGGATTCGTAATCACACAGTGAAAAAGATAGCATTGCTTAGGCACATTTTCAGCCATCACCTTGTGTTGCAATATTTGGAGCATAGATAGTGACAAAAACTTAGCAACCGCAAGTAAAGCGTGAAGTTTGCACTGTCGACTGAGCGTTGAATCACATTGGGATTCTAAGAATCTTGCGAGCTAATTGTTGTCATACGTTCTTGCATGTGCAGGCCTAAACCAGAAAACAGGGTCTAGTTTTAAGAGTAATATCATAGGTCTCTGTTGACCAAAGTTACATCATTAAGTCAAAGAACACATACACATTGAAGCAAGGATCCAAGGTGATTAGTCCACGAAGTAACATGTTTGGATTCAAATCAAAGAATACAGGGAAACCAAGGAACCCAGCTAGTATATCTACTGATCTTAGCAGGTCATTTGTAACCACAAGGATGGTCCCTTATCTTCAGCAGTCCTCTTCACTCGTGCTATCGAGTGTCTGTGATCTGTAAAGACTGCCTAGGTAAAATTAGATTGTTTTTTATTTGGCTTGAAGCCATAGATGATGGCGCAGTTGAAAGGGGGTAGTGCAGTGTATCTAGTTGCTTTAAATGCTGTGGGGTTCATATTTTTTCTTGTAATCTTCGATCATAAAATTCCACGAAAGTTTTTTCAACTCAAAAAGATTTTCCAAAGTAAATGTTATTGGATTGGAAATCGAACCGATGTGAATAAAGAATAATCTTCTTCAAATATAATTTCAAATCCATTAAAATGATTAAACACGATAATATGATATCATCAAATAGAATCATTTAAAATGTCATCATATTTTATATCCTTTCCTTTATCGCTCTGTGGCTGTCTTCATTGGTGTCCCCGTTTGGGAATTTAATATTACTTGGTGACAATTTTGTCACAGGATATAATCTTGTTTCGTCTCCCTTAGTTACTGTAATCTTGTCACACTCAAAATAGGATAAAGTGATAAAAAAATAACTAAACTTTAAACAGAAAATGAATGTTCGTTAAATATTCAGAAGCAATTAGAGATCGTCCGAATCGAACCGTTGTTTTTAGAGCATAGTGCTCAAATCTTTCAACTCTTTAAAGGGTCTGTTTCATCCAGCATTCCTTGCACGTGTCGTCTCTTGGTTGGCCTTATTTGTCGCCATTTTCATGCGCCATGAAAATGGCGACAAACAAGGCCAACCAAGAGACAACAAGTGTAAGGAATGCTGGATGAAACAGACCCTTTAAAATGGTGGGTTTAAAATTGTATCACATTTTCCTACCAATGGAATGAATTGAAAGGAACTTTGGGTAATTTACTGTTGATCTACCGTGGCAATTTCTGTGATCATTTTCTAAATGGCGGTATTTTGATTATTTTGGTAAAAAAAATTCAACGAAAATTTTGAAAAATTAGAATTATAGTAAATCTAACTTTACTTGAGAAAAACTGATGCAGTTTTTAAGAAAACCGTAGTTGATAAAGGTCTGAAATATGGCACCAAGCAGAAATTCATATTTCATGACGTCACAGCCTCGAAATTGATATATGCCGCCTTCATGAGACTAATCAAGATATTACAAATTTTCCACGGCAGATTTTGAGCAAATTACCCCAAAGTGTCTTTCAAGGACTTTAATTCAAAGAGAAATCAATGAAAGTTGACCCTTTAAAGATTTGAGCTCTATTCTATGTGGAATTTAAGAAATCAGATGTTGCATTTTGGAAATCAATTACTTTGGTGATGGATTTAGCGGTAGTAGGGAAAGCTTACCCCGTTTACCACGATACGTAATTTAACTTTCTTACTACGTTCTACTGACGTAATATACGTTGCCTCCCAAAAGCGCATGCAATTCTTTGCTCAGTTTGAATAAACGCTGTCAGTTTGCGGAGGAGCATCATGCAGGAACAACTATGTAACCAAGGCAACAATATGAAAGCTTGCATGAATAATTAAGAGTTGCATTCTGTTCGAAGAATTGGTTGCAGGTGTTCTATATCCCATAGATGAGTTGTATGATCCAATAATATCATGTTTAGCGTCACCATCTTCAGGGGGGTTACTCCCATTACTTGTTTATGACATCATTAAGCATGCTCTGCTTGTATCGATTATATTTTTACGTATCGTATTATCGCAAATCTGGTTTCCATATGACTGCAAGGATCGATGGTGACGCAAGGTTCGCACTAATTTGTGACCAGCCTCGTCTGCGATCCTTGTGCCATTTCGTTTCCATTTATGACAAGGATAGCCCACTTCTTAGAATTTTGGCGGCGAAATCCAATTCTCAGGAAGGCGGTGAAAGTAAACAAAGATTTATCTATAGAAAGAGAAGCCTCGATCGCTGAAATTCATGCTCAGTTGGTTTCCCAAGGATGACTGCGATCGCAGAGATCGAAATTTTCTTTCTCAAACGCAACGATCGCTGGCAACGCAACGATCGCTGGCAAGCTGAACAAGACAGTTTCCATTTCGATGCAACGATCACTAGTCAAAAATTTGTGCGATCCTTGCGTCACCAGCGATCCTTGCGATCATATAAAACCAGGCTGTAGGTGTAAGGTCAGAATCCCACTTGTGGTATTCCGTTTCTGATAGCCCATGCATGAACGTTGGACAAAACTTTATAACAACATATGGAAGATGGCTGTGAACTTTTTCGGTGCACTCATTTTCTCAGGAGAAACTTGCCTTTTTCTGTTTTGCACAGGTCGATTTGTAAAGCAGTTACTTTTTACTGAAATCTGTAAACCTGTGTAAATATTTCAAAATGATATTTATTTAAAAATGAAAAAATGAAATGCCCCTGATCTTTGTTTTATGGTTTCTTAACCGGAATCGATTCTCATAGCGAGAGGCGTATCATTTTGTAAGAGTCTCGTACACCTATGGCAAAAATCGTTTTTGGTATAAAAAAATCGGTAAAAAATTTGTAAAAATTTTGTTGTTCTAGAAAAATCTCGCACAGGTGGCGGAGAATAGTTCACTAATACTTGCACGATTTAGTAATACATACAAAAGTACCAGGATTTAATCATACTTGCTCCCAACCAGCCAGTCGGCTGTGTTTCTCTTGAATCCTCTATCAGTTACATAGCCTCCCATCTCTACATCTCTGTTTTCGTTAGGCCATAAATTGTGTTGCGTTGTTGCAGTTGTATTGAATAACTGCAACAACACAACGCAATTTATGGCCTAAACGAAAATAGTATGAAGAGATGGAGTCTGTGTAACTGATAGAGGATTCAGGAGAAATTTAACACAGTTAACTGGCTGGTTGGGGGCCGGTATGATTACTTCTTAGTATTTTTGTGTCTATTACTGAATGGTGCAAGTACTACTGAACAATTCTCCGCCACCTGTGCACCTCTTTGAGTTTCTTGTTTTTTTAATTGATTTGAATTTTTATCAATATTAATTGGGGATCGCTTTTTGAACCAAGAAAGAACCAAATTAAGAAAGAAGATGATAGTTTTTAGTATTCTTTGATTTGATGACATTCTTTCGTTTTGTAATCTTTTCTATCTGAAAAAAGAATTATAGTTTCTTAAGGTATATTTCCCAGTACTGGAGTTTCTTAATTTTTGGCGATCTGAGAGTGGAGTTTCTTTTAAAAAAACGCGTGTACTTCGAATTCATTTTGGACATGGCTTACTTTTAATAAACTTTCCATTCCTTAAAATTTCAAGGTAAACTGCACTTTGTAATTCATTTCTCGTTGAAATATTTATCGATCTACCTGAAGTGAGCTGTAGGAAAAGGCGCAGACAAAGATGCTGATTTTATAGTAGCTTTATTTAGTACATTACATATCTTGTTGTCTAGAAGCTTACATAAATTTCTGATTTGGATAACTGGGTTTGGCCTAAGGCAAATAGTCTAATGTGTCGCTCTTGAGGACCAACTGTGGTTGAATATCTTGAATATTACTCCCAGAATATTGTGAATATTTATTCCTTTCCAGGATGGAATGTTTGGCTCGCAAAGCATAGAAATATCTTTATAGAAATATAAGCTTTTTTAATCGTAGAACCACAGCGTAGACAGTATTTTGGCGCGAAACTGACTCGATCCAGGCTCCCTGTATAATTATGTTAATTGGCATAGAATTGACCAATGTCGTTCATTGAATGTAAAGAAACTAACTTTTACAACTTTACTGCCTTCATACCCAGTAGCTACTAGTATTTTAAAGAGAACTATTAGTTTTGGCGCAAAGTTGACTCGATCCAGGCTCCTTCTCTCAATAGGAACAGCGAAATCAAATAGGAAAGTTCATCCAAACAAAGAGGCGCCCAGGCACCCCCCCCCCGTCCACTCCTACTAATTATCGCAAGTCAGCTTTGCAACAAGAAAAGGAAAACACTAACTTTTGGCGCCAGAAATTGGCTCGACCCAGGCTTCTCATCGAAGCTTGCGAAGTAACATGAAATACAACGACAAAGTCGTCAAATCTTCCTGGGAAAATCAATTATGCTCCGGGCAACCATACGTTGATTTGTTGGTTTTTCGAGCTATAGAACGCCCACAGACACTATTGACTCAGGGTGTCAGGATTTTTGTCATCTCGGAGTAGTAAAAAGAAAAGCAGTTACATTTTATTTGTTGTTAAGGATACGTAAAATCATTTGAGAGAATTTAAGCTAGATTTGGTCAAGGGGCATTTCACTAGTTCGAAAAGGCGTACGAGATTGTTCAAAACAAAACGATTTTTGTGGATTTTTGATGGATTTTTCTTGAAAACAAAAGTACTTTTGGGTAAGGATGTACGAGATTTTTGGGAGTGAAATGCCTCTCTGATTTTGGGAGACCATGGGCAAAACTCATTTCCTGTAGTTTATGATTTTGCTGTGTGTTTCGACATTACCATGGCAAGACAAGGCCTTGGGATTTTTCAGCCTAAGCCCAGATCCTTCAGAGACGAATTCAAATTTTTCGGCGGTGTCTGTGGCTGTGTTGGCTGGCTACATCCAGTATTTCCTCGGGGATCTTACTGGATAAACTTGGTTTTGAAAATAGAATGCAACTTTATTACTTTTTGATTGTTTGTCGTGCCTTTATGTAATGTTTGAGACCCTTGGGAATGGAAAGAATCTTGAAGAAGTCTGATATAAGATCGAGTTTTCTTTCCAGGGGAACCAGTTATTTTCTTATTCGCTGTAATCTGCTTAATTTCGAGGAAAGTTGTTTGTTTTTTACAGTCGAACTGTTTTCATTAACACTTTGCGACAAACTGATAATCAAATTAGTTGATTTTTCTAGTATTAACTTCGCAAACTTTTCGACAAAATCTTCCGTAGCTTTTAGCAAAAGCACGTTTCAAGAATAGACCTTATCAGCTGGGGTTCAGACCCAAAAAAGGTTATACATGAATTAAACATTCTCTCCGTACATGCGCTTCTAAAAATAGTCGTAAAAAGTTCGAAGTGGCGCCAAGTTACCCCCTGGAAATGGACTTGTACATAATTCTTAATGATTAAAAAGATCGTGGACTTTATCAGCCAATCCAGTGAATTTAACAACAGGAAAATTAAGTAAAATCATTGAGAACTGCAAGAAGAAAGTCCTTGGAGACTTGTTGTTGCTTATTTTACAAAACAATGAAAGCTGACCTGTTAAAAGTAGTAGCTGAAACGCAATGAAAGACATACACACAAAGAGAACGCCATCTGGAAACACAGTATTACAGAGAAAAGTACAATAATAAAGTCGTTGGAATATGACAAGCTCTAAATTGGCCTATCCAAGATCAAACTGTTGATACGGCGCTGAAATATGAATAAGACATTGAGGATTGAAGATGGGATGGGAAATTTGGACAGGATTTTGCCAAACAGAGCTAATTCGTTCAGCTTAGGAAGACGCACAAGTCGTGCAAGTAATTTAGGACGGCGGGAGAGCAATCTCAGCTCATTGAGTGTTAACAGTGCTCGATCTCCTTTACCAGTAAGTAAACCATCTTATTCTGCTTGAAAGTTGCTTACATAGGTAAAACTAATGTGAAACACAACACTTTGTTCAAGAATCCCCAACAAATACTGCATATGCTATTTCATACATGCTACAAGAAATCAGATCGAGTCTTATGCTTTTTTCATATTTTTGTTGTAAACGCATTTTGTTAAAATTGCTCATATCTTTAATGACGAAAGTTTCTTTAAGTTCTGATGTAAGTTTCTGATGCAAGTAGTGATGAAAGTTTCTTTAATTTTCCCAAATTCTTGTTATTATATACACTTTGAATTTCACAGATATTTTACAGAGCCTCTAGAAAGCATGCAATGCGTGGGCAAGCTTAAAGTAATGCTAAGTAATACAATAAACAACTGCAAATATATGATTGGATTTCCTAGACTAACCGAAGAAAGTTTTCTAAATAATTCACTCCAGTATCCTTAGCTTCTTAATTTTTTATGATCTGAGACTTTGCTTTCGTACAAAGAATTTCTATAAAAAACAACATATATCATATTAAAGTATCTAGACATTACTACATTAAATTCTTTACATACTACTGCAAGAAGTGAGACGATAGTACTTGTTATCCGACATTTTGTGTTATCTCAGTTACAGTGCAAAATACTGAAATGCAACGTAAAAACCCAAGTACACACGTCATACTGCACCGTATTTCACTGTGCTTTTAGCTGTGCAAAAATGATAGTATCTGTCAGATATCATGATTCTTGAAAGAACATTCAAGGATTTCCTATCGGTCTCATATAATAAAAGGGCCACTCTACGTAGTAATAAATATATTTTTCGTATCATAGTAAGGGCAATGGTGCACTGTTTATGTGGCTTGTATTGTGGTCAAAATGGTCTTCTTACCAATAGACGATTATTCGTAACTTTTTATAAGAAAGTGCTTGTAAGAAGCTCAACTCTTAGATTGCTAGAAAACAATTAAGATACTCCAGTACGAGGGTCTTTATGGAGTCAGGCTAAGTGAGCATGTGTTCCAAATCTTTTAATCTATGAAAAAAGGCGGGTGTTAAATTCAATATCATATTTCTTTGATCTGAATGACTTGAAGGAAACTTTAGCCACTTTTCTATGATTCTACCGTTGGACTTTTCAGAAATCTTGAATATTTGTCGAAATTACAGCCTGTATTATATTTCAGCTCATTTTATGATGTGACGTCATAAAAATGTCTAAATCACAAACCAGAAGATTGAAAGAGTTTTGCTTGATACCATATTGTAGGCATCCATAAACTATGGTTTTCTTGAAAATTATTTGATCTTTCGTCAAGGGGTTTAGAAATTACGATAGCTTAAAGTTTTTTTTCGAAAATTTTCTTGAATTCTAATAAAAGAAGAAAAGTACTGTAATTCTTAAAATATTGAAGATTTCAGAAAAGTCCAACGGCAGATTTACTGTAAAATAGTTCAAGTTTCTTTGAAGCCGTTCAGTTCAAAGAAATAGGTCATAGAATTTTACACCCAGCGTTTTAAAGATTTGAAACCTATGCTGGCTAAGTGTGATTACAGCAAGTACTTGCTGTCTAGTACATGCCTGCTGCTATCATATCGACATAACATATGAAATAGCATACCATGAATCGAATCGATGTTTTAACGAACTTTACATATTTGATTGTTTGTGCATGTAGCATGGTGCCATAAATGATGTATTGATTACTGCATTACTGTGGGATTAGCTTTTACTTATCCTCATGCTAAGATGCTACCTAATGTAATATTTGTCAATAGCAAAATTTCACTTTGCTAGAGCCGTCATTTAAAATTAAAATCATTTTTAACTTAAGGTTGCTTCACAGTATACCAATTTTCAATGAGCAACTTCTTTCAGGTAACTCACATTACAGATCACGAAAAATTTTAGAAACTTCGATACGAGGATACGGTTATATAAGAAACTTTATTCAAGGAAATCTGTAACATATTTTTACGTTGTTTCACCTGTGTTTCACTTGCTTTTGGTGTTTCTTTAAGCGAAAGGTGCTTTCGTCTAAATTGTATCCTGTCTTCATAAGGGATCAAAATGAAATATTCACGAGGGAACAAGATGTTAACATCACAATATTCTGAAACTGCTGAGATGCTAGTAAGAAAATTTGAATAGTCAATTGGAATTACAACAGGCCTTGTCAAATCCTTAGTTTCTTACACGGATCTAAAGTTTCTGGTCATCACTATCATTTATCCGCTTTACCATCACCATTCATCATCATCATTTTTTTTCATAAATATAACATTAAAAAAACTACAATACAATAATCTGAGCCAATCATAGCGGGAAAAGACACATGGTCATCTAGTCCCTACTATGAATGGCTCTCACAATGAATTTGAAATTTGAACAATAATCTAAAAATCAACTAACAAAAGAACGCAACGTAACACTACACCATTCTTTACCAATAACACTACGCTACATTAAGGGGGCAGGCAAAGTAAACAGAAAAAGAAGTTATTTTCATCATCATCTTCATCATCATTATCGTCATCATCATCATCATCATCATCATCATCATCATCATCATCATCATCATCATCATCATCATCATTATCATCATCATTATCATCATTGTGTATTTATTTTGAGTAGACTAAATCTGAATTAAAGTAGCTTAGCTAGAGCTCTTATGGCCTACCCGTTCCGCCCCATGTTGTGGTAGAAGCTCTCCTTTACTTTTGCAACCTTAAAAACTTCACCAAATTCAAGATGCTGAAGTCAAGAGAATGATAGAATTTGTCACGACATGCTGAATCAATGATTTTCCCAACATACCAAAATAATCTTGAAATAATCTTTTCACATTCTATATTGGTCTATATTCTCAAGATACATCCTTCAGGCCCTCCTGGCTTAAAACAGATTTATTAAGAGCTATACCAAGATTTCCTTCAATTAATCTTGCTCAAATATACTCCTACACAAAGAGATTTGACAGAGTGAACGGCCTTGTTCGTGCGTCACCATCTTGTAAGCGCATGGTAAGCTCATTACATGTCGTGCTAGGGAGACGAAGTACTGACCCTTTTGCTGCGACACATTGTGTTTCAGCGTTGCTGATAGCGAGTCAACGCTGGGGCTAAAACTGTCACCCGCATCGGAGCTATTGCTGCTTGTTCTTGTTCTAAACGGTCAAGCTAATTTACATAACTTGTCATTGATGCAAATCGTTAGTGCGCATGCGATCTGGAGCCCTTTTCGGAGGATTCTTTGAGGCTCACAACATAACCTGTTCCAGTCCCAAAAATGTCGTTAGTGTCGCTTTTTTTGTGGGGTCGTAGGGGCTGACGGTTTGCGGTTTCTAGCTGTTTTTGGAACGGTTTAACGGTTTTTGGCCGTAAAAATGACTGTTTTACGGTTCCTCTCTTTCTCGACGCTTTCCAGATATCTTGGCAAAGTATGACTCGAAGAGTCAAATTATCACAGAAGTGACAACAAAAGCTACGAATTGTTGTCCAGTACCATATGATTTTGTGAACATTCTACTAATTTTCACCTTTACCAGCGAATTCAGGCATTGGAAGTCATAAACATGATGACGAGGCAGTCACCTGCAGCAAAGAACCGAGATAGTACATGCAAAGCGCAGAAAAATGTGAAAACGGTTTTAGCTGAATTTTGAGGCAGTTTTACGGTTAATCTGAAGTATTTTGGCGGCTCTACGGTTTCCGTTGACTTCATACGACCCCCGCCTTTTTTACTGAGCTGATATCACTGCTACAAGTCATTTCCCTATACTTGCTGAAACGCATTAGGCCCCGTTCACACGGGAACGCAATCGTTCCGTTCCATCTTCGTTCCAGTTTGTGGAACACAAAAATAGATTGTTCACACGAGAACGGAACGATTGCGTATCTGTTTTTGTTTCTGTTCACCTGGCAACGCAATCGTTCCGTTCCACAGTTTTTTCTTCAATCCTTGCCATTTTTCCCAGTAACAGCTACATCCACACATGCGCTTAGGGAAAAATCTTATCGTTCCGTTTTTTGGACCAGTTTTGCACCTCATTGCCTTTTTACACGGGAAGGGCACGGAACGATTGCGTATCGTTCCACTTTTCGTATCACTTGTTTTATCGTTCCACTTTTTGGGACGGAACGATGTTATTTCGAGCGTTCCCCTGTGAACGCAGCCCCTGAGCATTCCACTTTTCGGAACGGAACGATATGACACGGAACGATAAACCACTTTAATGAACAGCCTCGTTTTGGAAATTATTCAAAATTCTTTCATATGAAATTTTAGATGCCAAATTCGGATTAAGCACCCAAAATTTAGTCTAATCATAAGTTTTCATGTTGCTAGCGGTTGTAGTGCTAATTTTATGGCGATGTAAAATTTGAAAATCTCTAAGGGATTTGACCGTGAAAATGACTCGGGGTTGTTAAGTTTCACCCCGAACGACTTTTCACGGTCAAATCCCTTATAAATCTCTGAACTTTTTACATCGTCATAAAATCAACATCACAATTGTCAGCAGTTTAAAAAAACTTAACCACACTAAAGTTTGGGTGCTAAATCCGATTCTGGGCTCGAAATTCTTATATTATCAATAGGAAGAGATTTTGACAAATTTCTAAAACGAGGCTGCTTAATTAAAGTGGTGTATTGCGTTCCCGTGTGAACGGGGCCTTAGCCTCGCACTGATTTCACAAATAAAGCCTAGCCTAGACGATTGGGCCTAAAGTACCTGCAATATCTTTATTCAGCCGGTAAAGGAAAATTTCTTCAGCTATTTCGTTCATGTTTTTGATAGCGTAGCCCAATCTTAGACAAACATTCAACCTTGTTTCTGTGACAGAGAATTTATCAGTCACGACAAGCTGGACTCGGTCAATTGAAACGGGCACTGAGTGCCTGCGGTATAAAAAATACTAGTCAATTCACTTCATCGATGTTTTTCAGGGTTTGAAAGTTCTCTTAAAGATATCGCATCTTATGTTCCATGTTACACAGAGCGATTTATCCTTTAGTCCGACATGATCTCTAAGATTTTAACTGTGACATATTTGGGTATCTAAGCATAGGCAGCTTAGAAATTGTCAAATTAATTCAATCCTCCCATCACGGAGCAGATTATGAACAGTGAAACCATCGCAAAAATATGTTTTAGGTGGATCACCCACGTGTAGGAAAGCTTGTTTGAAGGTCAAAGATAATTTTAATCATCAAAGCTTCTTGAAGCACAAGATGGCAATATTTTGGGTGTTAGTATCTATGGACGCAGTTAATTTTCAATGGATTTGATTTGGATTTCGTAAGAATTTCCATTCTGCAATCAAATTGTTTCCTCGCTACAGAGTTACAAACCTTCATTTGTTTACGTTTTGTTTCTATAGCATCATAACTAGCCCATGGATAGGCTTCAAAGTGATAAGAAAGAAAAGAAGAAAGTTTGTAGAAATACACATTTTTTATAAGAAATTTGGATCAGGCCATAGTACTAAAAGTTTCTTAATTTCACATGAAATTTTGTCCATTTTAGTACTAAAAGTTTCTTGATTTTTTTCTTATTTTTTGAATGCAGAATTATCAATGTGGTTGCTAACATTGCGGCAGATATGTTTCTTGACATTTAAAACATCATGAAGGAATAAACAGTGTTCTGTTATGTTGAAAATACAAATGGTTAGATGATATTACTAAAGAATAAAGGTTAAACGATCTAGTTGCTATAATATCCATGCTTTTAACTTTGAAAAGTTTGTTAGTACTTCTCAGACATAGTACTAGAGTTTCTTAAAATTTCGGCCATCTTAGTACAAGTTTCTTATAAGCCAGTTTGAATTGCATACACCTGATACCTGATCTGAGACACAAAGGTTTTTGCTATCTATTCCAAATTTCAGTACCTCAATAGATGAAATGGTTTTATTGATAAATCTTACGTATTACTACTCAAGCATATCATTTTGGGTAACGAAGTTTGATTTTGCATGTTATACAGTAGAACCCCGCAAACAAGAACTTGCTTTTCTAAAAGACAGACTGGCTACGTTCTTATAAATGGGGTATTTATGACATTTACAGGGTTTGGTTCTTATCACAACGACAGTTATGACTATGACGAGTATATAGCTACAGTATACAGTATGTGTTAAATATACTTAAGGGTATAATGACTGCATTTCAATATCAGAAGGTATGGTATTTTTGTTATTGACAAAGCAATTTAAATCATATAGCTAGATAAAAGAATTTGCATATTCCTGAAACTGTTGCATTACATTTTGTTTCAAACTAATGATAGGTTCCTCTATTCTAAAATGATGTTGGTATGAGCTGTTTTGGCGCGAAATGGACTCGGCCCAGACCCCGAAAAGGACATATGCTTTCACGCTGGACTGGTCTTGTATCTTGAAAGCGTCAAGTTTTTTCAATTCAAACTTACGTTGGGAACCAACAAGACAAGGCGATTATACTAAACGAAGGAAGAAAACAAGAGATGATAAAGTATAAAAATTCTTCATTCAAAAGTGCACAAGGACAAGAATTCATTTTTATTCGTTTTTATTTAATCTTAATTGTTTAACTAATGTAGCTCCTTTTTCTTGTGAAGACTGCTTTACAGGCAGCTGTGCAGATGGACTACAAAGTAAACACCTGAATCAAAAATTCTTCTCATATTTGAAGGAAATTGAATCAGAGGAAAAGTTAAAGTAATCCTCTACAACTGCTCGTTTAACCGTTGTAGGAAGGTAGGAAGAGAGAGTGCATGTTTAAAATCCAAGCTTAATAGGTTCCATTGCTTCGGCCCACGACTGAAATATACTTCTGGCCATTTGTTGTTTTCCAAAGAGGAACACACAAATCTGTTGCTGTGTTTCTCTGGCCTGTGAACAGGCTTCAAGGCTGATAAGGCCTGTTTATAGGCTAGAATTTCTTAGTCTCACTGTAATATAACCTGATGTCTTCATAAATGGCTTGGACAGATATAAATGCAGGCTCAAGACTATTTGTTTGCAGTCATTTGAAGTGAGAATTAGTAATAAAACCTAAGCCATATCACCATCGCTGCGATTTCATCCAGATTTTCTAGAACAAAGACAGTTGCTGAATTCAACGTGTTCGATATTTTCTGAATAAAACAGTTTGACATTTGCAAAATAAAAGAGATATCTGAAATCATTCACAATGGAAGATTATGTTGCTTTTAAAAACAGATAATCTATCTCTCCCGTAACACGTGTTCTTTGGAGCAGATGCAATTAAAATGCATATCAATTGTCTAAACATTTTAACTCGATAGAGGAGGCAGAACAGTGTGCTAGGCTGAAGTAGATAGCACGTAGGCGTAACGTTGTCTACATGGTGGCATTCGGATGTTTCTGCCATATTTCAAATGAAGTGAAAGAAATCATATTATTATCATTCTTAAAGGTGGTTTGGCATAAGTAGTGAACAAATTAATTCTAACTATTTCAATAAAATTTAGAATGATATATAACGAATCATCTTTTCAAGCTACATAACTTACGAATAGGCTACTTACTAGCAATAATATTACTTTGTGAGTGCAGGGTTTTTGGAAATGGGGACAAACTGCACCAACGCATGAACTGAAATAAAAGTAATAGGCCTTTCTCATTCTGTTTACATTATAAGATGCCTTTTGCAACCCTTCTCCCTCCTGTCTCGCAACCCTTCATTCTTGCAGTCAGTTAAGTTCCGTTGGCATTGCATCACAAAATGACAGCCTGTCTTCCCGCCTATTTTCTCCAGATCATGACGAAGTCAGACAAACACGCACTCATTACATGGAACAAGAGATAATTAAGAAGGCTTTGATGATACCGCCTCTGACGTTTTCGTTATTTTGTGATAAAAATAGGTTATTTACTGCCAAGCGAATTGCAGGATGGCCAGATTCCCACAAACCCACAGAGCGAAAGAGAGATATTGCAGCTTGCTGATTCGTTTGAAATATTAGTCAGCTGACGCTGCAACAAATTCCTCTGTTGCACTTTCCACCTGTCCAGGTTTTGATCTTTCATTGAAATCTTGCAAATGTTGGTATGATTACACGTTTTTATAAGGAACTAGGATCAGGCCATAGTACTAAAAGTTTCTTAATGTAGCATCAAATTTTGTCTATTTAAGTATTCAAAGTTTCTTGATTGGTTTCTAATTTCTTGAATGGAGAACTATCAATGTTGTCGCTAACACTGCGGCAGACATGTTTCTTGATATTTAAAGCATCATAAAGAAATAAACAGTGTTCAGTTATGTTGAAAACACAATAGGCTAGTTAATATTGCTCAAGAATAAATTTTCAGCGATATATTTGCTATGATATCCATGCTTTTAACTTTTAAGAGTTTCTTAACACCTCTCAGACATAGCACTAGAGATTCTTAAAATTTTGGCCATCTTAGTACTAGTTTTTTATAAACCAGTTTCTTACAAAGAAAAACGTTTAGTTCCGAAGCCATATTAAACCTATTTACCTACTTGTTGTATCCAGCGACTGACAAAACAGTTTCTTGTCATATTTCTATGCAAACTTGTCAGTGCAATATTTCCTTTAAGATAAATGCGATACAAAGATGGTCTAATTTTTGGTATTCTTGGGAAAATGTGAACATTTGAGAAATTTAGCTTCTTACAGATATATAAATCCCTAAGTAATATTTTCTTGTCTTTTCTAGCTCGATGCCACTGAAAAGCAATGGTTTGTCGCTTCCTCGCAATGCAAATTTGATAAACTAAAAGAGCTGCTCTCCGTTGAAGCAACTTACATCAATAAAAAGGTACATGCACGACTTTCTGATATCTTATGATATTCATTAATTGTATGGCTTTATCAAAGTTTCTGATAAAGCCATAGAAGAGCCTTTGGATTCACGGTTTGTGGGTTTGGGCCAAGTTTAGCCCTCGGGTTTCGGGTATTTCACTCGAAATTCCTATTTTGTCGGGTTTTCAAAGTCACAGTCCGTGTAGTTAACTGAGACTGAAAAACCAGCTTTTTTGAAAGAGTCAGTAAAAACAAAAATGCTGGAAATTATCGAAGATTACTGACGAAATTAAAGATATTTGTTTAAAAGTGCAATTTTGGGTTTTTGCTTCTTCTACCTGCGGGATTTCGGGTTTTTTCTATTTTTGGTCGGGGTTTGCGTGTTCTAGTAAACCCCAAAGCCCCCCTCATAAAACCAGAATATTCAATATTCTGATTCTATGTCTTTATCAGAAACTGTTGCTGTTTTCGATCACCTTCGCTTTGTTTCCAACAGCTCGTTCGAAAGCACAAGATCTCAGCAATCCAGTAAAGCACTTTAAGATGTGACGTTTATTTCTTCGAATCTCTTTCTTGATTGAGTGTTTCGTTCTAATCTTGACCTCTGATTAAAGAGAGGAGATTCGAAGAAATAAGAATGATGCTCAACATTTCTTTGGCTTGAGATAATCTTTCTTTGCCAAGAAATCGCGATTTCATGGCCGGAGGAATGATCTTAACCAACTTATTTGAAAAACATGCTTCGGTTCTGGAGATTTTAAAAGATGTTTCATATATAATCCTTTGTAGGCAGACGTATTTGCTAGTTTTTTGTATTAATAGCGTAATTTGACATCGCTCATTTGGATCACGCGAAACTTTCTATGCTTGAAAAACTTGTTTTAGAAAAAATCACGTGAGAAACACGGGGGTAAAGCTACGGTCAAACGATCCAACATTTCATCAAATATTTCATCCAGCATTCTACCCAACATTGATAGACGCCCCAACATCAGTGGCCAAACGGTGCAACATTTGATCGAACGTTCGATATAACATTTAATTGCTTACAATACAATGATAAACGATGATGGCACCCTCCAAATGTAGTCTACCGCGCATGCGCGTAGCCGACAATGTTGGATGAGATGGTCAAACCACCCAACAATCGATCCAACATCTCAAAACAATGCAGTTGCCAGGGGTCCTCATCCAACATTTTTATCTCTTTCAGAATTCACCCGACATCGAAAGTGACAATGTTGGGTGACCCATATTGCTGGTCAAACGATCCAACATTTCACCCAACTGCATGTTGGGTGAAATGTTTGGAGATGTTGGATCATTTGACAGGAGCTAAGTCTTACAGGAGTTTTTGCAACCAACATGCCTTCCACGTGACTACTTTTCGTTAGTGAACATTTTCGTAGACGGTGACAATAAATAGACTACAAAATGGAGTATCACAGCGCATGCAACGCGTAAAGATCCCTTTAAGCTCGAGGGAGGGAAGTCTCTGGTGATGAAAGTGCTTTTATTAGGATTAGTATCATCATCGGTGTTGCCATGGGGCTGATCTCTCTGCATTGCAGGCCTTTTGCAGTATTACTTAGGGGCACAAACTTTCGCGGGCAGAAATTTTCGCCGAGGCATAAGTTTCCGCCAAGGCATAGTCTAAATTCAAATTCGCGAAAGCTTTTGCTCATGAAATTACTGAAAATTCTCGCCTCGCGAAAGTTTTATCCATCCAATCTTTTTTCGTTGCTTCAATTTTTGCGTTGCTGTGCTGTTCCTTAATCACCGCGATCTTTAGTCTCTTGGGCCATAATACCTTGTAAATTGTCACCGTGACTGTTAAGGAGAAATAGAGGGTATTGTCAATAGTGGGACGAAAAACTTGTTGCTTAAAGTTTTTCCCCTCACTTTTCTTCAGTCGTAATTTTTTTTGCACGAAAATGCACTTTTTCTCGATCACGAAAGTTTTTTGCGAAATTTGCGGAAAAAACGTCATTCGCGAAAGCCTATGCCGTCAATTTCGGGATTTTTATTTCTTGCAAAACCTTCTGCCCACGAAAGCTTCTGCCCCTACAGTAGTTAATAGTCCTTTAGCTATTCTGAAAAGAATCTGAATCGAACGACATAAATTTTGGAGCACTTTTGAACGCGCACAAAATGATAGTGATAGAAATTCTAATGCCACTGGACCGAATCTCTCCTATGAAAATGTATGAAGATGTCTCTCGACCCAGGCTCTTTTGTAATGGAATAGCTGAATGGTCTATTACTTGGTTAAGAACACAGTCAATGGTTGGGAAACTGAATTTACGATTAAGTCTTCCAATGTTATTTCTGTCTTTAGACATCAGTTTTTAACGTGTTTCTTTTTTCCTTATGTACAGGACTTCTTTACGGTAAGCAAATAAATTCTTTACAGTCTGACCAATTTGAGCTGTTTTGGCAATTGTTTCATTGTTTCATTCATGTCCTAAATACCCTAGAATTATAATGCCTTCGTCTCAACATCTGAATAAAATAAACAAAATCCACGGGAGAGAACTTCAGATTTACTCTTCTTCGTTCATTGTAAACACATAATTTCTCTTAAAAACCACCTTTCGCTTGCACCAGGCTACAGTCTGCCCTCCTGGTTTCGGGGCAATCTTTGCGGCCGTGTTTGTTTGATTTCCTGGTCGAGAGAATTCCTTTGTGTGTGGTTACTAATCACTTTGAATTGTGGTGTCAAGTGAACCAACTGTTGCTATTATATGACAATATTACCAGAGTGGCTAAAGTTTCCTTCAAGCTATTCAGTTCAACGAAATAGGATGTAGAATTTTAAATCCACATTTTTATGGATTTAGAGCCTCCGTTACTAAGTGGAAATGAAATCCTTCATTGCAAATATTTTCCTTTTAAAAGACTAATCAGCTGCATTTTCTGATCGTTTTTTTTCTCTCTCTCTCTCTTCATGCTCCTGTTTATTTGGTTTCTCATCTTCAGGGTGTGAGTATGTTTATTTGTTGTTCTTTATCTTTCTTATTTAAAACACCTTGTGTACTTTTTACTGCCAGATTTCATGGAAATTGCTGGCATTGTTTAATAAACTGTGGAAAAGATGCTTCTCTTGGGTAAATCAGAGGAAAAACTGTTATGAAGTGTGCTATCATAAGTTGAAATTTTTACACACGTGATTTAATGCATTCGCTGTTTGTTATTGAACTTGACAGCCTTTCATCGGTAGAGCTCAGACTTCCGTTTGACCCTTTCACGCCCGGCTAAAATCAAGCTTAACAGGAAAACCTAATGTAGATTGTCGTTTTCCAGGGGGTATCATAATCAGTGATTCAGCAAGCAATGGATAAATGCAATGTGCATAACCTTTCAAATCAATCAAAATTCCAAATGCTTTACCCCCTGAAAAATTTGCAGTTCTCAATGAATACTGTTGGGCCATATGGCCCTTCCAGGGGTGAAAGGGTTAATGGGTTCAAGAACGAGAAACTTGCTAATGAGTTAAAAGTATTGAGTTCAAGTCTTCCTTTAGCTATTCTGATTTCCCATATGATTTTCAAATCAAGGAAACATTGTCCTTCCTTATATTTGTGTAAAATGTCTCATGATTTCCATCTTTCTTTACATGTTTGATCTTGGCCTTCATTAACTGCTGTTTCAAACAATAGTATGTAAGTATCAAAGTATTATTTGTAATGAAAATCCTAACGATTAATCCACTTATTTTTGTGAATGGATAACTCACAGATGGCGGAGAATGGCTCAGTAATACTTGCACAATTCAGTAATACATACAAATGTAATAAGATTTGATCATACCTTCCAGTTAAAAGTGCTAAATTTCTTTTGAATGAATCCTCTATTAGTTACAGAGACTCCCGTCTCCACATCTCTGTGTTTTCGTTGGGCAAAAATTACGTTGTGTTGTTGCAGTTGTATTGAATGTTCAGTGTGGATACAATGCAACTGCAACGACACAACACAATTTTAGCCTAACGAAAACACAGAGATGTGGAGACGGGAGTCTCTATTTCTTGCGATATGGTTTTGTGTTGTTGCAGTAACAGATTTATTACAACATGTATCGACTTTCTTTATGTCTGCGACGATTGCGAGAGATGCTTCTCAAATAGCCATGCCGAGAAATTAACACTGATACACTTGTAAACTACAAGGAAGCTCAGTCGAAGAATGGATCTCTTTGGTGCATTTTTGAAACTAGAATTACACTGCTATAGTCTGTTCATTGAGAACTTTTCTGTCCTTTGATATTGATGGACGTGCAATGGGTGATTCAGTGGTATTGTGCAAAATTTTCTTTTGATTTTCATGTAATATTCTTTTCTACAGAGTGCATTACATTGGGCTGCGAAAGAGGGAAAATCAGAACTTCTACACTGGCTTTGCGATTCTGGAGCAGATGTCAATTTGAGAACGGTTAGTTGATATCCTCGACAAATTGTCATTTCATTTACCAGGATTAAGCTTCTATGACAGAGATAGGAAGAAATAATTTCAATATTAAAAATCTCGATTTTCTGATACTACAGTTGAAAGGCTTGAAGTTCAGATTTGAGCCATGAACTTGCTGTTTCGAAGAAACAAATTGTCAGAAGTCAGAATAGTTTATCTCCCGGTAGAAAATCTATCTCCCAAAATTTTGCCAGTAATGATTTAACATTAGTTCAGTATCGTCACACGTTGTGGGCTGACTTTCCACATTTAGCTGAACATGTCAACCGTTTAACTTTGCTTGAGATTGTTAGTCAATGTGAATTGCTAAATTCTAAAGCAGATCTTTTATCAGACCAAAAATATAGACTATTGGAAACCTGTGGCAAAGTTCTAAGGTGTTGTGGCGTAATGGTGTAATCCTCCGACTTTGAAGCCAGAACAGTCAGGTGGAGTCGGTTGGATACCAGGTAGGACCCTACCACTTGAGCGTTATGACAAGGGGTTGCTGGCTGAATTAGGTCTGCTCTATTTCTGCGATCCCAGCGCTTGGCACTGAAAAACGCAACTTCACCTTCACAGTTATTGCCCATAAACCGTAATATATGGATGGCTTATATATGCCTGCCTTATGTATGATATATGCTTAAAAAGGATTTTTGGAAGGAATGACATTTTTTTTAAATCTGGCAAATTTTGGAATGTCAACAAAAGTGATACAAGCTCTATTACCACTCAATCAAACATTTCAAATATAAATATATCAAAAATGTCGCTCGATCCAGACCCTTTCGTAGAATAGCCGAATGCCTTTTCGTCCATTCCAAAAAACATTGTGCAAGCCACCTCCTTCGATACTGCCACTGACAGATTTCTCTTTTTTCCCTTTCATCTCCTGCTTCTTCGAATATCAACAGAACGTGAGTATTCTTGTTTTGATTCCTATCATCGAGCTCCTCTTTTTTCAAAAAAAATTTTTCACTTCTTAGGTGAATCCTTGCCTTGCACTTGCAATTACATGATTGTATGACTTAGCGAAGATCAGGAAATGTTATCAAAGGATCTATTTTCTAGTTTCCGTCACATTGATCTCAGCAAAAGCCAATAGATGTATTTTGTTGAAACATAGTCAGACTGAGTAAATTTTTTAATTTGTTAAGATTCCATGATACAGCGTTATCTTGGCAGTTTATTTGCACTTCTGTTTGTCAACTTTCATAATTCTAATCTTATTGCAAATACTTTTGTTTCTGAGCATCACAGCTGCCTAGGATCAACTTTCTGACTCATCAAAATCGTTAATTCCCTTGAATTTAAGGAAGATGGAAATACAAACTAGTCAATAAGGAATTTGAAATTAGAATATTTCTATATAGTAAGAACCTGCGGGGTGAGTGGCCGAGTGGCTTATACAGTCTTCGTCAGGTGATTGAAGTTAAGCTTGGTCGAGTGAGGTCAGATTTTGGATGGGTGACCTCTGAGGCCTGACCTCGCAACTCACCTCGTCGTCCTTCGGAAGGGACGTTAAACTAGGGGTCCCATGCCTGGATGCGGCATGCACAGTGGGCCTAAATTAGCTTTCAGTAGCTAGAAATCCTGACAAGCCCACTCAAAACAAATTGAAAACAAACTGCAAAATAGAAACCGCTGAGACCTCAGATAATTCTATTGAGGAATAGTACTATCATATCAGAAACTTCATTAGGTTTTAATTTAAAACTAAACAAACTGCTTAAAAAATGCTTTCTGTTCTAAGATTCTAATTGCCAAGAGACTTATTGCACTGTCTTTCAAACTTCCTATTCTTGGAACTGTTATCTTCACATATCTGTTTTTACAATTCTAACGATATCAAATTTCTCTTTCTTTCTATGTGGCCTTGCTGCATCATGCTATTCTTATTTCATCTGGCTTCATCTTCTACAGGGGGTAAGTTGTCCACATTGATTTTATGGTACATTTGGAAATTAGCTTGCATATGTTAGCTAATATGTTACTTTACTTGTACCATTGCCATTGTTTTAAAACCAGCACTTTCGGTTGAACCCAGGACAGCGTAAACTTCAAATTCTGCTGCCCCTATGTTAATAAGTTTCTAAAAAGGTCTAAATTTACGTGATAAATTTTTAGGCTAGGAATTAGGTATCTGACTTCAATGATGACAGTAAACATTTCAGTTAACTCAACTCTGTTATTACTTCGGCAAATACTTCCGCTATCAGGGAGATTTATCGTACCTATAATTAAATTTCGAATGATTAAAACTGAGACACCTCCACCAGAAACTGTCCAAATATGAATATCTTCACCAGGATATCCCGATTGGACAAATAACATAAAATCAATCTTTTTCATGTGTTCTTACAGGGATACACGCCTTTACATCTCGCCGTTATGCATTGCAGAGCATTAATCGTGGATATATTGATTACAGACTACGGTAAGAAATCCCAAGACCTTGTAGTCTTTCTCACCAAGAAACAAGGCTTTCGTTATGGACTGCTTTTCAATCCTCTCCATAGTTAAAAATTTGCTTTTTGAGAGTGATGATACAAACAAATGATACAAAATTTACGATACACATATACTGCTCTCCAGAATATTTTCTTTTTTAATTTCTCAGCGGAGTCCTTCTCAAAAAGTAACGGACTGCCTTTGTAAAAGGAAACGTGCAAAGCCTTTAGGCAAAAGTTCGAAACACAAAGCCTCATCAAATACCCTCGAAAACGCTATGGGTCCATAACATATGATTTATTTGCAGGTCACTGAGTAACAAAACTGCTTCACTGCAGTCCACTGCACTACTCACAAATTGTAGACCTCTCTCTTACCTAGTGAATAAGGTGCAAACAGAAAGCGTTTCCGTATGTGCTTTCTCTTTTCTCAAATTATGTTTAGTGCAGAAAGGCACTTCTTCCTCGCCTCCTCTCCTCATCGACGCTCACTGTGCTTGCACAGTTTATTACTTTCTGATAGGAGATCGCGCCCGATCACATGATCCAACCACTCAGCACAGTGATCTCGATGCTACAAGGAGGCTCGAAGAACTCCAATCGGAGCTCGCCTAGGCTCCTCCAATTTTTGTTTCTTCAAAAATCTTAATTGAATTCAATAAGTTAACATAGAAAGCATTTTTCTCGCAGAGGCAGATATAAATGCAAGAGATTATAGTGGTCGAAAGCCAGGTCATTATGCACAGTCTGATATGCCGACTTGGGTTCAAAGTAAGTGCTAATTTTTGAAGATTGTAGATCCAATGGTCAAAAGTTCAAGTGAACGCTCTTCTGCAAGAATCATTTTCATTCTTCCAAGAACTGGTGAAACCTTCCAACAGAGCAAAAAGCTGTTTCTGCTCAGGAAATCCAAATTTCCACGTAGAAACCGGGGGCACTGGGGGCAACAAGATTCTGCTATAAACAAAGAAGTGCCCTTTTTATCTTTAGCAAATTTTTCTCGTTTCTTAAGAAAAAAGTGTCCTCGAAGCATCGTGCCCCCAAGTTTGAGATGCTTCGTACGTCCCTGTTCCGCGTATCTTATAAGCACATCCTATGGTAATCTTGGTGCAGCTCATATCTATTTAAAAAGACAAGGAGTATATACCAAACCCTGAATGAAAATCGACCCAACAAAATCAAAAAAGTTTTGGAACACTCAGAATATGCTTTTGAAATTTGTGATTCTCTTTTGTGTTTGAATTTCTTCATTGCATGCAGTATACTTTGCAAAACTTGTACTAAATTTATATTTAAACTGCAATACTATAAGAAGAATTCTACTAAAGTTTCTAATTTCACTTTATATATATATGTTATTATTTTATATATAATGCATTTTATTGCTTTATTTACAGGGGCACTGAGAACAAACCAAGGCAGTAAGTAGCATAGTTTCAGTTGCTTAATACCGAAATATAAGCATCATAATATACCTAAGTGTTTCCTACTGAGAATCGTTTCAGTAAATAACCATACTTTATCGAACATAACTTTTAACTAATCACAGATGTAGATGTAAATATAATAATAAATAATGATATATATAATAATAATAATAAATAATTTATTTTAAGTTGGCTTACAACTCTAATAGCTATGAAAAGCTAATTAATGCCAACTATATCTATCATACATATAAAAAATGTTGCAATGTTCAGAAAGAATTTTAAAGAAAAAATGCTAAATAAAACCTAAACCCGAAATGAATGTCTTACACAATCTACAGTCACACTCTATTGTGCAGGTTCTTAATTCTTTTTTAAAAGCAGTCAGTGATTGGGACTCTCTAACACTATGAGGTAATGTTTGCCACAGCTTTTGACCCAAATATCTCACAGTTTCTATGCCATAAGAAGTTGTCTTGGCATTGGGAATGCCACGAGTATTCTTATCTCGCAAGTCATATTGTACATCTCTTGCCTCAAAAATCTCACTCATGAAACTAGGATTCAGGCTCTTTTTGGTTTTGTATAATTCTATCATCAAGTACTGTAGATTGCGTTGGTGAATGGATACTGCATTATCTAATTTCAGCAAAGATTCGTAATCGGCGTGACTGTTTTTATACACAATTCTGAGTGCTCTTTCTTGGATTTTATTTACTTTTACATTGAGACCCCTGTCATGGAACATCCAAATTAACGGACAGTAGCTAAACTGAGATTTTATGAAACTATTCATTAGCAGACGCAATTTATCAGGATTCACGAAAGCAGATACCCTAGCAAGGGCATGCAGTTTTTGGCTGGCTTTTTTGCATAAATTTGAGACGTGACTTTTGAAATTCAAATTTTTATCTGTTGTCACCCCTAGCAACTTTTCTTCAGAGCTTTCTTTAACAAAAGCCTCACCGACTGTGATCTTAATATCATCTTGGCTTGTCCCAAAAGTTAGAAGATGGCACTTCCCTTCATTCAATTTCATAAAGTTTTCAGGAAACCATTTTGATAAAACAAGAGCATCAGTTTCTAACCGTTCCAAAACTCTATCTAATTGACAGTCAGCTGCAAAGATAGTTGTGTCATCAGCAAAGTTACATACTGCCGTATCCATTACCGAAAAAAATAAATCATTTATGTAAATATTGAAAAGAAGAGGTCCAAGAATTGATCCTTGCGGTACACTTGCAAAGGTCTCTCGCCAAGTGCTGAATGAACCATTTACTAAAGTGAAAGTAAAAGCAGTTTTATAGTATTATTTCTAGCCAGAGGCAACTCAACCGACTTTACACCTTACCTCCTGGTTACTATGCTTGGCAAGCATATCGCAGGGTGCAGTCACAGACGGCGCTCATAACTACGGACCAGGTACCCATTTATGCTCCTGGAGACAGAGCAGAAACTGCGCACGCACGTGCGTAAACTCGTAACTGTGAACCGCCCTAGCTCCTTGCAACAGATCCCGAAATTATGCAACATTTGATATTTTCTTCCTTTGGTCTTGAACTCTCGATTAATGGTTTCAAAGAGCTAATCTACCGAAACACTTCCTTATCTCAGACTCCTTGATGATGTCATTTTACGAAGTTTCCGCTAACTCCTGGACGGAGAAAGGCACAATTTGATTAACACCTTGCCCAAGGATGCTTTCTTCAAATGTGGCCAATGCTGGTATCGAACCCACGACCCTTGGATCGTTAGTCCGACGCTTTCCCACTCTGCCATCGAGGCCACGAACAGATGGACTGGATTCGGATTAGGAAGCTAATTCCAAAGTATTCATTTCTTCATGTCTTCCATAGGTACTGATGGAGGAAAACTCGATGCACTAGTAATGTCCACTACAGCTAATTTAGCTTCAATAAAAGGAAGACCATTATCTCGATCATGGAGCAGCTTTAGACATGATAATCACGATGAAAATAAACCAGGTGTCGATCAAAAAGACAGTGGTATCAGATCGAGAACTGTAAGTATACTTTAATCGACAGTAAATTCAAACCCTTGTACCAAGAGCTGTATTTTTTATTCACGCCCCGTTTCCCCTTTCCCCATTTCAATTAAGAAGACTTTGTTATTGATGACAGGTAAAGAGTGGAAGCAAATCGGAATTTTAGCTACAAATTTAGAACCCCTGTATATTCCGGGTAAGTCAAAACAAGTTTATGCGTTTGGCGAGCTGTGAAATAAAAAGTATGTGACCAATATTCAAAACTGAAAGGGTAGTCTATCAGTGAAAGGTCAACTTAGATGGGAAAATTTTGTTTGGTAATATCCTTTATGCTACCATATCTTGTATTGTTCAGCAATACCACATTCACAGTGGCTCAGTTAAAGCAGCTTTTTCTAGACCAAGTTATCTTTCAGCCCATCAAATGTATTCGATTGTTTGATTTACCAATTAGAATGCAACATTCAATAACCTGGTTTAATTTAAGTTGGTTGCTCTTGCACTTGAGAACATGGACTATGATGCACCGGTTCTTTGGAATGGAAGACAATAATAAAATGATTCCTTACCTTTCACTTCTACGTCGCACCGACGGAGAGTCAACTCGTGGGAGTTTGAAATCGTAGGACTAATGAAATGAGAAGCAGATTGGAGAGAGAGACAAGAAATTCAACAACATATGCAAGTTTTAAACGGCCTTTTTCATTCAAATTGATAAACAGACATGCAGAGGAGGGAAGTGAGCAACAAATGGGTAGGGAATTTTTTTATTATTGTCTTCAATTCCAAAGAACCAAGTCACCAATAGACCTTTAAGCTATTCAGCAAAGGAGCCTGGATCGAGCGTTATTTTTATACATTTTTATACACGAGATTCGATCGAGTGGGGTTATAGCTTCCATCACCATTGTGTACATTCGAAAATTCTACAAAATGTAGCGAGGTATCGTTCGATTGAGACTCTTTCGTAGAATAGCTAAAAGGTCTATTCTCGCGATTCTTTTATTTTCAGAAATCAGTGCTACGTTCTTTCCGGAAACTTCGCAACAAAGACAGAATGCAGCAATCAAGGGATCCTGTCTCAAGGCAGAGGGAAAGAGAGTAAATAGTTAATTTTTATTTCTTGATATATTCGCATATGTGGAAAGAATTTCTCTTGAATAATTCGTTGCGTCATGCACACTCTTTAAATGTTGGTTGCAAGAAATTCACAAAGTAATCAAATTCTCTACTGACTAAATTTGATTCATTCATTTATGTGCCCATTTGTTATTCATTCACTCGCTCGTTAATTTTTTAATTTACTTGTTCATTCTTTCGTCCATTCATTCATTCATTCATTCATTCATTTATTCGTTCACTCACTCAATAATTCATTTCTTATTCTCATTCATTCATCAGGTCCTCCAATATACGGGGTGAGCCAAATAAAGTTTACCTGTTTGGCGAGCTGTGGAATATTGGATAACTTCAAAATGAAACAAAGTACCAAAAAGATTTTAAAGACACTTTAAACTAAATTTTGCCGCATCCAACTGTGGGATTCATTTGCATCAATAAAAATATCCGCTTCAGACCATACGCAATAAGAAGCATGAAATTTACTCACCGAATGTGATTGGTTTTTGTGCCAATTCTACTGTCAGTTCCATCTTGACCCTAACTGACTACGCATGGTTTCATGCTGATTACCAGTCAGTTGAATTTTCCGGGGGGGGGGGTGGAAATTCTGTTTTTTGCGAAAAAAATTAGCTCTGAAACTGAATAGATAGTTACGGCTGAGCGGCCATTTATTGTCTAAAATTCCGCCCGCTCGGAAAATTCCGCTGACTGGAAATTGATATTTAGACCGTTTATTTCAAATCATTCAAAAAAGTACCTCACAAATCATTTCTTCTGTCACAGGGCAAAAGTAAAGCTGAGATCTGAAAGCCGGTCAAGATCTGTTCCCGACATTTGCCTCACTCCACGGACAAAAAAGAAGATACTTCAGATTGAGCATCCTCACTTTGATGAGGAGAAAAAACCTTTGAAAATGGGTGACAAGCAGAAGGATGTACCAAAAATTGAAGTTGAAGAAGATTCCGCAAACAGTGGCAATGCATTTACTTTTGATCACGACAGAGAAAGCACTGTTAGTGGCTCAAGTTCTCCTGATCATATGGAACGAAACCCTGGGAGAGAAAATGGGCACGTGAGAAGTTGTAGTCCAGCAAAGAGTGATCAGATGGAACTAAGTCCTGCTGTATTAAATCGACGCGTGAGAAGTTGTAGTCCTGTGAGAAGTGATCATATGGATCCAAGCCACGCTAGAGTCAATGAACGCAGTAGAAGTGCCAGTCCAAGCGCATACTTAAGTGACCGTGATCACACGAATAGGAGCCCTGCTAGAATGAATGGACACGTGAGAACTGGCAGTCCAGACCACAGTGATCACATGCAAAGTGGTCCCCGTAAAATTAATGGAAATGTGAGGAGTGATGGTCCAGCGAGAGATTCAAATCGAGGTGAACATATTGAACGAAACCCTGTTCAAATAAATGGTCAAGTGAAAAGTGAACATTTACCAAAAGATGATCACGTGACTGCTAGTGACGTAGGAAGTAAACAAGTGAAAGGAAAACGTCAGCAGAACATGCAAATTGGTCAGAATGCGATAAACGACAACGCAAGGACTAATCGTGGGAATGCTTATGCGACAAGGGGTAATGTAGGTAATGGTGCCAAGGAATCCTTGATTGACAGCAATGGGAACCAATGGAAAGTTACTACAGTTGTATAGGGGAGGTGAACTCCCTGGAAAATAGACCTTTCGCTATTCTGAAAAAATGATGGATCGAACGCCATCGAACAATAAAGTTTAGACATTTCATTGACGGCTAGACGCCGCAGTTGTTCTTGATTGCTGTTTTGCGGAGAACAAGGTTTTTAACTACAACGGAGGAGCTAACGTATGAAGCCTCCTCCGTAGAGCAATATGAATTTTCCTCCACAGAAACATATACGTTGAAGCAAAACTGCGGTGTCTAACCACCCATAGACATTTTGTGGAATTCTAGCGAATTTTCGAGTGTGCACATCAGTGAATGTAGCAGTAATGCCACTCAGTTGAACCCTCCTTATGAAAATGTACAGAAATGTCGCTGGATCCAGCCTCTTCGTAGAATTGCTAAAAGGTCTATTTAATTCTCTTGGGAGAACGGGGTCTCCGTCTAAGGAGCTGCAGTTGGAATCTAGTTTCAATGTTTGTAAAAATTCATGTAGGCTCAGTGTTTTATACTATTTAGGTGTAAGTTTTAATTGTTAGTAAATGGGAGGATTTGGTAGTATTACAACTTTTATCTAATGTTGCAAAGGTAGCTTGGCATACTCCTTACTTGGTTTGTACCACGCGGAAATTCGAGTTTAGAATCCGATATCAAGCTTCGCGAGAAGCTTGAAAATAACTCGTTCCACGCAGAATTAGGCTCAAATTTTCAAATTGTTAGAAAGATGGGTGTAAAATTCTATCACATCTGGTCAACAAGGACAGATTTTGTAAGACTATAGCATCATTTACTTGTGTTGACACCTGAATTCAAAGAGATTTGCGATTGCAGACAAAGGAAATTCTCTCGAGCAGAAATTCAAAACAAACAAAGCCGCAAAGTTTCTCTGAGACCCAGGTAGCTATCTCGCTTGTTGTGCATTCCAGAAATGGTTTATAAGAGCAAACATGAGCGTATATTGAAAGAAGGAAGATATATCTAAACATCTACCGCGGGCATTTTACTTGTTTGGTATAGGAACCGATTTGGAGGCGATTCAATTCTCGTATTTTAGGGTGTGATCAAAGCACTTACTGTTCAGCTTCTGAAGAGCAAAGATAAAATGCCCGCGGTAGATGTTTAGATATATCCTCCTTCTTTCGATATGCGCTACCCATTTTTTATAATTTTTTGCCAATTTCTGGGAGAATCACCCATGTTTAAGGAAACTCTGCGGAACAGGGGATGCTTGTTTAGTTAATTTTGGAACCGAAAACCCACCCATATGGGCGGCACATACCCGTACCCTCAATATGTTATGTGATCCCCCCGGGGGAAGAAGCTTGAGCCACAGAGTTCATGTTGAAGCCATGGAGTCACCAAGTAATCCTTGCAGATGCTTAGGGGCTATGTAAACAGTCTCTGTTTCTTGCACTGGGCTACGTAATTCTATGGCGAGTTTTGAAATCACTTCCGCCCCCTATGCCACATTCCTTTATGACAGCTCCCTTGAACCAAATTTTTCCAAATGTATCCTAGCCCTAAAAAACCGTTCGTTTTAAAAGTGGCCAATGAATACGTCCTTTTTGCCAAAATCATAACTTTGCAACTCATTGAGCTGAATTGATGTTGTTGTTGTTGTTGTCGCTCAACTTCTACCCTATTCACACTGACACAATTAAACTGGCTTTATTTACGCCACGTTAAATTTCAACCAATCAGATGCGTTCGAATTGCTGGATTAACTAATAAGAATGCAGCATGCCATTACCTGGTTTAGTTTAAGCAGCTTTAAACTTGCCAGTGCCAGCTCAGGCAAAAGCAAAATTATGACATGTAATCGAGTTTCAGCTTTGATACCGATAACCATATCAAAGATGTGAAAATTGATTCCGTTCTTTACACCAAGATTGGGAAAATCAATGCTGTTTTTATCCCATAGGTGTACAAATCAATACCTTCCCGATAGCATGTCCCCAGTGCCCAAAATATTCATGGTGTCTGATGTAGTTTACTTTAATTTGGTTTAGTTCGCCAACAGAATTAAGTTAGCGATTAGTTAGAATTAATCCTAAGTTATTTTTAGAGAAGAAATGTTTTCCTTTTCCGCCAAGGGAGTAGTTTGTCCGATAACTGTAAATCAATGTACAGTTTCTTAATGAAAAAATAAGCCATTTCAAACAAACTTGATTTGCTTAAACCTTGTGATTCTCAACTTCGCAGCCCCTTCGGTATGTCAATATGTTACACTCACACTTCATGCTATACCGGTCGTATTGTCTAATTTAAGGCTTGTTTTTAAGAGATTGTTTGCTTGATTATTTTGAATCAAAATTCTTTTCTCGATACTGAACTTAAGAATGTTGTGTAACACTGCATGCAGATAATGAGTGCAGACTCCAAGAATTGAAATAAGATAACTCAATGAGTCACTAAACAGTTCGTTCCCTTGATTATCCTCAGAAATCGTTTCGCTTCCATTCCAGCATTCCGTCATTTCTCATTCCATGTATTTCACCGTTTCTCCTCAAAGCCAGTGTCTTTCTTTGCACACTTCCGCTGTTTTGGAAAATGATGAGCGGTTAAAATGGGGTTAAAATGACGAACAGTCAGAAAATATCGTCGAAAACACAAACAGCTCGGACAGATATGTGAACCAAGCGGTGAAGTCGAATTGAGTGGTAAGTGGAAGTAGTTGTGCTTCTTTCTCCTCAGCTAAAGTGATACATCTTACCACTTTTTCTACGAAGAAGAGAGAGACTTGTAGCAAGTCCACTACAGTGACAACAGTTATGCCAATTTCTCTATTTCCGGGTTTTCACATTGTGTCTCCCTGATCGTAGCATCCAGCATGTTTTATGTGTTGCTCGAGTGCCATCCAAGGGAGGGAAAGAGATGTTTCCCCGATATGTTTGATTTGCCATATCTGATGTCTGCATTGCATGCGGTGGAACTGGCACGTGTGAAGCCTCAATGGGATTTTGGTCATTGTGGTCATTTTGGTCGATTGCCGTCGTTGGGAGGCTGCATCGATCTGGGAACTAGGGTAAGGCGGGGTAAAGTGAACAACAGAATATTCACGCTTTGCTTCAAAGTAGAAATTCAATGATAAAGCAAAATTTATGACTAATGCTTGATTACTTCTGGTGACAGAAAATCAAATAACTTTTGCTAAAAGGTTATTTCTGTTGTTGCAAAAAATCGCCTGCGAAGCACAATGCGCTGTCAGTTAGGGTCAAGATGGCGCTGACAGTTATTGCTGCGAAGCAGCCAGCTATTCCTGCGCAGTGGCTTCACAAGGTGAGATCGATTCTGGACTTGCTACAAGTCTATCTTTTTTTTTGGCCTTCTCTCGTTCCCCAAAAAAGATAGACTTGTAGCAAGTCCAGATCGATTCTCGATGCTTGTATGTTTTTCTGTCTGTTTTCAACAATTTTGCAGCGACTTCGGTCAGCGGCTTTTGAAACCCCTCCTTTCTGTGGGAGTTCTTCAATCGAAAGATGCTTCCATATAACTTAAGAATAAACAATCTCCTCCAACTTCCTAAAACCAGGACTAATAGATATGGAAATGAGTCTCTTTCATTTTGGGGTAGCATAGTCTGGAATCGGCTTCCAGACAAATATAAAGCTGCAAAAAGCTGTGATGAATTCAAAATGAAAATCAGAAGTTGGAAGGGATCTGGATGCAACTGCCGCATATGTATCGTTTAAATAGGGTAGAACATTTGTAAATAGGGTAGAGTTGGCCTTTATTAGCATTATTAGCTATTCTTCTTGCCAACTGTAAATAAATTGTATTATTATTATTATTATTATTATTATTATTATTATTATTATTATTATTATTATTATTATTATTATTATTATTATTATTATTATTATTATTATTATTATCATTATTATTATTGAAATGGCATCGGAATGGTTGGAATTCTTTTATTGACAGCAAAAGAACATTTACGTCACCTCTCTGTTCTCCTATTGTTAATTGACTCAAAGCCAATATACCGATTTGTCATGCATCACAATTCAATGAGTGTAAACTGTGGAATCAGGGAATGAACCTGTGTAAACAATACAATGCGCAGCACTCACTAACAATCGTTATTTCTAGTCTGTGATTTATGCTTCTTATTGCACATGGTCTGAAACGAACATTTTTATTGATGCAAATCGCATGGTTGGATGATGCAAAGTTTCGTTTGAAGTGTCGTTAAAAATCGTTTGATACTTTGTTTCATTTTGAAGTTATCCACAATTTTGTACGATTGGCTGATGTCGTCATTTTTTTACAGAAAGTAAAGGAAGTAGGCCGACGATGATTCAAACGGAAATCGAATCAAGGAACTTTTCTTCAATTGACCATAGGCAATAATGCACCGTGTTTGTAGCTAAAAAATTAAAGTTCATCACGTCGATATTACTGTTTAACTTTTGCTTTCTCGTCGGTTGAAGCCCAGCCAGGTTAGGAATCAAATTTAGATCGCACCTGCGCGTCTGAACAATTAGTTCCTCCTACACAGTGCTAATCCTTGTTTCAAACTTCCTCTTGAGGATGACCGCTGTGTAGGAACCATTAGAATTTGATTTCTAGCACTGGTTAGGCTTGGACCAAAGGGAAAACAACAAAGAAAACTATGGTAATATCGAGGTAAAAACTTTAATTTTCAAGCTACAAATACAGTAAGGCCCCGCATTTAAGAAACCACCTAAAAGAAACTTTTAGGCTACTAAAAAATGATTAGGCCCCCTGCCTATAAGAAACTCTTGAGGCTCGCGCCCAAAATAAAGTTTCTTCTATTTTGAGTAACATTAATTGCTGGTCTGATAGAGTGAGAGCATTATACTTCATACATGATTCATTAAGAAATTACTAGCGAGATATTTTGGATTTAACAGATTTTTGCCTAAAGTTTAATTCATGCCCTTGACAATCATTGTTGACATACATGTATGGCTGAATATGGATGATATACCAATAGACCGTCCCGTTTTGGTTTAACTTATTTGCCTAGGACTTCAAAGAAATTAAGGTAGCAATTTAAGAAACTTGAGCCTAAAACATGAGAAGTATCAGAGATATAAGAAACATTTAAGGCTACGGTGTGAAAAAGTAGTTTCTTAAATGCGGGGCCTTACTGTACGGTGCATTATTGTCAATGAACTGACATGCTTTCTAGTCTGATGAAAATAGGCTGATAATCGCAATCTCGTCCCCAGAGTGAGTTCGTTGCTCTACCTCTACTCTGGGATACAAGAGGCCGTTCGGCAGTCTGACTGGCAGTTCACCATTTTGGGCTGTAACTCCGATTTGTGCGGGGTAAACGACCTCGGCATGTCAAAATTCGACGTAAAACCACATTCTTTACTTATGCCGACCATCACTTGCAACTCATTTCCGAAATTCGAAGATTAACGAGCCATTTTATTTTTGAAGCTGCGGTGACAGTTTCCCGAATTTGCAACTTAGGCCCATTTTTGCTCCAAACAAAGCGAGCTTATTTTCACTTTAAATACACTTACCGACCCCAGATTATTGTTTAAATACCCTCAAAAAGATTGAAATAAGATCCTCAAAGTGTTTTTTTTTTCAATTTCTGCATTCATCTTCTGCAGAATTAGCGCCTGAGCAACGGCCATTTTCCATCGCTTGGCGTTGCCTAGCCAACGGTGAAATCCGTAATGGCTTCCAAATGCACCCAGATTCTGGGCGCATTTCATCGAAGTGTACCAGGGTGTTCATTCGGCTTCGTGATCAGCGTATGACGTAAGAACACCCTGGGAACGAGGTTGCGATAATCGCTATTTGCAGCGGAGTCCCATCATCCAAGTCATAAACAAAGCGAAAACTGGGACTGCAATACTTAGTCTACATGCTCTCCTAAAAGTCATATCGGTTCATGAGACAATTTGTATTACCATTATTCAGTTCATCTTAGACGTCTCCTACAATTTAACCTTCCAAGGATCAGATAAATTTAACAATTATTTGATAAATTTATTTCCATATCGCATCCTAGTAAATTGCAAACAAAATGAAGTCGTCAGCTGATACTTAACATCATTGGACAACTTGAAAACAAAGAGAATTTTTTATCAGTTGACGATGCTGGTTTTTAACACCAATAAAAAGTTTCGGTTCAGGTCACCTGTAAACATCGTGCCTTTCCCGTGTCGATTTTTCTTCTAAAGATCTCGAAGTGTCAGTCGACATAAATTCGACATGATTAAAACAATTTTTACATTGATACAATTCGATTCGACGCGACACAAATTCCATGTATTTGCTAGACGTAAGAGTTAGGGCAAAAGAGTTAGTGCAGTGAAAGCGAATGCTATATTTCATGCTGTAAGAGATCGCAGAAAGTGGGAGGCCATTACTAGCTACGCCGGACGCCCATGATGAGCATAGAGAGAGTGATTGATTCAGGAAGACACGCAGATGGCTCTGTTACTTCTATCTGCTCATTAAACGAACACTTTCGAAAGGACGTCTGGAGCCCTGCAGCTGGAAGTTTACGGGAACACAGAAAAGAACTTCATATTCAACTGTTCTTCTCATTAAGCCATGACTTTCCTCTGATCAAATGATTATATGCCATATGCTCTCGCTAAACTCATATCATTTGTCCTTGAAAAATGGCAGACCTACAGCTAGGGGATCGATCATAAATTTAGCAGTGAAAGGAAATACATACATACACAAAATTATACAGTATAAGCATTCATACATTTGTATTTGTTAACGCAGGTTTAAATTTAGGCTACAATACTGTAGATGTAAACCTGCAAAGAGAGCCGAATTTTTTCAAACGCCGGGCGTTTTTATGGACTCTCCCTGTATATTTTGAAATTTTGTTGTATTTTCTTCAATTTTCTTCAATGCTAACAAGGCACTGCTGCTCTTTTAAAAAAGCCCGTGTTACACCCCCGTCTTACCCCATAGTGAAGTACCCCCCCCGGGCTTGTTTGGGGTCCGAAACTTTTGAGGAAGTCAGATGGGATAGGGATCAGAAATTTTCTATGCCTAGAGGGCAGGGTTCTGAATGTTTTAACACAATTTCCGACATGTTCCCATCCCTTCATTGTTGTTGATAATGACAGCCCCTAACCGTGATCCTTTGCAGATGCGGAGCCACCGTCCACTCGGGACGATGTCTTAGTTTCTTGACTCAAATAAAAACACTGCAACTACGACTCATTTTTCCAACGTTTGCAGAAACGGTTTAGCCTCGTACTGAGTCAATAGACCTTAGTATCCCTTACATAGATGTAGATCGCATACATTCTTTATTTCTCACAAGCACTGAACCTAAACGCCATAAAAAGCAATCTCCAGAAATGTTTTACCATAAAACTAGTCGTCAGTATTTTAAATGAATGTTTGTTGAAGCCATAATCGCAAAACATGCCTCCTTTTTTTCTAAGGAATATCTACCCTGGGTACCAGAGCCTCAAAATTTAAATGAAAAAGAAATTTTTTATTTTCAGCTCTGGTAACCAGGGTAAGGAATATTTTAATAAGCACACAATAGCGACGAAAAGCTGTCGCCGATTGTGTTTGCCGGGGAGGGGGGTACATAGCATCTTGGGGGTACAGGTATTTGCCGCTTATATGGTTGGGCTTTTTGGGCCCAAACATTTCTCAACAAGGGTCCTTTTCGCTGCTTTTCCTTAAAAAGTGGGTGGATTTGAAGGAAATTTGCAAAAAAATAGTTTAATGTCCATCAATATGACTCTCCAACCATGACATTTCTGATGATCCTTTTCACCCCATTGCTATCCAGGGGCCTTTGCGGTCTAAAAAAAGCAAACAGATCCTTGGCAAGAAGGGGTAGCATCACTCTAAAGGTACCCTCAACTTATGCTCACCTCATTGAATTGATCTGACGTTCTTGTTGTCTTTCCTGTAAAACTGACCAACTATCTTGGAGGGGGGTGCATGACTTGGGGATGGACGGGGTGTGCGGCCCGACTTTCAGAAAGGTAACCTCTTCTAATAACCGAAACTTGCTTTCAAACCCATTTTAATGCCCAGGGGGTCTGGAACACAGGTTACCAGGGGGGCATTCAGCAAATACACATACGGGGAGGTAAGTCCAATATTTTTGGGTTAGAATATTGCCAAAAGTGATTTTTTTTGGGTCCAAATAAAACTGAAATTATGTTCATAATATTTTTTGACACCATATATTGTTGAACTAATATTTCTGGGTTCACTAGAGGCAATCCCGACCTATATTTACAATGTTTCAGGAGCAAAAAAGCTACATTAAAAATTCAAAGTTTGGGCTAAAGTTTCAGTAGAAATTCTGTGGCCGTGATGAAGATTTCGAACAGAGTTTAATGACATCAGCGTTAAAGTTTGAGAGCTTTCGCCATCGATAATGAAAGATGAATTAAAAAATTTTACGAATCAGTCGGTTAGTCTTCGAGGAATGGTTGTCCGGGCGGGTGGTCCATTTATCCTGATTCAGGTAGGTTGTCTTTTTTAATGTACTGGCTACGGGGTAGTCAGTCTATTGCTTACTGTGGTTTCATCATTTTAGTATAGTGTATTCCAGATGTCAGGTAACCTAATTAATGGTATTCTTTGTAGATTGTTTTCTGAATAGATAATTGATGAAGGTTTTTAGTTTTTTAGACACTGGAACAGTTCTTGATTTTTTTTTCATTTCTTGCGGTAAAACTTTCACAGTTTATTGTCAAGATAGGCTACAGTTTCAACTCGAAATGACAAGGCGCGTACCTTTGGGAATTACGTTTCATTGTCATTCCACAAGATTCTGCGATATTGTGGTATGCAGTTGTGCTAAAGTAAACGATCTTCTTAGAAATGACACTTTGTCAAAAAAGTAATGGATGGGTTTTCGTCCCCAGGGCTTTATATCATCACACGAAAAGAGGCCCTGGAGACGAAGTTTAGATGAATGTTTCCAGGTGCCTTGAAATGCCAGATGTCCGATTTCACAAGCTGAGAACGTAAAAGTTATGTACAGTTCAGTGGTTCCTTCAAACGAAGACTTCGGCAAAAGCAGATGGTGGGTGAGTGAGTTTATTTCGTAAAGGTTTAAAAGTTAAAGTGAATATTATTGTGCGTATTTTCATTAGGAAATACATCTTTTTATAGGAAACTAGTTGAAAGAAGCTTGTCCTAAGATGCTCAAAATGTTAAGAGACTCTGATAATGTCTGAGAAGCAACTTTTTTCAAGTTAAATCTAACGATGTTCTCGAAAATCTGTCGTTGCGCCTTTATTCTCTGGACTAATATCAACTAACCATTTATGTTCTCTCTCAACCAGTACACGTTTTTTTATACGAAACGTGGATCAGGCCATAGTATAAAAGTTTCTTAATTTCACATGAAATTTTGTCCATTTTAGTTCTAAAAGTTTCTTAATTGGTTTCTTAATGCAGAATTATCGATGTGGTCGCTAACACTGCGGCAGATATGTTTCTTGACATTTAAAACATCATATAGGAATAAACAGTGTGCTGCACACAAATGGTTAGTGAATATTGCTCAAGAATAACGCTTCAAGGATCTATTAGCTATAATATCGATGCTTTTAACTTTTAACAGTTTCTTAGTACCTTTCAGACATAGTACTAGAGTTTCTTAAATTTTGGCCATCTTAGTACTAGATTCTTACAAACCAGTTTCTTATAAAAAAACGTGTACACGTTTTTTTATAAGAAACTGGTTTGTAAGAAACTAGTACTAAGATGGCCAAAATTTTAAGAAACTCTAGTACTACGTGTGAGAAGTACTAAGAAACTTTTCAAAGTTAAAAGCATGGATATTATAGCAAATAGATCGTTGAATCTTTATTCTTGAGCAATGTTATCTAACAATTTGTGTTTTCAACATAACAGAACACTGTTTATTCCTTTATGATGTTTTAAATGTCAAGAAACATATCTGCCGCAGTGTTAGCAACAACATTGCTAAGTCTGCATTCAAGAAAATAAGAAACCAATTAAGAAACTTTTAGTACTAAAATGGACAAAATTTCATGCGAAATTAAGAAACTTTTAGTACTATGGCCTGATCCTAGTTTCTTATAAAAAACGTGTACATCAAAACAAAGACGGCCGCAAAAGTCGGCACATACCAGTATCACAAGCGTCCCAGTATGACAAAAAAGGTCCTGTGGACGAGGTTGAGCCTTTGATATGGTCATTTTTTTCTATCCCGGAGGGAGGCAGTCGTATATTTTTCCCTATGGAGGCATGCCTGAAGACGGTGTCATTTTCAGGATTCCCATTCCAACGCAGGTTCTCATTTTCCTATAACCAGCTCCACGGCAGGGTCCATATTTGTCATGACTGACTCCGCAACGTTGTAGGTCATATGCACTTCACTAGTATGACTAACCTTCCACATTTTCTTATAGATTTCTCATTGAGTTTTATTTGAAGAAATTCAAGGACAGGGTATTGTTTTGTGAAAATTTGACTTCATGGCAGGGTATCATTTTCGGGAGTTTAACTCCAGAGTGCAGTGCCTTTTCAGATTTCCTAGCAGCGGCACCTCCCCGTTCGTACCTAGACCAAGTAGCCTGTGTTCGAGACCACTTGAAAAGAGAAGTCGCAAGTACCTCTCCCTTGTATTTTATACATGGTGCTTCAGAAAAAACGCAACCGAAATATAACTGAAATTCTTTAATTGATGATAAAAGTATTCTTTTCAGCAGCGACTGAATCAATTATTCATAAAATATCGCCATGGTTAACGAATTTATTTCAAAAGTTTAGTAAGTTATTAATCGCTTGTGTCTTCCTGTCTATCAGTTTGCATTTGCCTTACATCTAACAACTTGCGCAGATTGAAAGAAAATAAAAGAATGCAGCACAATTACAGCTCATGTCAAAAAACCTCAGAAATCAATAAATCAGAATCTCGCTCAAATCTTATTGTAAACAACTGCTGAATTTCTGTTCATATTCTATGAGAAACAAATGTTATTCAAAGTGAGGTTATATGTGTTCATGGATCTTGGATCTTTTTCCAGGTTCCGTGAGTCATGAAAGGGGTCTCCTCTCATAGCATGGGTTGGTATAAATTCTAAGCGTAGAGGCCGTCCTTTGCTTGCAATAGTTGCGGTTGGCGAGAACACAAGTGAAAGTTTTGTTTCAGAGTTGAGAATTATTTTCGGAGAGAAGAAAGAATACTCTCAGCTTAGATCGCAGGAAAATACAAATCGAGTTTTTAAAATTTGAAACAAGGTCGCAAGCAAGAACAGATGAAATGCTTAATAAAAGCCCCAGGGTTAGTCGCCACTGTTTCTCTTTTCTCCATTTTGAAAATCTTTTCTCGGCTTTCACAAAGTTTTTGGGATGGCCAATTTCGGTCACCATAAAAATTTGTCTCATTTGCTGGAGGAGGTTTCGAAGTTTTGGTATTTGAATTTATTCACCCTCAGAAGCATATGTATGTATGTTAAAATTTGCCTCTGGATTAAAAAATCTACAATGGACAAATGGTAAAAAGAAGACTAAATAGATAAATAAAATATTTATAATAGGAAATTTGTTAGGTACAAGTTAACAACACCCCCAATTAAAGTGGCAGGGATAGCATTAAAAAATCGAGTTGATATTTCCATAATAGTCCCCTTAGAAGTGGTTGGAAAAATAATCAACACTATGATTTCACGTGCTTTTGGATGGAGCATAATTAGTAAGGCCAAATCATGAATGTGAGAGAGGATGCACAGCTTTAGTAGAACACATATATGTCTTTTTCGTCTCTCTGTATATTTTGAAAAAATTATCCTTGATCTTGTGCTTAAACGAGTTGATACTATATGTCGATTTTATAGCAGAAGGTAGCCTATATTTTTGGCCCCAAGTAGAACAGGCATTTTTAGCCAGTGTTACTTTTGCAAAAAGGAGGGTTAATTTGAACTTAGACCTTCGTGTCACTCGAATTTGTTCGAATGGCTGGAAAATTCATCAGCATAAGCTGGAGGCGTTCCTTTGAAAAATTTCATTATGTTTGCACATGTCTGCTGATCAACTCTGTCCTTTGTGGGAAGCCAATTTATAGCTTTGAAGTCTGTAGCCCCAACATGTGCTATGCTTTTTAGATTCAGATAGAAGCGAATGCATTCGTTTTGTGCTGATTGGATTTTTTGGACAGCCTCTTTAACTTATTCAACATTGGGAAGAACAGGTGCACGCGTAATCAAATCGAAGTGAGGTTGGATAAGGGCATTTAAAAGCAACCTATGAAGGGAGTTATCCATGAAACCTTGCTTTCTGTACAGAAACTTTAGTTTGCCATTTATTCCATTTATCTTTCCAGGCATTTATCTTTCTAAGCTGGGCCGTTCCTTTGAAAAATTTCATTATGTTTACACATGTATGCTGATCAACTCTGTGGTGGGAAGCCAATTCATAGCTTTGAATTCTGTAGCCCCAACATGTGCTATGCTTTTTAGATTCAGATAGAAGCGAATGCATTCGTTTTGTGCTGATTGGATCTTTTGGACAGCCTCTTATCTTATTCAACATCGGGAACCACGAGGTGCACGCGTAATCAAAGTGAGGTTGGATTGGGGCATTTAAAAGCAACCTATGAAGGGAGTTATCTTGGAAACTTTGTTTTCTTTACAGAAATTTTACCTTGCCATTTAACTTTCCGAGGATTTTAGTTGCCATGGATTCCCCAGAAATATTTTCGTCCAGAAAGATTCTCGTCTCTAATTCACCTCTCCCGACGTTAAGCTTTTTTAGGTTTTTGCATTTTTCCGCCAAAAAGAATGGCTTTGGCTTTGTCTTCTCCAAAATGAATGCTTAGTTTGTTTTCTAAAAACCAATCATACAAAGAGTTGAAGTTGCTATTCAAAGTGGTATCTATTTTCTCAATGTCTTTGTCTCTAAAGATTAAAGGGTCTGTTTCATCCAGCATTCCTTGCACGTGTCGTCTTTTGGTTGGCCTTTCTTTGTCGCCATTTTCATGAGACCCTTTAAAGTAGGATTAATCTGCACACAGAATCAGGTCACAGTCACGTACATAAGGAATATGTGGACCAAGAATTGATCCTTGAGGAACCCCACATGACAAAATACCAGGGATTGAGTATTCTTTTCTGTTGACAGAAAATGACCGGTGTAAGATTTAAACCATGAAATGGTAGTCACTGAAGCCTAAAATATGCCATTTTCTCCTCTAGGATAATATCAAGGTTAATTGTGTCGAATGCTTCTTGTAGGTCAATCAAAACCATAAACAAACCATTTTCAAATCCTTGATGGATCCTATCACTTATGTTTGATAGGCAAGTGTATGTTGAATGATGTGCCCGAAAGCGGGATTGGTATTTATATAGTACTCTCGTTTCATCGAGGTACTTTTGTACTTGACCTTGAATAATTGTTTCTATCATTTTTGAAAGTTGTGGAAGCAGAGAAATTGGTCAATACTTTTTGGGGTAATCTTTCGATCCTTTTTTGAAAAGTGGTTTCAGCAATGTCCAATCAAACTCAACTGCGGTGTTCAACCACCGATGATGCAACGAAAACAACTGTCATGATGAAACATCGACTATTTTCTCGAAAGCAATAAGATTTGCGCCATGAGAACATCGAAACAAAAATCTTTTCAGAAGTAGTTTGCGCAACCTTTCTAATCTCTACCCGCCCCCCTCATTTTGAAGGCTGCTTCCCCGCATAAAACGTCACGAAACATCGTCGGCGAGTTATTTAAAGAATTTTATTTGCATCAATTTGAATTGGTCATAAATCTGATAGAATAGGCCGAAGCAATTAAATTTCTAATTCGATTCATCTGAAAGGAAGCCAATATTTGCTGCAGTAGAGAAAAGAAATTTTGATACGCTCTGGTGACGACAAACATAAACACGCACCAGGAAGAATAAGCAATGAAACAGCACGAAAGTTTAGCAACCTCGCAATTCTTTGTAAATAGCATGTTCCACACATTTTTGAAGGTTTACTTTGTTGTCACTGCTTTCGATGTTCTAATATCTTGAATTTTCATTTTCAGTTGGGAAATTTTCGTCGACAAGCTAGACAACATAAATGTGGTGTGATGTGATATGAAGAATAAGGCACTTGGCAGAGTAAACATAAAAAGATCAAAAACAAATCTAAAGTTAAACAGAAGTCACTCAAATTGAAATTTATCAATCAAGAAAGATGGATGCTTCAGCTGTGGTATGGGTTATTCTCTTATCAATTATAGCATTTGTCATATTTTTCTCCAATTTGTGCATTTTCATGGCGGTATACAAAAGCAGAAAACTTCAAACTCGAGGTAATGTATTTTTGGTATGTTTAGCATCATCAGATTTTCTGGTATCAATATTCAACGTACCCTTCTCGGCAATTTCAAGCGTATTGCCAACATTGCGACCGACATCTTCATTGCTCTGTGATTTTTCAGGATTTTTCGAAATGACCTTTCTGATAGCATCGGTGTTTTCGGTAACAGCAATAAATCTGCATCGCTTTGTGCACTTGATACATTGGGACCGGTATTATGACATCTGCAGCACGAAACGCATTCGCATCGTGATTGCATTTATCTGGATTACAGCATTGATATTATCAGCACCACCACTGCTGAAATTATCCAAAATTTCATACAAACAAGGAAAAGGGCATTGCTTCGTGGATTGGCGAGTCACTCCGACCTACACATTTGCGCTGATGATCCTTTGCTTCTTTGTGCCTGTCTGCATAATGGCCTACTGCTATTATCGCATTTACAAGTTTCGAAGAGAGAGCAGGAGAAAAGTGAAAGAGTCAGCGTACGGTAACCAAAATGTGGGTTTTACCCCGACCTTGTCCAGGCCTAGGAATCTTACAACGTTAACAGAAGGAAAGGACATCGATTCAGGACTTGGCAGTAGTGATCGTGAAAGATCCAAGTCGACATCGACGATTTTGAATGCCTCAAAATCATCGAATCAGGTCGTCGATAAACAATTTGGGAAAATCGAACTTAAAGAACTTACTTTTTCATTAGAAACTTGGAAGGAGAGCACAACTTCGAATCAAGTCATGGATAAACACTCTAAGGAGATGGAGCTCAAAGAAACTACTGTGTCCACTAAAAGTAGGATAGAACGTACATGCGCAGATGGAGTGGATTTTGGGAATCACATACTGACAGGACGGATCATGAATATGGATAGTAAAAAAAGAACTTCCGAAGCCCTAAAAATATCGAACTCCAAGCTTCCCCCTTTACTGAATAGGATTTCGACGGACAGGAGAATTCGAGATTCATTTAGCTGCCCAGTAAGTGAGAAAGACACGTTGAAATGCCTCCAAAACAAGAAATATTCCAAGAAGGCTAGAAGATTATCAAGACGAAAGTCGGCAGATCTTTTTAAAAAGACTTTTAGTCCCTCGTGGAAAAATCGCAGGCAACGAATGATGACTTATCCAAGTGCAGAAGGAAATGATTTGGACACTTTGATTGAGAGGGAGGTGTGCTCTGGAACGGGTTGTAGACAATGCAATTTTAGGCAGGCCAATGACACATCTGTGCCAAACTCATTGGGGCAAACCAAACATTTAGGCCAGAATGCATTTGTTATCTCAGACTTAAAGCAGCCAGCGAGTGAGAGAAATCCGGAGAGAGATGAAGGGGGTGAGAGGAAGAATTGTTGGGAAAAGCCCATACGCGCATAATCCACATTGTACTTCAGCTATTGTTGTTGAGTAATAAAAAAAAATTAGAGTACTCCATTTGCGTCATAGCCTCGTATGCATGTATACCCAACAAGAGGTATTGTATGTTTTATTATGAAGACCAATTAGTAGATAATGCAAGAGCTTACACAAGAAATATTGAAACAAGCATTAAATGACAAAGAACATCCTGTTGACTTTAACATGATTGGTTGAGAACATAGGAGGTTAGGGCGTAGGAAATCTATTGATATGTTATTGTAAGTCAAGTTAATGACTTAGTTCAGTTCAGTTGTGTTGAAATGAGATTATGTTGTAGTCAGAAATGAGAATTGAACGTGGAGTCCAAAAAGGGCAAACTGTGTGATTTCTTCGGAAGATTCTTGGTTTTGGAGCGTGTTTCGAACTAAGCAAAGAGATAAATTGCGATTTATTAAATCTGGTCCACCGTTAGCCACATGCTGCATACCAAGACATGGTAGAGACTATTGATATAACGAAGAAAAGACGTAGCGTGACAAGAAGAAGCACGACGAAACTCGTCAATAAAGTTCACGATCAAAAAGGGGCAGACGATGCGATCGATGCCAGGATCCTCCAGAGGACTTTAGATCAGCTGAACGGGAAACGAGTAGAGTTAAAAGATTTGGACAAAAAGATTTTTGAGTACATGTTAGAAAATGATGAAGAAGAGGACTGCGACAAAGAAGCAGAAGATGCCGCAGAGTACGAAGATAAAATTATGGAAGCCATCGATTTAGTAACAGACGAACTTGCTAAATATGGCCAAAAATCGGAAAATGGAGAGGAACCTTCAGAAAGAGAAGATGCAGAAGAGGAGAACGCGACGGTTGTAGGAAGCCAAATGGGAAGTGTTTCAAGGAGTGGCTCCCGAGAGAGCCTTTGTTCAGGCGCATCGAACATTTCAAATCCAGTGACAGGAAGAAAAGTCCGTGTAAAACTTCCTCAGTTAGAGCTCAAGAAATTCTCCGGAAAAATTCACGAATGGGAAGAATTCTGGGATGGTTTCCTTAGTGCAGTACATGAAAATGAAGAATTGGCAAATGTTGATAAACTAAAATACCTGAGGGCATTTTTAGAAGAGCCAGCGAGATCAGTACTGGCGGGATTACGGATGACTGATGCAGACTACTTGACAGGCGTCGAATTACTCAAGAAACGTTATGCCAAGCCCAGTGTCATACAACATGAGCACATTAATCAGTTAATTCATTTATCTCCCGTGTTCAGCGAAGATAACGTCACAAGGCTGCGAACCTTTCGGGATCAGATCGAGACTCACTACCGTGGCTTAGAGGCTCTTGCAGTTGATAAAACAACATACTCAGGAATTGTCGTGCCAATTTTGATGGAGAAGCTGCCGAAGCAAATTCGTTTCAATATGGTAAGAGCAGTGGGAAAAAGCTTCCTGAAATGGTCATTGGAAGAGATGATATCTGCACTCGATGTGGAGCTGGAAATCAGAGAGTGTCACTCATCGTTGTTTAAACCAGGAGCAGTTGGAGCGAGTCAGGAATCAAGACGGCCTAAGCAGGAGGTTTCGAAGATTGGATGTAGCACTGCAAGCGCTTTGTTTACACAAGGAAAGCCCCAGAAGAGGTGTGTGTTTTGCGAAGAAGACCACTTGCCGGAAGACTGTACAACACAAAAAGACCCAGAGGAGCGTAAGACTGTTTTAAAGAAACATTTCAAATGTTTTGTTTGTTTAAAGCAAGGGCACAGATCTTTTGAATGTAGAAGCAAGGTCCGTTGTAAGTTTTGCAATGCAAAACACCATCCCTGTATTTGTACAACAAATAGGCCCATTAAGGAAGCGCCCCCTAATAAAGAAGCACCCCTTAGCCCAAGCGCACCAGCCTGGGTGGGAAGTACTTGTTCTGGGAGTGAGGTGGCCCTGCAAACTGCCCTGGCAAAGGTGGATGATAAAAATGAGAGAAATGTCAGGGTGCTCTTCGATTCAGGTAGCCATCGATCTTTCGTTACTGCCAGGGCAGTAGAAACTTTTGGTCTGAGGCCAGTGAGGAAAGAAAATCTTGCGATAAAGGCATTTGGGAGTCAAGAAACAGAAAAAAGAGAGAGAGATGTTGTGGAATTTTCTCTTTGTTCTTTGAAAGGTGGAAATAGAGTGCAAATTCAATGTTTTGTTGTTGATGATATTGCAAGAATTTCAAATATTCATGTAGGGCAAATAAGACAACACTATCCACACTTGCACATGATTTACTTCTCAGATTTTCCTAGGCATGATGAGGATAAATTACAGATTGACATTTTGATTGGTTCAGACTTCCTGTGGCAGTTTTTGGAAGGGGAAACGATACGAGGGGGGCCACAAGAGCCTGTAGCTGTGCGTACCACTCTTGGTTGGGTACTATCTGGACCACTTAGAGGTGAGAAATTAAATTGCTCTGAGTCTTCTGTTAATTTTATTCCTGTTGAAAAAGAAGAGAAGAAAGTTGATGCTCAACTGAATAAGCTGTGGGATTTAGACAGCTTGGGAATTCGACCAGAGGATGAGGTACAGGAATCTTTTGTTGATAACATTGTTTTTACAGGTTCCAGGTACAGTGTTTCATTGCCATGGAAAGCAGGCCATGGGCCTGTGCCTTTGAATTATAACAACTGTTTAGGGAGATTGAAGAACCAAATAAGGAAATTTAACCAAGATCCTGATATTTTTAGGAAGTATCATGATATTATTTCAGAGCAGGTTGATCTAGGCATTGTGTCACAAGTAGCAGAAATGGACCAAGCAGAAAAGGTTTCATACCTTCCACATTCAGCCGTGATTCGAAAGGATGCAGAAACAACAAAGGTAAGAGTCGTTTACGATGCTTCTTGTAGAGACAAAGTAACTGGTACATCTTTGAATAGTTGTTTACATGTTGGTCCATCGTTATCGCCTCTCATCTTTGATATTCTTTTGAGGTTCCGAAATGAGAGAGTTGCACTTGTCGGTGACATAGCTAAAGCTTTCCTCAATATCGAAGTGGATCCAGCAGATAGGGATTGCTTGAGATTTCTCTGGTTGAAAGACATTGAAGCAAAGGAACCAGAGATCATAACGCTCCGGTTTAATCGCGTCATCTTTGGCGTAAACAGTTCGCCCTTCTTATTAAATGCCGTGTTACGTCATCATCTTTGTACTTTTCAGGAAATTGACCCAAATTTTGTCTTTCAGCTGTCACAGTCATTTTATGTTGATGACCTTGTAACAGGCTCCGCAAACACAGAAGAAGCGTACACGCTATACAGCAAGGCAAAAGAGAGAATGTTGGAAGGGGGATTTCAGTTGAGAAAGTGGAAAACAAACGACAGGGTTCTGAGAGAGAAAATTTGTGAGAAAGAAAGAGAAAGTGAGGCTGAAAAAAGTGCAATGAGCGACAAAGAAGAATCCTTTGCAAAAGAAGCTTTGGGACCAATTCAGGAATCTGGTGGAAAAACTAAAGTGCTAGGAATGATTTGGGATAATGAGCAAGACAAACTAGAGTTTGATTTAATGAAGATGGGAACAAATACCCACTCTGATGCACCCACCAAGAGGGGGATTTTGAGTACTCTTGCAGCAATTTTTGACCCATTAGGGCTTACTAGTCCCATAGGAGTCCTTGCAAAAGTCCTTTTCCAGGAGTTGTGCATACAGCAAATAGATTGGGATGACCCTATACCAGAGGATAAGGCTGCAAAGTGGAAGACATGGGTGCAGGAGCTCAGAAATGTGAATTCAATTTCAGTTGCAAGGTGCATATTTGACCCAGATGAAGGCCAAATTCAAAGTTGTCAGTTGCATGGATTTGGAGACGCGAGCAAAAAGGCTTATTGTGCTGTGGTCTACCTTGTCTACAAAACCACCAAGGGTACTTTCACCAAGCTCTTATGTTCCAAAACAAGGGTTGCCCCTTTGAAAGAGTTGAGTATTCCACGCTTAGAGCTGATGTCTGCGAGAATTTTAGCTGTTTTGATGGACAATGTGTACAAAGCTATAGGTTCTCAGATCATGATAGAGAAAATGAAATTCTGGTTAGACAGTAAAACAGCACTCTACTGGATTTACAATCATGGCGAATGGAAGCAGTGGGTGCAGTTCCGCGTTGCCGAAATCTTGAGACTCAGCAAAAAGGAGGACTGGGGACATGTGAGTGGCTTAGATAATCCAGCAGACATAGGGTCTAGAGGAGCAACTGCATCTGAATTGAAAAGCTCAAAGTTATGGTGGGAAGGCCCAGAATGGTTGAGAAAAGATGAAAGTGAGTGGCCAAAAAAGTTTGTTCTGGAAGATTCAGTTGAAGTGAAAACTGAAAGAAAGAAAGCATTTGTGTTCACTGTAGTGACAGATGAGGCAGCAAAGATCGGAAATGTGATAGATATTGAAAGGTTCAGTTCCTTAGGAAAGTTGCTAAGAGTTACTGCATGGGTAAAGAGATTTATAACTAATCTGAAACAAAAGAGAGAGAAAAGAGAGTTGAGAAGGGGGGGATTGGAAGCAAGAGAGATAGAAACAGCAGAAAGAGTATGGATTTTGGATGCTCAAATGATGTTACAGAACACGAGAGAATTTGAGAAAACGAAACTTCAGCTAGGCATTGTAGAGAAAGACAAGGTACTAGTTTGCCAAGGAAGACTGGAGAATTCTGATTTAGAATTTGAATCAAGGTACCCAATCATTTTGCCAAAAGAACACCGCTTGACCTATCTGATTGTGTTAGACTGCCACAAGAAAGTGCATCATAGTAAGGTTCGTTCTACCCTTGCAGAGGTAAGGTCAAGGTTTTGGGTGACTAAAGGAAGACAGTTTGTGAAGAAGATTTTGAAACTCTGTTTTCTTTGCAGGAAGCTGAATGGCAAATCTTACAATGCACCAAGAACAGCAGCATTGCCAGGGTTTCGTGTATCAGAAGCACCACCATTCAGTAGCACTGGTGTAGATTTTGCTGGCCCATTGATGGTGAAGACAAAGAGTGGTGAGATGATTAAAACTTATATTGCTCTTTTTAGTTGTTGTATAACCAGAGCCATCCATCTTGAGCTGGTGACAGATCTTTCCACAGGAACCTTTATCAATTGTTTGCGAAGATTTTGTGCAAGAAGAGGTACTCCAGGGCTCATGGTGTCTGACAATGCGAAGACTTTTAAGCATACCAGCAGGGTCTTACACAAATTGCTCCTTGAAAGTGCTGTAGGTGACTTCTTAAGTGCAAAAAGGATAATGTGGCAATTCAATTTGGAGCGGACTCCGTGGTGGGGCGGACACTTTGAAAGGATGGTAGGTACCACCAAATCTTGCCTAAAGAAAGTTTTAGGTAATGCACGACTTTCTCTAGATGAATTGACTACAGTTTTGACTGAAGTAGAGAGTACAATTAACTCGAGACCGCTGACATACTTTCACGAAGAGTTTGATGAACAGGTTTTAACCCCATCTCATTTGTTAGTTGGGAGACGCATTTCGCCATTGTCCGAAAACGTTGATGCAAATCTTGATTTAGATGAATATGCCAATAACAATTGTCTTTCAAAGCGTTTTGTGTACCTGACCAAGAAATTGACTCATTTCTGGAACAGGTGGCACCGAGAATATCTTTCAGGTTTGCGTGAAGTTCATAGAATACACAATGGTGTACCTAACAGAATAGCCAAAGGAGACATTGTTCTGATTCAAGAAGAAAATGCAAAAAGGAATGATTGGAAGTTGGGAATTGTTGAAAAACTAATCAGTGGAAAAGACGGACAAGTCAGAGGAGCACAGGTGAGAAAGGCAACAACAAGAGGTAAGCCAGAAATTTTGAATCGACCTTTACAAAAACTCTTTCCCTTAGAGACTGAAAGAAAACTAGATGTGGAAGAGAAGGGAGGCGAGGAAAGTCAGGCTGAAAAGGAGGATTTGAAGGATGGAAGGAAAAAGAAGGATAACCCCAGGGGGGAAAGACCACGCAGAGTGGCCGCACAGAATGCGCGCATCAAGACCCATCTTATGCTTGACCCTTAATGGCTCAAGGAGGGGGGAGTGTTGGGAAAAGCCCATACGCGCATAATCCACATTGTACTTCAGCTATTGTTGTTGAGTAATAAAAAAAAATTAGAGTACTCCATTTGCGTCATAGCCTCGTATGCATGTATACCCAACAAGAGGTATTGTATGTTTTATTATGAAGACCAATTAGTAGATAATGCAAGAGCTTACACAAGAAATATTGAAACAAGCATTAAATGACAAAGAACATCCTGTTGACTTTAACATGATTGGTTGAGAACATAGGAGGTTAGGGCGTAGGAAATCTATTGATATGTTATTGTAAGTCAAGTTAATGACTTAGTTCAGTTCAGTTCAGTTGTGTTGAAATGAGATTATGTTGTAGTCAGAAATGAGAATTGAACGTGGAGTCCAAAAAGGGCAAACTGTGTGATTTCTTCGGAAGATTCTTGGTTTTGGAGCGTGTTTCGAACTAAGCAAAGAGATAAATTGCGATTTATTAAAAGAATCAGGGAGAGGTCAGAGACGAGCATCAAATCAAAGTAATTATAGAAGAAATATCCTCATCGATGCGAGAAGAGAGCAGTAGTGAAGCAAGTGCACCATTTCAAACACGCACCGCAGTTAAAAAAACGAAAAATATGAAGGAAACAAAACATCGAAATAACAGGACAAAACGTGAACAAGACGAAGACAAGAAATTGACAATGATGTGTTTGATGATCGTCGCTGTATTTTTTATGTCATGGTTTCCATTCGTTATAACAATGTTCATAGAAGCATTGACTTCATTGACTATCCCACCTGCTATTGACAAATCATCGTTATTCATCGGATATTTAAACAGCCTATCCAACCCATTTATCTACTGTTATTTCAACCGGACCTTTCGTATGCAGCTGAAGAAGCTTCTGTGTTTAAGTAAGTGTAAGACGTGATTTATTATGTTGCAGTCTTGCAGGTTGTCCCAAAACTGCACCAAACATTTCTAGAATGTATTGGATTGTTCTTAGTAATCTTCATGAAACTGTCTCTACAAGGATCATCGTTCCCATTGACCATTTCGACAATTAAAATCGAAGACTGGGGAGAGCGGTTTGTTCTGGTAAATGGCGGATGTAGTTCTTGTAAATGGCTGCCGTGTAGTTAGGCCGCTGAAGTGAATATAATGTAAGCATTGAGTTTTGCAAGCTGAGGCGAGGATCGCTACAGCACCGGCACTGTTTTAGAATTTCAGTTTTGAAATATCAGTTTTTGCGTATGTTCAACCGTCAGATTAAGAAAATTTGAACTAAGTTCGAACTTTTTCCTCGCGTCAATTTTAATCGAATTCATCAAGGATATTCGAAGTAAAAAACTTCCGTTGAATTCCATTCACTTGAAAATCGAAGTCAGAGTAAGCTGTCTTATTCTAAATACTTCAAATGCATCATGTATTTTGTCAAGTTATGCGGAAAGGGCTTAAACTCAAAGCAAGCATTGCTGTTTGAAGCACTGAAATGAAGGCTGGAAAGGAAATCAGTTGCGAGTAGAGGTAAATTACATGTTTTTCTGTATTTTGCATGGACAGCTATTTGACTAAATCCTAAGACAGCTCTATTGCTGCGTTTTTATATGCAGTAGCGATTGAAATGTTTACATTATTCACTTCAACGGGCTCACTCCGCGACAGCCATTTACCAGAACTGCATCCGCCATTTACCAGAACAAACTGGTCTCCCCAGTCTCCGACTTTAATTGTCGAAATGGTCCATTCTCATCATCAAGATTTCTAGAAATTCGATCCTATGATTAATCTAACGTCCAGCACCTGAAAGTATAATATATGATCTATCTCATTTCGAATGATATGCAGCGTAGTGCGTTGACATCTATTATATTATTCTAATATTTATACAAAATTTTAGAGGCCCGATTGCAGCTAGACAAAAGTTTGGGTGCTAAATCCGAATCTGGGTTTAAATTTTCGCGTGAACAATAAGAAGAACTTTTGATGAATTTCTCAAACGAGGGCGCTTAATTGAAGTGGTGCATAAAAAGTACTCGGCCAAAACTCCAAACTGAAATGGTGATCTATCAGTCAAACGCTATCCTAGATGTGAAAAGCTTGCTTGTTAAAATCGCTCATATTTTAGATTGAGAAATTAAGAATATGCTGGTAAGGAGTTTGTACGGGAACCAGAATTCCACGTTCAAACCTGGTCCGTGATTTACATGCCGTTAAAATTTTAAAGTTCTGTTTCTTGACCACTGTATTGAATCTAAATCCTAATCACAATTAAACTATGGACCAGACAGAGTGGAACGCGGAAATAGAAATTGGAGGAGCCTCGGGAACTCCGATTAGAGTTCTTCGAGCCTCCTCGTAGCATCAAGATCACTGTGCTTGCACAGTTTGTTACTTACTGATACGAAATCGCTTCCGACCACATTATCCAACCGCTATTTACAGAAACAAGTAACAATGGTCCTATGACGCTATACAAGCGCCAACGCCCGTATTCCACCTCAGTATTTACCAGCATTTTCTCAATTTCTGAATCTAAAAGATGAGGGATTTTACCAAACAAATTTTTTACATCTAACTTAGCCTTTGACTGATCTCACATTTCACATTTTCAGCTTTGAATATTTGCCAAAGACTCTTTATTTCACTACCTACTGAACGTTTTAACTCGTTCTTTAGTGGCACAGTATATCATTTGATTGACATTTTGAATATAGCTACCTTGACTTTCAGATACGGACGGAAGTAGGATGTATTATAAGATGTTATAAGCAAAAGTCAATCTTTGTAAAAATTCATTTTATCACGTTTCATAACTGAATCAAATGTGAGTAAATTTGCACCCTTTCCAAAGTGCATCAGCTGCATCAGTTCTTGAATTGAAATATATTACCGAATATATTTTTGCAGCTTCATCTGAAATAGGCCATATAAATGATAAATATTTCGATGAATGTTTCCAAATCACGTATCTTTTGAAAAAAGGTTAGTTATGCTTTCAGGAGACATGCATTACAAATATTCAATTTCTGGAATTTTTTAGGAAAGTTGTGGTCTAATTTTTGGACGACTAGTGGCAAACATAATTGTAAAATTTCCTGGGTTAAACGAACCTTTAGTATTTCATTGAGAGGCACTTCTAAATATAATGTACTTTCTACTCGGGTGGTGCACAGCAAGAAACGAAACATTTCATTACAACAATAAACACAAAACGTTGCTTTATACCCAGCTGTGTTTTTGTAATAAGCCAAGCAAGAACAACCCGAATCCTAAGGCTACGATACCAGCCAGAGCCGTGAGAGATCGGCCAAACAAATATCGGCTTTGTTAAAAGAAAGTGGTGGTCATAGGAAGGTACCAAAAGCCGTCGAAAATCATGATACCACCAACATATGTAGCCTCAGTTTTGTGTCGCAAAAGACTGCCTCGTTATCACTTTTGTAACTTAAAAACTGAAAGCTAATTTCAATGTCTTTTGATAAAATGAAAGTTGTAGAGGGAGTTGCATATTTTTTCGAAGCTGTATCTTTTATTCACCAGATCCTTGCTTTCTTCTTTGCTTCTTAGACGCGAGATAAAAACAAAACAAAGAAGAAAACCAGGTTCAAAGGAAGGTAAATGCCCGTGTCGTGTCCTAACTTTATTGTTGCAGCCAAGTCCTGCAACTAAACCTACTGAATGCTGTAACTGGACTTGTTCAAGTCTCACTTTCTTTTGATAGTCGACTGAGATAAAAACGCGGAAAGTAAGTAGCGCTGCGGCCCCGCAGCACTTTTTATCTCAGTCGACTGATAAAAGAAAGTGAGACTTGAACAAGTCCATGCTGTAACTAACATAACAGCATTAGTAATATAAGGTCAGAGACGTTATTTCTGCATCTAGGTTTCTTGGACTGCTTTAATAAAAAGCGAGAAAAGTGAGCGTACAATAAATAGTTCTCACCCTCATTTTCTGTCAACATGGCAGATCTTTTGTGCGCATAGTATACAATTGATAAAATACATAAATTGACCTTGATTAACATAGGGCGCAAATTACGCAAATCTTTAAAAAGGTGGGTGTAAAATCATACCACGTTTTTGATGAACTGAATGACTCGAAAGGAACATTGGGTAATTTGCCGCATATCTGCCAAGACAATTTTTGATATTTTGATTATTTTCAAAATGACAAAATTTTGATCATGTTGTAAAATTTCATCGAAAATTTTGAAAGAAGTTTATGAAGGTCTACAATATGGTGGCAAGCAGAAATCTGTAGCTCTTCTGGTTAAGGATCTAGAAAATTGATGACGTCACTGCCTCAAAATCAATAGATGCGGCCATTTTGAAACAAATCAAGGTATCAAAGAATACACCACTTCGATTAAGCAGCCTCGTTTTGGAAATTTGTCAAGATTCCTTCCTATTGTTCTTATGAAAATTTCAAACCCAGATTCAGATTTAGCACCCAAACATTAGTCTAGTTATATGTTTTTAACCTGCTGGCATTTGTGATGTTGATTTTATGACAATGTAAAGTTCAAAGATTTACGAGAGATTCGACCGTAAAAATCATTCGGGGTGAAACTTTACACCCCGAGTCATTTTCACGGTCAAAATTCCTTACAGATTTCCAAACTTTACGTCGCCATAAACTTAACACCACGACTGCTAGCAACATGAAAACTTGTGGTTAGACTAAAGTTTGGGTGCTAAATCTGCATTTGGCCTCCAAAATTTCATATGAAAGAATTTTGAATAATTTCCAATACGAGGCTGTCCATCGAAATGGTGTATTGCCACGGCAGATTTACAGCAAATTTCCCAAAGTCCTTTCCTAGCACTTAGATTGAAAGAAAAATGTGATAGAATTTTACAGGGATTTTACACGCAACTGTTTAAAGATTTGAGCCCTATGCTACCTTGTCTGTAAGTAGTAGAGTATTCTGAAATGTAAATTCTTCTCATTCTATTTTTCTTCTAAATTTTGAGATCTTAGATTTTTTAGCCTGCGCGCAGATTTTGGCTATACTAGGGAGGAGAGTCTTTCCTCTACTCCCTTGGCCCACAGTCTGCGCGTTTTTCAACCATAAATTTCAGGTTTCGGATTAAATTTCAAACCTACTAGCTGAGGTTTCAGGTCTTGTATTTTGTAAAGTAAATCTTTAAGGGTTTATCTTTTTTCTTTGTACAGGGCAGCTTGTAAAGCAATTTATGTATATATTGTTGATAGCTGTACTCTCTTTAAATAGATACAAATGCATGAAATGAAATGAGCACATGGCCACAACAAACTACAGGGAAATAAGTCGAGTTTTGGGAAAACCCCTGAGAATACGGTTTTTCTAGCCTGCGTATTTTGCAATTGTCGCGACGCGAATACTGAACGCCACGTAATGTAGAGCAGCTATCTATCGCTTTTATTTAAACCATCTGCTGAACGGACAGGGCTGCCGAGAGGGAGAGCAAAGGGGACAGTTTGCCCCAGGGCCTCGGAGTCGTAGGAGGCCTCAGAAAGTAAGATACTCCTCTGTCTTCTGCGCACTTCGCTCGTAAGGCGCCCCATTTCGCAAATTTTGTCTCATGGTACCTTCTTGGGTGCAAGAGCGTAAAAAAATAAGAAAAAGAAGGAATATTGGGATTCGAAATTCTGAAGGAGGCTATGTTTGGATCGTTCCAGAGCCTCCTTTTCTTTCTTCTTTTTTCTTATGTATTCGAGGCTGTGGTAGCCAGGGTAGTTAGTCTCTTAGCCTCCAAATCCTCTCGGTGACCCCGTGAATGGGTTCCCACTTCAAAAATCAAACTTCAGAGAGAAGTAAGTTGCTGTTTGACAGATGCCTCTGAAAATTCAAATTTTTCTACTTGCCGACATATTCTGCAATTGTCACAAATAATGAAAGCGACACAAGTTAAAACAGTTGCAATCTACTAGCTGGACACATGCTCACAATAAAATTCAGAGAAGTAATTTGCTTTTTGACAGATGCGTTGAAAAATGCACAGTTTTCTCCACGCGGTCGTATTTTGCAGTTGTGACAAATAATGAGGGGACGATCCAGAACAGTTATCTAGGTTTATATTCAAACCAACAGCTGAATGGATTCTCACAACGAGCTACAGAGAGTGAGTCACTCTCTTGACAGATGCCCTAAAAGATTCAAGTTTTTCTACCAGCTGGCATATTTTGCAATTGCAACAAAAAATGAACGGGGAACAATTTAGAGCAGTTGCATATTGTTTATATTCAAACCAACGGCTGAATGGGTTCTCACAACAAACTAAAGAGAAATGAGTCACTCTCTTGGCACATGGGGGGGGGGAGCATATGCCCCAAAAATCCAAGCCTTCCTACAAGCGGGCACATATTTTGCAGTTGTAACAAATAATGAAAGCAAGACAATTTGGACCAGTGGTCTGTGGTTTCTATTCAACCTTCCAGTTGAACTTTTTCTCAAAACAGACAAAATTGAAATAATTGTTGTTCTGACAAATGACTTGACTTATTACATAATCGTCTCTACATAGTTATAGATGTCGCAATCAGGGCATGAAAAAGTATTTTTCTTCCAGCGATCGGGCAAAAGTCATGCTTAAACCATCCTGTATGAAAATTGGAATTACCGTAAAAGCTCTATGAAGGTTAATGTGTCCATGAAAATACAGCCCCTTTGTTACATAAAAAGTGCCTAATGGATCACAGTGCGCCCCGTATGAAATTATTGCACGAAAACCTGTCAGTCACCCTTTCCTTCTAAATGTATCCGCCCCGTATACCGACAATGATTTAACCAAAGACCACATTAAAGTCAATTCTTGTCCTTTCGAGTCTTGTCCTTTCGAAGGAATTGACTTTGAAGGTGAACAGAGACATGATTGATCAATCGTTCTTGCAAGCAACTGGAAATTTTGCGTCATTTTATATGCACCTTCCAAGCATGTCTCATAGTGCATGATTCACAGTTTTGTCCTCAAAATGAATAATTCTATTTGAAACCATATCTTGAGCTTGTAAAATGCTAACATAAGCGTACGGGACGGGGGGCCGGGGGTGGTAGCCCCCCAACTTTGGAAAAATTTTCAAAAATTAGCCCCTTTCGGGCAAATTTTTGCCCTTAGTCGGGCAAAAGTACTGGCAAACGATGGGCTTTGTGTCGGGCCGCGCCTAGATTTTTTCTTCCCGTACGCGTATGAATGCTAATGCCTTTATCATTTATATTTGCTTTGTAAAACGTGTTGACCCAGTTCTGTACGCACTCAAAATAAAGTAGTTGCACCGTTACGTTTACACCAGCCAATCAATATGTTGGACCAATGTTGTCTGGGAAGAACCAAATTTTTCATTCAAACAGAATGACGACCAAAAATCCGTGTTTTGCAATTCAATGAAGGAAAGCGTGACCTTCTGCCCTTCTTCATCACCGAAAATAGGGAGGTTTGGGCCCCGTTCACATTACACCGTATTTGGATAAAAGCGAAGCTGTGTAGCTCCGTTTTTGGCTTTGCGTTCACATTAGGGACAGAGAAAAGTTTATTCCATAACATGGCCGGTGCAATACGCAGCGGGGCAACTACTTTTATTGAGCTTGTCAGAGGTGGATCAACACATTTTTTGAAGCAAATGTCAACGGGGCAGAAGCTTTTTATGAGCTTAAGATGAAATTTGAAATGCAAAATGTCCCATTTTGAGGGCAAAGTTGTGAATCATGCAAGAAGAGAAATGCTTGGAAGGACATATTTTAGATGAATTAAAATTTCCTTGTCAGTTGCTTGCAAGCACGATGCATCAGTCAGATCTCTGAATCTTCAATGTAAAACATATGTTATTCATGAATATAGGGCAGGTATATTTTTAAAGGCTTTTAGGAAAGGGCGACGGGCAGTTAGTTTTTCTGCAATAATTTCATACGGGGCGAGCAGATTTTTTTCCAAAATGTTTTCTGCTCCACCGGCCATATCATATAACAAATTTTTCAGTGTCCCTTAGTCCACTCCAAAAACGGAGCTAAACAGAAACGAATAACTGTAATGTGAACACCCAGAAACGGAGGAATTTAGAAACGCTGATAACATACAAAGACCGAAACATAATAAGGAAACAAAGAAAACAAAGAACAGAGAGCAAAGACAAACAAAAGGTGATCAGATCGTTTTTGAGGACACCGCACTCGAAAGATATCCGTTTTTGTTTAAAAACGGAGTAATGTGAACAGGGAGGAAAAATAGCTCCGTTTTTAGTAGCAAAAACGGATCTAAATGACAACGGCGTAATGTGAACGTGGCCTTGGATGGCCCCTGATGAATTCTGAAATTAGATTTCCTTTCCCATTCAATGCGACACCACAATGGTTTCGTGTATTTATGCAAGCAAAGCAGCAACAATAGAATTGTATTGAGAGAAATCCACGATGGCATGACAGGCTGTGCGTCGGACCTTGCTTTGGAATGAAATGCAAAATAAATGTTCAAACAAAGGCAGGAACACCGCAAAAAAGCGCAAAAGAATCCATGACATGACCTTTATTGACGACAATCTAGCAAATGGCTTCCATGCCCACTGACGTTAGTTAGTTTAGCCCTGCAGCCGGTGGCGAATGTCCTTAAAGAGAGGCGAGAGGCAAAAGGTACTGACAATGACAATGAAATCTTTGATTCAGGTAAAATGCCAAAGAAATAATGAATATTTTCCCACCAATCTGTTTGATTGGAGGTCTCGGTTGAAGAGAAAACCGTTTCAGGACATTTCCGACGCCATTCCGAATCAAGCAGCCTAGTACTTTAGCAGACTGTATGGTTAGAAGCTCTACTCTAGCTGTATCCGAATCTTTTTTCGTTTATTTCTTCACAATAGAGTCTTGTTCGTATACGAATTAATTACACTCAAGATAAGAAACTTATGGCGAGTAACGGATTAGGGAAACGGTAACAGGGGTCTGGAACACAGGCTACGAAAACGGCTGCGTAGCTTCTTCTTGCAGGTTACCAGGGCCGCGGGGCAGGAGGGGCAAATCTGCCCCAGGGCTTCAGGCTCTAAGACCTCATAATTGAAGATTTCTGACATTTTGACTGCAGCAAATGCTATGAAATATATTTTACGCCAATCAAAAGGGTGTGATTGAAAGATCTGCTGCTCGCTTCGCTCGCAGGAGGCCTCATTTCGCAGTTTTTTCCCTGGGCCTCGAAAAGCTCTCGGCGGCCCTGCAGGTCACCTGGACGGAGTGTCTTTCCAGCCTCTATTCAACTCTATATGTAAATACCGAATTAGCTAAGTGAAAATGCTTAGGCAAGGACCCCCAAGTGAAAATGCTTAGGCAAGGACTTAGGTGAATCTAATAAAGTTGAACTCTCAAATACTTTTAATCACCATGTGTCATCAAGAACTTTATTGGTTGGCTGGCATAAGAAGGCACAGCACACCCAGTCTGTCAAAATCTGCTCGAGTCTGCTGATATTGATGACACATGAGATTGTTTCTTGTTGTGTTGTTAACCATAAGCGTACGGAAGAAAAATCAAGGGGGCTGCCCGACAGCATTGTTTACTAACATTTTGCTCGACCAGATTCAATTGTTCTATTGACTCTGGCCCGACTAAGGGCGAAATCTTGCCCTAGCCCGATTGGGACTAATATCTTTCCGCAGTGTGAGGCTACCGCCTTCGGCCCTCCGTCGCGAACGCTTCGTACTATGCTTTAGGCTGCATTCACATTGCACAATCTTTTGAAAGAGCGTGGTGAACGCTCGTGCAGAAATCCTCCATACTAATCCCTTACAGTGATCAGATTGCAAAAATATTTTGCAAGCTGAACACCGTCAGGGATTAGTATAGCGGATTTCTGCTCTAGTGTTTACGCGCTTTCTAAAGCTTGTGCAATTTGTGTGTATGCAGCCTTAGGCTGAAGGCGTTGGTCAAATCATATGGGGCTCATCATGATCATCATCATTTACGCTTTCCAATAAAATATGTATGTTGCGTGTGGTACTAGTATGCAAATTAAACGATAATACTGTAATTGAAAGATTTAAGTACCAATGAAGCATAGATGTTAAAAACACGACGTTTCGAACGTATACTCGTTATCAAGTCGTTATCATTTACGCTTTCCGTCTACAACGACATTGCGCTGTCCAAATATGTCTATTTTGTGCCATCTTTTCATGTTCCTTTACTTGTATTGTGTTGAAACTACCATCTTTGTTGTTTTTTACTAATGTCTTAAATTCAACCTTTTGCAAATCTTCTCCTATTTACTTGATCCATGTTAATTTTTGCCCGCCCCTTGGTTTTTTGCCGGGGTTTTTTGCAGGGGTTCTTTGCTTGGGCTATAGGCTGATGTCACTGACATAACTTTCCAATCTGGAGCTTAGATGCTTGCAAAAAAGTGTTCAAAATAGAGAAACCTGCAGCATTGTAAACACTTAAAGATAGAGATAAAAGGCTGAAATCAAAGTGATAGAGATAAAAATAGAGATAATGATAAAGATAGAGATAAAACGCTGGAATCAAAGTGATCACCAGGCCCGTCGGAACAAAGTTCATATTGGGAGGGCTGAAACGAGAAGCGAGCGAAGCGAGTAAAAAGGGGGGTCCGGGGGCTTGCCCCCGGGAAATATTTTCATGACCACGCCCTTTAGATCGTTGGAAAACGCCCCATTTTTGGAGAATGTGCTATTGAGGGAAGCAAAAGATCACGACTAATGAGAGTCTTTCCATGAAAATTTTGAATTTTTTGACTTATATGGCATCCAAAGATATTGCATTTTTGATAGATTCTGGTAGTTTCCTCGAATATATACAAATTTGAATCTTCGTTCTTACGACCTTGGCTTTTACAGCCTTTTTCACTTTCAAAATCAGCAAACTTCAGCAAATTATTGGGGGGCTGAAGTCCCCCAGCCCCCCCGCTTCCGACGGGCCAAATCACATAGGAATTTATTGTCTCATGCTGCTTATATTTAAGGTGGTTGTCTACCATTACAGGCCAATTTTTGACAAAAATAAAATTCAAGTTAAGAATATAGTCTGAAGACTGGAGAATATGTGGGTGAAAACCTTATTCCCGTGCTTTACTTCCTTTCCATGCTATTGGCAATTGTTTCAACTGAGGTATTGATACTTTTGCTTAGCAACGCCTTAGCAACCACTTTTGCTCTTTTTTCAAAAAAATATGTGCTTATTTTAGGGGCTATGAGAACCCCTGAATCACCAAGGTGCTTGAATTTAAGTTTATGTTTATTATTATGAATATGTCTCGTTCTGATGATGCTTGGTTTTGCCGGCAATTGAGGCTAGACAGCAGGTTCTCTGTCATTTTAGGCCATCTTGTTTGCTGTGAAACATTTCATTTGCAATCGTGAAGGAGTTTTGTTCAAATAATTATACAATCAAGGTTTTCTAAGCTTTAATGTTATGGGGAATAAAAAGAACAAGAACAGAGCATCTGCGAAGTCATTTCGTGGCAACCAATATGCATCTGGCAACAAAAAGAAGGGTCGAAAGCAGAAGCAAGAAGACCAAACTACACCTCATCGTCAGGAAAAACGAAAGGCTGACGATGGTACTCCACTCTCAAGGAGTGCAAAAAAGATCAGATTAGAGGATGGAGACATAGAAGGAAACGATAATTTTTTCTTTCTGATGAATTTCTCGATTCTCAAATATGTTATTGAAGTAGTTTCCAAGCATTGTGCAACTTGCAGGGCAAAGAATCCCAATGTTGTTCTTCAGCATCTTGACAATGAAAGAATGGGCTTTTCCCAGAAATTCAAGATTTCTTGCAGCAGCTGTTTGTGGTGTATTAACACCTATACATCACCAAAGATAGAAAAAAATGATTCTCCTGGTCAAAACAGACACACTGTGAACACCTTAGCTACTATTGCTTTTCGGGAAATTGGTAAGGGGCATGAGGCAATGAAAATGTTTAATTCCTGTATGAATATGCCCCCGCCAATGGCAAAGAAAGCATTTGCCTCAATCTCTGATGATCTATTTGGAGCTTATGAAGATGTTGCCAATAAGAGCATGGCTAGAGCTGCTGATGAGGTAAAGGAAGATAAGAGTGCTGAAATCAATGACTGTCAAGTTACAATTGATGGTACATGGCAGAAGAGAGGCTATGCATCATTGAATGGTGCTGTTATTGCTGCATCAAAAGAAGGAAAAGTGATAGATTTTCAAATTATGTCAAAGCATTGCATGGGTTGTAGGATTTGGAAGAGTAGAGAAGGCACCCCTGCATATGATGAATGGAAGCTAAACCACAAGTGCAGTATCAATCATAAAAAGTCTGCTGGTGCCATGGAGGCAGATGGTGCTGTGGCCATGTTTCAAAGATCAGTTGAGACACACAATCTTCGTTATCGCTGGTATATTGGGGATGGTGACACAGAAGCTTTTTCAAAAGTAAAGAATTCAAATCCTTATGGTGATATGGTTCCACAGAAACTTGAGTGTGTGGGACACGTACAGAAACGACTTGGCACCAGGCTACGTTTATTGCGAAACAACCACAGAGGGAAAGTATTAGAAGATGGAAAGAAGATTCTTGGAAAAGGAAGGCTAACTGACAAGGCCATCAATACCTTGCAGAATTATTATGGCATGGCCATCAGGCAAAATACCCACTCTCTTTTTAGTATGAAAAAGGCAGTGGGTGCAGTGCTATACCACTGTAGTGATATTACAAAGGAAGAGGTCCGCCACCAATTTTGTCCCAGAGAGCCAGAGGGCTGGTGCAAATGGCAATCAGACAAACTAAAGGGTACATCTCTGTACAAGAAAAAGCTGAATTTGCCAGTATGTATCAAAAGATTATTGGAGCCAATTTTCAGGGACCTTAGTGCTGATGAACTTTTAGGAAAATGCCTCCACGGCCAGACGCAAAATGCTAATGAGGCATTTAATGCAGTTTTATGGCAGAAATGCCCAAAGGAAATCTTCGTGGGCAGAGAGACATTGCAGCTTGCAACAAATTCAGCTGTTATTGCATATAATGATGGTTCTTTGAGACTTGGTGATGTTTACAAGAAGTTAGACATACCAGTTGGCAAATACTTTATGTTAGGCGCAACCCAGAGAGACAAGAAGCGCATTAATAGCAGTGACAAAAAGTCTTCTGAAATAGGCAAAAAGAGAAGGAAGATGTTGAGGGCCACCAAAAAGGGTTACATTGATGCTGAGAAGGAAGCAGAGGGAGGGGATTCATATTCTGCAGGCAGTTTTGCTTCAGAATAACACAAGAATGGAAACACAATTTTTAAACTCAGTTTTCTCAAAAATCAATTTTGGAGGTATTTTCAAATTTTGAACAAATACTGGTCAAAAACAACTTAAGATTTCACAGTGAGAGTTTCACATCATGTTAAGCATACATTTGGGCAGAGTAAGCACCAAAAAATATTTCAGAATTATGCATACCCATGTAATTATTCCAAAATTTATGTTTGCCGCAGCAACATTTTTTGTCAGTATCAACATTTACCTATGTACAGCTACCACCTTAAGAGATTTGTCAAAAGAAAAATTGGTGGATGCCATGCCTAAATCATTAGACATTGCCTCTCCATAGTTTTCAAGAGGTTATTTGAAACAGTCTAGCAACAGTATTTGTTTAAAGTTTGGAAGCTTTAAGTTAATTATGCTAATTTATGCGGAATTGCTCATGCATGAAATTCTGTATATATGAAATATGAGTGGCCAAGAAACAAAATATGTTACTAGAATTGCTCCCAAGATAGCAGATTTTAAGAAAATGACAAAAGTTTTTAATGGTAGACAACCACCTTAATCTTGACAACCATTTGATAGGCATGTGACCGATAGCAAACCACATCAAATGTAAACTTCAGAGGCTGGAGGCTAGGAGCCGCTGCTATGTTTTTATAAAGCAATTGTGCACACCAAAGGAACCTGTAGGGTAAACTTCGGTCATTATCATAAACAAAAACATTGACAATCAATATTCTCTGGGATTTGAATACGAATAGCAAGATTAGCGGAGTGGTACAGAAAAAAATTGCTGGAAATTTTGCAGGTTGTTTTATGAGTGGTGAGCTGCAGTTTTGCAGTCTAAAAACACAGAAGCTGAAGTCAAGTAAAGACAGCCAGGAAGTCAAGAAGAGAAACCATGGAGTTTGACAACATGAACAGAGATCAAGCTTTATCAGAAAGCGATAAAGGACTTTTAGTAAATGTCGACCAGTACCTTGGGCATATTGGTGAATTTGGCAAAATGCAAAAACTTCTTCAAGTGATGTTTTGCCTGATGATAATACCAGCAACATACCAAACACTGCTGCTCACCTTTGTAGGCAACAACCCATCATGGAGATGCACTGGGCTGCATCAAGAATGCAACCAAACCGGCATCGTCTTCGACATTTCTCATCAATTTTACAAGCGAAGGTGTGAGATGGAAAATCGAACATCATGGGAATTCGTGCAGCCGAAAAAGTTTTCTATTGTCACTGAGGTAGGCTAAATTGTTTATTTTCAGTGCACGTCATGTGAGCAAATAATATTGTTTGTTTATGCCAAGCAATGACGAAGTTGTTTATTATGAATTTCCAGCGGCCGACCAGTTAGCCGAAAATATGTGCAGGAAGTATTTAGCCCACGTGCAGATTCGACGGGGCTCTCTTCCTGTCGAGAAAAAACACAATCGATTGATTTTCTATTCCAGGAAGGCTGTCCAGCAGAGAAGGGTATCTTTTAGTCCCGACCAGTCCCGTCTAGTTAATTCCCCATATGCCCGTCGGAAGCGGGGGGCCAAGGGCTTCAGTCCCCCAATAATTTGATAATTTGCTGAAATTTGTTGATTTGGTATTGAAAACGCCGTGAAAGCCAAGGTCGTAGGAATGAAGATTCGAACTCGTCCATACACGTTTTTTTATGAGAAACAAGTATCAGGCCATAGTACTAAAAGTTTCTTAATTTCGCATGAAATTTTGTCCATTTTAGTACTAAAAGTTTCTTAATTAGTTTCTTATTTTTTAAATGTGGAATTATCAATGTGGTCGCTAATACTGCGGCAAATATGATTCTTGACATTTAAAACATCATAAAGGAATAAACAGTGTTCTGTTATGTCGAAAATCTAACTAATCTAACGTAATCTAACTTCTTGCAAGTGGCCAAATTTCATTTTGCTACAAATTTTGAAATTATGTCCGAGACAGCTTCGCATGAATAGAGGCGTTCAGTGGAAATCAGGAATCAACAACAATTACCCTTAGCATATTTGCTCATTAGTGAGTATTAGCTAAGTAGCATACAGATACAGATACAGAAAACACAAATGATTAGATAATATTGCTCAAGAATAAAGGTTCAACAATCTATTTGCTATAATATTCATGCTTTAACTTTGAAAAGTTTCTTAGTTCTTCTCAGACATAGTACTAGAGTTTCTTAAAAATTTTGGCCATCTTAGTACTAGTTTCTTATAAACCAGTTTCTTATAAAAAAACGTGTATTCGAGGAAGCAACCAGAATCTATCCTTTCAAAAATGGAATATCTTTTGATGTCATACAATTAAAAAAAATTTTCCTGGAAGACTTTCATTAGTCATGATCCTTTGCTTCGATTAATAGCAGATTTTCCAAAAATGGGGCGTTTTTCAACGATCTAAAGGGCGTGGTCATGAAAAATTTCCCCGGGCGCAGGCCCCCGGACCCCCCTTTTCCTCGCTTCGCTAGCACCTTTTCTAGCTCCCCAATAACAATTTTGTTTCGATGGGTCTGCCCCACTAGCGAAAGGGGTTTGCCGAATTAACGAATTTGCAATCTTGAACCTGTTGAAATGTTGAAATGAGCCCATGCCTTGTTTCAGTCTGCAGGAGCCTCCACAAATCTTTCTGAACCAGTAACAATGGACATTTTCCTCATTTCTCCGCGATCATAGGCCAAACAAACACACTGGGGCACGTGCCTCAAGATTTTGCAATTATAATTTGGAGCCAATCTGGGGACTGAAGCCAATCTTCAGTCAGGGGGGGGGGACTGAAGCCAATCTTTTGAAAGCGCGTGAACGCTCGTGCAGAAATCCTCCATACTAATCCTTTACAGTGTTCAGATCGCAAAAATATTTTGCAAGCTGATTAGTATGGCGGATTTCTGCATGAGCGTTTACGCGCTTTCTAAAGCTTGCGCAATGTGAATGCAGCCTTATGAAAAGGTGCCATTTTGTTTCGTGAAGTACCCGTTTAACTTGATAAGAAAATGCCCTTGAAGTGTCGTGCCCCATGTTTTGGATGTTTCCTACAGCCCTGCTTCGAGCCCTTTTCAAGTAATGCCAGTAATGCTCCCCTTTGCTCCCTAAAACCCCGATTAGCGCTGCATTGGTTTTCTCTAATACGTTTGCATTCTCGTAGAAACTTTCATGTTTTTCGCGCTGTGGTTGTTTTTGGATGACCTGGGACACATGACAGTGACGCATATCTCGCAGCAGGCTGTTTATTTATCTATTATCAAATATGTTTCGTTACTGCGAACTGCGTGTTTCTCTTCTCTGGTTAGAGCCATGGTTCTTCACGGCCACGAAATGATTTCGGCCGAAGCTGAAACCAAGGAATTGCCGGATCCTCACTGTACACGTACACGTATTTTTTTGTATGAGAACGTGCTTGTAAGAACCTCAACTCTCAAACATCCAAAACTTAAGTTCCAGTTCTCGGAAAATATCTATTTATCTTATAAAGTATAATAAAATATCTATTTATCTTGACAAACGAAATCCGTAAAATTGTTTTACTTTCCTTTCATTTGCTTCCTTTATCATAACCCTTCAAATTCTGAATCCCAATTCATGCAGACTTTACTTGCGGAGGACGAATACGGAAAGAGGAAAATGTTTTCCCTTTTCCCCTTCCTCCTTTTCCCCATTCCGTGTTGCTCCTCCGCAAGTAAAGTCTGCACGCAGGCTAGAATCCCCACTGTTTGTCGCTGCAAGGGCATTTCTTTAGGGTTAGTTTGGGAGGAGGAATGTTGTTGCAGTTGGGATTCAGAATTTGAAGCTAGGGCCGAACCAAAGTACGATGGTTGTAACGGAGTATCGAATCATTTCTTGTTTCACGGTTAGTTCAGACAGCACAACAATAGTGTCTGAACTACCCATGTTATTCACTGTTCAATAAACACAGTTTCAATCCGTTTCGCAAAACCACTAAATCCCTATTTTGCATGACCCACTTGTTTTTCATCGTACACTTTAACTTTCACAATTTAAAAGACGTTTGAGCTTAACAATGTGAGACTGTAGAACTGTTCATCTGATAAACCTCGCTTTTATGCACTTTTTCATTATGAATTTCAGTTCTCATGGACTGACGGGGCTACCGTGCCTAAATAAAAAAAAATGGATGATTGAATGAAAGAATGAATGAATGAATGAATGATCGAGTTTTAAAAAAATGAAGTTTGCAGCAAAAACATCGGCAAAATAAACGCTTTATTGAAGTTTCCAATTGTTAGTACTGATCTCATTCTCACAGGGTTACCTTACGTTTTTGTCCTCCAAATAATTCATCTCGAAAAAATTTGTTGTGCTTCCAAGGATTTCTTGGGTAGACTGCTTCATGTTGCGCTCCGTGAGCATTGCACCTTGGGAAGTAATCATCAGCATTATCATCTTCATCATCATCATAATCATCATCGTCATAACGTCATCATTGCTTTACACTTGAGATATGTTCAAAACAATAGGATCCTTACGAACGCATATGAGTTGTTTAAAAGCTCCTAAGGAACCACGAGTTGCGTTCCCAAATGATATTTGTATATAGGCCTATTTTCGGAGGAATGAAATTCGATGCAGTGCTGATTCCTGATGAGATTTTATCCAAGTGCAAAATGTAAAATATCGAGTAAGGCCTGTAGAATTGACTCGTAGCAAAACCAGTACTGTTTCTTTATTATTCGAATGTCCATTTTGATTTCGTGAAGGTACTCGAAGATTCGTCTCAAAGAGCTTATTTTCGGTCATCTGACAGAAATGCGGCAATTTACTAGTATGCTGCTCTGCTCAGGGCTTTGTATTTGTTCTCGTTATTTTTCAGTGGGATTTGGTTTGCAAGGACAAGGAGCTGTCATACCTCGCAAATTCGGCAATATTTCTTGGCTGGGCTATTGGTGCATTAATCCTTAGCGCCGTTGCTGACAGGTATGATACAACTGTTATTCATTTTAACACTCACTGAGCTGAGGAAATAAATGCCTTGCGATATTCTTGATCGATAGAATCCAGGAAACGTAGTAAGTATACAAATGCTGTACGGAAAATTCGTGCTAGGAGTGGATAAGACCAGTCCCTGGAAAATTTTCTTGTAGTTCGAGGTCCTAATAGAATTGAAAGGAAGCTTTTGTTTACCGGGTGGCCAAGATAAAGTATACAGTTTTGGTTGGTTCTAGGAATAAGAATTTAGCATTAATCACTTGGAAGTTCAGTTTCAAGAAGATACCTCATTTATTGACATTGTTGCTTTGAGAGATGAATAGTAATCACGGCCGATACCAGCCATGGCTGCCTGGGCGGGGGGGGGGGCGAAAACCCAAGATTTTCCGATGATAAAACCATCTACAAAAGCAGCAACAACAACATTTGTTGGAACATACGTTGAATTTAAGCATTATATGACCGATCTAACTCATCAAAATTTGCCCATATTTTGCAATCCAATCTTGAAATAAACACAATTAGTTAATGTCAATAAAAACTATGCCATAAAATTCAATAATTTCTGTCAGAATTTATGCTTTGACACTAATAAATTCATGTTTTTATGCTTTTCATGTTAATGACGTCAATGAATGAATTCATGTAAGTTTAGCATAGGTTTCAAATCCTTAAAACTACGAAAAAAGGCGGGTGTAAAATTCAATTACCTTTTTCTTTTAACTGAATGACTTAAAAGAAACTTTAGCGAATTTTCTATGATTCTACCGTTGGGCTTTTCAGAAATCTTGATTGTTTGTCGAGATTACAGCCTTTTTATATTTCAGCTCATTTTAAGATGTGACATCATCAAATTTCTAAATCACAAACCAGAAGAGGGAAAGAGTTTTGCTTGAAACCATATTGTAGGCATCCATAAACTATGGTTTTCTCGAAAATTATTTGATCTTTCATCAAGTGGTTTAGAAATTACGATAGTTTTAAGTTTTTTTCGAAAATTTACTTGAATTCCCAAAAAAGAAAAGCACTGTAATTCTGAAAATATTGAAGATTTCAGATAAGTCCAACGGCAGATTTACTGTAAATTAATTAAAGTTCCTTTGAAGCGATTCAGGTCAAAGAAATAGGTCATAGAAATTTACACCCAGCTTTTTAAAGATTTGAAACCTATGCTTGTAAGTTTGAGTTGTAATGTAGGCCCCACCAACGCAGCGGTATTGTCCGTGATTTCAGCAAATCCTCTCTTGGAATATTTCCCTGTTGAAACTCGTGGTTCTTATATGCAAATTTTTTACTATATCAGTTGAGTTAAAGAAAGTTTAGACGTTTTGCGACCTGTGGAATAAAGAGTATATGGCCGACATTCAAAACTCAATCTATCAGTTGTGGGCCACCGTACATTTTTTAATTTCGGCCACGTACTTGTTATGTCTTAGCCCATCAAAAGTTTGGTTTAAGTGTATTTATTCACAGGCTTAGTAAAAACTATGCATAGTAAAAACTTGCATATAAGAACCAGGAACTTCAACTCTTAGGCAAATATATCAAGAGCAAGAGAGGATTTGCTGAAATCACGGACAATACCGCTGCGTTGGTGTGGCCTACATTACAACTCAAACTATATTCCTACCCTCTGTGACCACTGGATCTTCTCTTGCCATGAGCCTAGTGCGACTTTTCATTATAGGCCTATTAAGTGTTTTCCGTTAGTGCTTAAGCCTACCGCGACTTTTCGTCCAGATCGCGACGTCAAAATTACGTAGTGCACTATTTCAAATATACAGATATTTCAAACATTTCAAAACATACAGAGAGAGGAAAAAGACATGTATGTAATAATAATAATAATAATAATGATAATAATAATAATAATAATAATAATAATAATAATAATAATAATAATAATAATAATATAAAAACACAACTGTTGCCGACATACGTTTCGATTAAAATCTTCTTCAGTGAAGAAGATTTTAATCGAAACGTATGTCGGCAACAGTTGTGTTTTTATATTTTTATTTCTGTTTGTTCAAGAGGATGGTTTAGTTTATTATAATAATAATAATAATAATAATAATAATAATAATAATAATAATAATAATGATGATAATAATAATAATAATAATAATAATAATAATGAATTTATTTACAGTTGGTGTGATAATATAAATAGTATACTCTAAAGAGAAGAGTAACTAATTAAAACCAACTATTTAAATACAGACTAAATCTTTAAAACTATTTACATATGGTACAATTGCATTTTTCCCCATTCCACGTTTTGATTATCTTCTTGAATGAAGCTATGCTCTGGTTGTTCTTTACCACATCAGGAATAGAGCATCTTATTCAATTATGTATTCAACTAAAACTGCGCATCTTCTCTCACATTCATGACTTGGCCTTACTAAATTATGCTTTATTCAAAGCACATAGAGTAATATTGTTGATTATTTTTGCAACCACCTCTAAGAGCAACGCGATCCTTGCAATGCTGTCCCTACCATTTTAATTAGGGGTGTTTTTTAGCTTTTTTTTATCAAATTTGCAATGTAATTGTAAATATTGTAAGTATTTTGTTTAGTTAGTTAGTTATTTATTTATTTATATATTTATTCTTCATTTTTACCATTGAAATCTTTTTATTTTTCGTGGCAAATTTGTACTTACTTACTGACTTCAATGGACTGATGACGTTCTCTTACATTGTAGATATGGACGGAAATCAGTGCTATTTCCATCCTTGGGCGCCATCATCATTCTAGGATTCGTCAGTGGTTTTGTTCAAAACTTTTGGTTGTTTTTTATAACACGACTTCTTATTGGTTTCGCAGAAGGTGGAGTTGGCCTTTCTCTCTATGTATTGGCAGCTGAACTTGTTGGCCCGAGCTACCGGGCACTTTCAGCGACAATTATTTGGTTCGCTTTTACATTGGCACTGTGTGTCATTGGACTGAAAGCATGGCTGGTGCCTGATTGGAGACTGCTTGAGATTATTGTGTCTGCACCCTATATCTTTGTGCTGATCTTCTGGAAGTAAGTTGCCGTTATGTTTGCTCGCCCTGTTGCCACAGACTTTGACATGGGCCATTTGCTCCAATCCATCATTAACATGTCCAACCATTTGCTCCCAAAAGCAACAAGTTTAGATCTTTAAAAGGGTGGATGAAGAATTCTATCGCATTTTTTCTTTCAAGTCAAAATGATTGAAAAGAAGTCAAGGTACTTTCCTGCAGTATCTGCTATCGAAATTTTTGATATCTTGATTGGCTCAAAATTTGTTATTTGGGGCTGTGACGTTATCAACGTTCTAAATCATCACTAAAGGCGAATCTCCGTTACTTTTTTACACCCTCAAGCCGGTCGCTGCGGTTCACCCTGGAGGTCCAGTTGCTTGATCTTTTGTGAGATCACCAGCAAAAGTTAGGCAATTTGATTCAAATTTTAATTCCCAATACAATTTCTCTTTCGTTTTGAAACTGACTTGTGCATCTAAACGTAGGTTTAGGCCCAAACGCCTCAAATTGTTCGAATATCATTCCCTTGTGTTTCTGTGTCTTAGTGTGCCTTCGCACAAGAAAGGATTTACGACGCTTAGCATTTACGACGATTTAATTTTTCACAATTTTCCATAAATTTTCAACAAAAATTGAAATGCTGCTATTGTGCAAAAACTATGATAATTAACTGGAATGAAAGCACTAACGCCATCGAATTAAACCTTTCGTTTAAGAATATACACAATTATTGCGTGAACCAGACCCTCCTGTTGCACGTCTTAAGAGTCTACTTTGGGAAAGTTGGAAAGACTTGTCATTTTCAATCCAATCCTGCTTGCCATCCTTTTCTAACTTTTTAGCCGAGTTCTGCCCAATTTGAAGCTGAGCTTACTGATATTGGAGCTTATTTTGCAAAATCTTTGCCCGAGATGTCTGCTTTGCGATGGATGAATTTCTTTTCTTGCGTTTGTAGAATTCATTAAATCTATGAAATCATTGCTTTTGGGGTTCGATAAAAGACATTGATCATGTGACCCCTCGGAAAAAGCCCACTCTTCTGTCATTCATGCATGACATGTTCGTTTATTGATTTTCAGATTTGTTCCTGAGTCTGTACGATGGTTACGTGTCAATGGTAGGCTTGAAGAAGCAGAGGAAATATTGCGTAAAGCTGGAAGGGTCAATGGCAAGCCAGAGCCGACAGTTAAATTATCTGTAGCACAAAAAGAAACTAACCATGGCACATACATGGATTTATTTCGTCCATGGTCGACGTGTCGGGACACTTTGATTCAATGTTATGCATGGTTTGTATAGCTTATTGAGCCTTTTAAAGGAAGTGGACATTGTTAAAGTAAATGAACGGTGATATAGCGACATAATCTAAACATAGCACAAAAGAACGGCAGGCGCCATTTTATCTTCCTTTTGTTTCATGGATAGAAAAATCAAATACAATAGGTTATATTGAGATTACCCAGTCTCCCTAGCTAAGTTTGCTTTTAACCCCGTTGATTAACCCCGTTGATTTACTTTAAAAGCTAACCCGGGCCAAGTTAAAAATATAATCTTTTGTATTCAAGGACTTTTACGCCCTCGGTTTCTTTGTTTGGCGAAAGAAACGAGACACCACTTTAATTAAGCAGCCTCGTTTTGGAAATTTGTCTAAATCTCTTCCTATGGTTCATATGAAAATTTTGAGCACAGATTCGGATTTTTAGCACCTAAACTTTAGTCTTGTTACATGTTTTTAAACAGCTAGCAATTGTGATGTTGATTTTATAACAATGTAAAGTTCAAAGATTTATGAGGGATTTGACCGCGAAAAATCGTTCGGGGTGAAACTTTACACCCCGAGTCATTTTTCACGGTCAAATCCCTTATCGATTTTCAAACTTTAGATCGTCATTAGATTAACACGATGACCGCTACCAACATGAAAACGTGTGTTCAGAGTAAAGTTTGGGTACTTTAACTGAATTTGGCCTCTAAAATTTCATATGGCAGAATCTTGAATAATTTCCAAAACGAGGCTGTTAATTAAAGTGGTGTATTAGTTTGTGGGCGTTTCTTCAATGTATTTATAGCCCAAGGGGATACTTGACTAGGGAAGTGACGGGAATGTGGGGCAAATCTCTCCACACCCGGTTCCCTGTCACATGAAAATTTTACCAAAATTATACATTATCCATTGTTTCAAAGAGATCTGACAAAAATATTCTTCCACATGATACCCTGTCGCATAGTTTTCTTATCAATTGTAGTACTATGTCGCATAATTTTACCGTAAAAGGACGCCCTGTTGAACTATTCGAATGTTACTTTGTTATTGCTCGCTCGATGGAATATTGCTACCGTTGAACGGAGGTTATGAATGATTAGAATAGGATCTCGTTTCCCTGGAAACCATAATGAATAAGAATGTTCTATGATTTTTCCATGCTTAGAAAACCAAATCCAATCAAGATGCGATTCTATTTTGAATATTGAAAACAGGGGTAGTATGCTTCTTCGGCTTTCACTGTAATTGTGCATTGAAACATATTGTTATTGATATAACCAATAATATTTGGGTATGGTTATAGCCTCTCTCAATGTGAACAGTCTCCCTGCTCATATTGATGAAATTAGACTCCTTCTTCATGAGAAAAATATCCATATTTTAGCGCTGAATGAAACTAAAATTGATTCTGACTATCCAAGTGATCTTCTAAAGATTGAGGGTTATCGGTTTGACAGACTTGACCGTAACCGTAGAGGGGGTGGCATTGGTTTTTATATAAGAGACTCTTTTGAGGTAGATGTACGGGCAGACTTACCAGTCTCCAGTCTTGAGCTTAGATGCATAGAGGTGAAGCCAGTCCAGGCTAAGCCTTTTTTCGTGGTTTCTTGGTACCGACCCCCATCTGATCCGGTAGAGGTCTTCGATAAGTTAGAAGAAGTTTTCAAGTTTTTAGAGTCTGAGGGGAAAGAAATCATCTTATTGGGAGACACGAATTGTGACCTTAGCTCCACTCTGAGTCCTCTAGAAAGCCCAAATTCTGATGTTCCAATTTGTACTAAGCATATTCTGGATTTTTATAACTCTTTTGGGCTGAAGCAACTTATTACCGAACCTACAAGAGAGACACTTGATACTGCCACTATAATTGATCACATTGCGATCAGCAACCCTTCTAATGTTGTTGAATCTGGCGTTGTGAAAACATGCATTAGTGATCATTATTTGGTATACGTGACTCGCAAGTTTCGGGGATCTATCAAAGCCAACCATAAAGTTGTAAAGTCTAGGCAAATGAAAAAGTTTGACGAAGACCTTTTTATTAGTGACCTTGCCAAAACTAACTGGTCTGCTATTGCATGCAACAGTGATGGGTTAGACAATGCAGTCCGTTTGTGGTCCTTTCATCTGTCTTCCATAATTGAGAAGCATGCCCCTCTAAGAGAGCGCAGAGTCACTGAGCGTTTCAGTCCATGGATCACCCCTGATCTGAAGCAGCTCTTCAGGACACGAGACAAAATGAAGGTTGCTGCAGTAAAGGCAAAATCTGAACTACTTATGAGTGCCTACAGACAAATGCGATGTAAGGCCAATAATTTGAACTCTAAAATGAAAAGAAACTATTTTTCAAATAAGATTCAATCCTGTGCTGGGGACACTAAGGAAACTTGGAAGACAATAAACCAGTTGGTTAATAAAAGGTCCAAAACAACTGAGATCTTGTCTCTGAAAGATGGCGAACACACAATTTCTAAACCCCAAGATATAGCGGAAACCATGAATAAATTTTTCTGCAACGTTGGTAAGGACCTCAGCGAAAATATACCTAACAAAGAAAACCCTCTTTTAAATGGTGATTATGGTGAAAGAGAGACTGATTCCACCTTTTCTTTTAAACCTATTACTACTGATGAGGTTAAAAAAGCATGTTCTAAGATTAAAAATTCAAATGGATCTGGTACTGATCGCATTTCTAGTCACTTTATAAAAGTAGGTATTGAGATTTTGGCTCCTTCGCTTGCCCAACTCTTCACAATGTCTCTGTCCGTCGGCTGCTTCCCTGACAACTGGAAGACTGCTTGCGTAGCGCCGATTTTTAAGCAAGGCTCAAAAGATGATAGGTCGAATTATAGGCCTATATCGGTGCTACCTGTTGTCTCTCGCTTATTTGAAAAGCTTGTCTATAACCAGCTGTACGACTACCTTGACAAAAACAAGATGATTTTTACTGATCAGTCTGGTTTTCGAGCCCTTCATTCGGTCCTGACGTCTCTGTTGAAGTGTACGAATGACTGGTACCTAAACATTGATAAAGGTAAATACACGGCTGTTGTTTACATAGACCTCAAGAAAGCTTTTGACACAGTCGATCATGATATTCTATTGAGGAAGCTCAACTTCTGTGGCCTAAAAGGAAAAGAACTAAGCTGGTTTCGTTCGTATCTCACCGATAGACGACAATGCTGCAAGGTAAACGGTCGAATCTCCGCTACAGACAGTATAACCTGTGGGGTACCACAAGGATCTTGCCTTGGTCCCCTTCTCTTTCTTGTCTATATCAATGATCTTCCTAGTTGTTTGAAAAATTCCCTTGTATCCATGTATGCAGATGACACAAGCATTTACTATGCCTCTGAATCTGTTTCAGAAATTAATCAGGCAGTTAATGCTGACTTAGAAGCTTTGAAGGGCTGGCTTGAAGGAAACAAGTTGTCTCTGAACGTAGCTAAGACAGATGCAATGATCATAGGAAGCAATGGAAAGCTTAGAAAAATCGACTCTGTCGATTCCACTAAACCGCAATTTAAGATTGGTTCCGAGGATATCAAGTTGGTAAAGGAGGTCAAATACCTTGGTGTCCAGGTTGACCATCAACTAAAATGGACATCTCAATTGGCCTTAACAACTAATAAGATCTCTAGAGGTATTGGTATGCTTCGTTATGCCAAGCAGTACCTTCCATTATCAACCGTCAAGACTATGTATAAGAGTTTAGTGGAGCCGAACTTTAGATATTGCTGTCCTGTCTGGGGAAATGCTGGGGTGACTGTCATTGAAAAATTGCAGAAACTCCAAAATCGTGCTGCAAAAATTGTTACCAACAGTCCATTTGATGCGACCGCTTTACCAGTATTTCGTGCGCTTCAATGGCCCACTGTTAGGGAACTTATTGATTTTGAATCTCAGAAAATAGTTTTCAGATCCCTTCAAGGAGACGCGCCTTCCTACATGAAAGACATGTTCACGAGAGTCAACAATTCCACTGCTCGTTCTCTTAGGAATGCTGAAGTCGACCTCAGGTTGCCATTGTTAAGATCAGCAGGGGGGCAGAAATGCTTCTCGTACCGAGGCGCTAAGCTTTGGAACAGTCTTGGTACCGACGCTAAGAACTCTTCAACCCTGAGAGCCTTCAAGAGAGAGGTGGAAAAATGAACACTTAAACCTTTTCGTTTTTTTTGTTGATTTTTGAACAATTGTAATTTTAATTTAGTTCGAAATACTGGTTTTTATTGTAAATTATTAATTATTGTAAGTTTTTAGCATGGCCCCCTGTAAATCAGTTATTCTAACTGAGGGGCTACCATGGGTAAAAAATATAAAATCAAATCAAATCAAATCAAATATAACCACCTATACCGCGTGAGTCAAACAAAATTTACGCGTTTGTCGGGCCGTGGAATAATAAGTATGTGACCGATATTCAAAACTGAAACGTTAATCTATCAGTTAAAGGCTAACTTAGATGAGAAAATTTTGTTTGGTAATAACCCTTATCTTATAGACCCAGAAATTAGGAAAATGCTGGTAAAGGGCATGTCTGGAACGGAACCTCCAAATTCCATTCTGGTCCATAATTTACCTTCTATCGAAATTTGAATTTTTATGTCAAGCTGGCAATGTCAACTTCAACACCTTATAAAGCATGGACCAGAATAGACCGTGAAATTTTCGATTCCAATACCAACCACAGGGATGGAAAATATTATTCTCTTTTTGGGACCGCAATCAGAAATTGAAAAATTCTCTGCAGCCATACAAGAAGTAAAGGCAACTGCTCGTTAAAAAACTGACTACTTGGTATTTTCAGCAGGAAAGTACGATTTTGAGAGATGAAATTTTCAACATCAATGGAATAAAATCCATAATATGGCTCAAGAGGAATCACTTTATCGATAGTATGCAAGTTTATAATTATTGAACATAGCTATAATTAAGATATAATTGAACAGGTATCAAATCATTTTAAGTGTCAAAATTCCACAATTTCTGCAATTCCTCCTTATTAGTCAAAGTGTTATAGAAAATTTGTTAAATTGGAACTGATCTTCTCAAGAATTCCTAAGAATTCTCAGGCAAGAAAAACCGGGTCCCGTGGTCCGATACTTTTTCCACCCCTGACCAACCATTTACAAAGCTTTTTCTAATTTTTAGGCCTAAAAGATGTGTGATTTTACCATACAAAGTTTTCTCATCTAAGGCCCCGTCCACACGTATACGTTTACGTCTGTAAACGCATACACTCTTATACGTTTACACCTTCCGTCCACACGTAAACGGCGTTTCAAGTTATCCTAAACGCATACATTCGAAAACGCTTTCCAAAGTGGATACTTTTGAAAACGCTGTTTTCACGTCTCCGCGTGGACGGTCGTAAACGCATACGTTCGTAAACGGTGACGTCACAGACTTCATATTCACCAATCATTTGCAGTTTTTTTTAAACAATGTTTTTGCGTTTTCATGTGGACGGTCGTAAATGCATACTTTTGTAAACGATGACGTCATAGATTTCATGCTCATCATTCATTTCCCATTGTTTTGGCGTTTACGTGTGGACAGGCTAAAACGCTCAGTGGATCAGTGTGGAAGGAAAACATTCTATGCGTTTACAAACGTAAACGTATACGTGTGGACGGGGCCTAAGTTAGCCCTTGACAGATAGATTCACACTTTTGTTTTGAATATCGGTCACATACTTTTTATTCCATAGCCCGTCAAATGCATAAGGTTTTTTTGACCCATCCGTTAGGGTAGTAGAATTGTTTTCAATATAATGCGGAATCTTTGAATCAAGTGAAATTTTCTCATACTCTTGATTTCTCAATTCTTTTTGAGTTAATTAAATGTTAGTTTCTTCCCCGCACCTCCTGTCTGTGCAGAATATTGCATACCTGAGAAAGCAATAGCCTACTCAATTAAATGAATAAGAAAACACAGTGGGACATTGGGGTTTCTACCATAATGATATTGCAGACAGGACCTTGAATTGAGCGTGTGGCCGAGTGGTTAAGCCGTCTGACTCGTAAGCCAAAGGTCAGAACGGCCGTAGGTTCAAATCCCACGCTGGACAGTTTGGTCGCTGTCCGTAACACTAGCCTGGGTCGACCAGAGCCATGTGAGGGAAATCTGGTAGCTGTGGCGGGTAGCTGCGGCGGACTGATGGTAAAACATCCGTGGCCCCTGCTGGAAATAAGTCTCTCAGACTTTCGCGGGCTAGCCACGTTAAATATAAATACCTACCTACCTACCTACCTACCTACCTAGGGTAACGCGAAAGTATGGCCGACCGCTAGCTACCTCATGTCCATGACACCCTAGATCCAAGTCAGTCCATAGCTCACTGATGCCATAAGTCAGTCCGCGCCAAAGTTCGGAATAATGTGCACATACATTCTTCTCTGCATGAGCTGACTAGCCACGACGATAAACTACCTACTTTTTCGGCGTTTTGGTTTGAGATAGTTAAAGTAAGTAGGCTTTTCTAACTTTCTTGACTTTGACAATCAGTGAATGCAAACAGACTCCTCCATTCCCTCGCAGCTTTGCAATGACTCCTTCGACTCATTCTACATCACGCCTCTCCTAGTTCCAGGCTCTTTTGCTTGCGCGGTTTTTTTGGGAAATTTAACTGAAAAACGGAATTCGACAGGCGATTTCGATAACTTCCTGAACTTATATTGAAATTTCGTTTGAAATTTTGAAATCTCCGGGTCGTAAATGATTGAAATCAATAAAAATGTCTTTTGCCTTTATCTGACCAGACCATGATCTGACCTTTAAATCATGACGCTTCACTTACAATTTCTTCGTAGGTTTGTAAATGGCATGGTTTATTATGGTGTTTCCTTGGCATCCGATAATCTTGGTGGAAATATGTACAGAGATTTTGTCCTTACTAGCTTAGTTGAAGTTCCTGCAAATATTTTGGTGATCGTGCTTGGAAATAGGTATGTATTGCGAGGATCAAATAACTCCGAAAATCTCATACAGTTTTATGACGAATCTTTGCAAATCCCCATAATCTCAAATATATTGGGAAATCCCTATAATGTCGAAAAATCTTTCAAAGTCCTCATAATCTCGAAAAATCTTGAAAATCTCAAAAACATCTCCAATATCCTGAAAAGATCTTTAAAATCTTAGAAAATCTCAAAAATCCCGGAAATTTCTCGCGGCAAATGGTATAAATTCTTATAAAATCTTTCAAAAAAATCTCGAATGTCGCTAAATCTTGGAATTCTTACAAAATTACGAAGAATCATGCAAGATCTCAAAACGTCTGAAAGTGTAAAAAGTTTTGAAAACTCTCATAGTTTTACAAATCTCAAAGAGCTTTAGAAATCTTGAAAATGTATAAAAATCTCTGAAAATCTCAGAGCAGATTTATTTCACAAAACTTAAACCACAAAAACTTCTTATAGATAAGGCAGAATCCGTAGCTTGGCTTAAAATGTTAGGCAAAATATTCAGAATACGATTAGTTTAATCAGATGCTACTCAAATTGAAGGTCAAATCACCTTTTCCCTCAAAAATTGGCTTCCTTAGTCAGAATTTATTTCACAAAGATAACACGATAAGGAAAATGTTTTTGTACTTTCTCTTCGAAATATAATTCAGTTAAAATGTAATCTTTGCCTCAATAATGACGGCTACTCAGCCCTCAAATTCATTGTAGATGAGACCGCCCGTCCATTTTTTGGGCACAGTAAGTACTCTGCAAAGTAAAATTCTCAAATCAACCCAAGAATATATCAGTTCCCACTTAATGAAAATTCACAGCATCAAGGGTACTTCACAGATCTGGATGATTCAAATTTTATTTAAAAGCCAAAGGGTCGAATTTTTTGTGTGATTTTTCTGGCTATCTTACGAGTATTAGAAATATCGGTAGATTTAAATCCCAAAATTTTACTTTATTTCCATCTAGGTTTGGCAGAAAACCGACAGTTATTTGGTCAATGTTTGTCGGTGCATTGGCTTGTGGAGGTGTTGCTTTTATACCGTCTGGAACAGACAATCCCGGTAAGTTTTTTTTTTCTTTTTTTTTCTTTTCAATTTGTTTTGAGTGGGCTTGTCAGGATTTCTAGCTACTGAAAGCTAATTTAGGCCCACTGTGCATGCCGCATCCAGGCACGGGACCCCTAGTTTAACGTCCCTTCCGAAGGACGGCGAGGTGAGTTGCGAGGTCAGGCCTCAGTGGTCACCCATCCGAAATCTGACCTCACTCGACCAAGCTTAACTTCAGTCACCTGACGAAGACTGTTTAAGCCACTCGGCCACTCACCCCGCATTGACACAGTTGACATTGACACAGTTGGTACTAAGACTACCGGGTGAGCCAGAAGAAAATTCACACTTTAAAAATTCTTAGCACCAAGAGTACCTCACAGAATTGAATGATTCAAATTCTAGTTAAAAGCCGAAAGATCGAAGTAGTTTTGTGATTTTTCTTGTTGTCTTACCAGCACTAGTATCGGTAAATTTAACTTTATAAAAATTTCATGATTGAAAAGTGGCTGAAAATGGCCTGAAACATTGATCAAGTTTTAAGGACTCTCCACACAGAAAACAATACACAATGGGCATGCCACCTCTCAAGAGTTATACCACGTCAATTTTCAAACAAATACTAAAGATTTTCAGTCCCACTGCAATAAAGATGCAGTGGATAGCTCTCGACCATGAACAATCGCATTTTCTTCATTGATTTGTGCGAGGAGTCCATTATGATTTGATATGTTTTAGGCCATTTTTCAGTCATCTTGGAACCAATAAATTTTTGTAAAGTTTAACTTACCTATATTTCTAGTGCTTTTGAGGCCGCAAGAAAATTCTTCAATCTTTTGGCTTTTAACTAAAATTCAAATCATTTACATCAGTGAAGTACCCTTGGTGCTATGAATTTTCAAAAGTAGGAACTTTTTTCTGGCTTACCCTCGGTAAAACGAGTGTTTCCAAGGACGATACTTCAGTCATGACTGATAGGACACCCAGTGTACAGCAGTTTGAAATTTATATCAGTAGCGAGATGTTTTTTGTTTTGAACTTATTTTTCTTTGGTATACAGCCACCTTTCACTGTTTCGTAATTTTGAAATTTTCGAAGTGAGCCACCTTAAGTACAGATCCACCTTAATTGCAGCGTTAGCTGCATTATATTTCAAAACAATTAGCAAGATGCGATATCGCTGTCTCTTTCCTTCTTTCTGTCGATTTGTGGTCAAATCAATTCAGTGCCAGTCTCGTCTCCAGAGTGAGTTCGTTGCTCTGCCTCCACTCTGGGCTGTACGCGGAAATTCCGCGCGGAATCAACTCCGCATGGTTTTGCTCGTAGTAAATGGCTTCGGGATGTCAAATTCGATGTAAAACCACATATTTTACCTATTTTGATCCTCATTTGCAATTTATTTCTGACATTCGAAGAATAACGAGCCATTTCATGTTGGAAGCTGCGATGAGAAAGCTCCTCTGTTTGCAACTTAGGCCCATTTTTGCCCCAAACAAACCGTGCTTTTTTCACATTACCACTCTTGCGAACCCCAGATTATTGTTCGCCTAAAACGCTGCACTCACTAACTAACGCTATTGCTAGTCGTAGCTTTATTGTGCTAATGTTTGCCATGATCTGAATCCAGCCGAGACTGCAAGAAGGAAATGTCTCGACGGAAAGACAGAAAAAATGAGAATAAAGACACATGTATGATTTGTTTATACATCGTAAGAAAGAATAAACATCTTGTTTCCTCTCACCCATGGTTCGATAATCAATATTTGGTGATTTTGCAGCAGGAAAAGTTTTTTGAAACACCCGGTAGGATTTGTGGAGTAGATGTTTGGTCATTCATGATCATTTGTGATCACAAAAACGGAAAAATCTGGACACAACAGTGAGTACTCAAATTCTGTTTCAGAGTACATGTGGTCCAGAGTGACGCTAGGAATGCTTGGCAAATTATGCATCACTTTGTCATTCAATGAAATATATGTTTGGTCTGTGGAGATCAATCCAACTATTGTTAGGTGAGTTTTTATCATTTTTTATCCCTTTGGTATCCATCTGGTGAGTAAAGAGCTATGCCTAATTTGAAAGGCCGCTGCACTCTGAATATGAGAACGTCAAAACGATTATTGTGTCTAATATATCATACAATAATAGAAGTGAGCCCCCTCCCCTAAGGGATCCCGGGGGAGTCTCCAAGGCATGTCTTAATAGGCTCCAGACCCCCAAAGGCAAAAATACCGTGCTCCAGGACGCTTTCATGTGAAATTTTGGAGGCAAAATTCGGATTTAGCGCCCAAACTTTGATCTAACCACGAGTTTTCATGTTGCTAGTGGTCGTAGTTTTAACTTTATGGCGACGTAAAGTTTGGAAATATGTAAGGGATTTGACCGTGAAAAGGACTCGGGGTGTAAAGTTTCACCCCGAACGATTTTTTGAAGGTCAAATCCGTTGTAAATCTTTGAACTTTTCTTTGTCATAAAATCAACGTCACAAATGCCAGCAGTTTGAAAACACGAAGCTAGACTAATGTTTTGCTGCTAAATTCGAATCTGGGCTCGAAATTTTCATAAGAACAATAGGAATGAGTTTTGACAAATTTCCAAAACGAGGCTACTTAATTAAAGTGGTGTAATCAGTCACTCCATTCTGAAATTATGCTCCATTTCCTCGAGTAAGCCCCTTCAAGTCGTGATTTTGGGCTTGTCTCGAAAGTTTCTGGAAGGTGCTTTCTTGAGAAGAGCCCGCATAGTTAGGGGGTGCTCTCTACTCGATTAGTTTATCTATTGAGAGAGCTCCTCCTTAAGAAATTCCTCCCTATACAAAATTCTAGTTAATTATGGTTGTAAATTTATTTATTTATTCTCTTTATTGTTAATTGTATGTATTACTGTAATTTATGTCATAGTCTTAGATGTTTTTGTCATTTGAATTTTGTATGTTGTGGAATTTTAAAATGAAAACTGAACTGAACTGAACTGCGTTAACGGAGTGGCCAATTTCAGCGAGTGAAGTTTACAATTTGCATTGCCTTAGATATCCAGAGAAAAGTGTCATTTAAACGGGAATTGGTCCTCTGTACTTACCCAGTGATAATCGTAGATAAGCATCAGTTTATTTGCTATTTCACGGAAAGTTTCGCATCATCCACTTTTTGCTAGCTGAGACGAACATAATTCTTCATATTACAGCAAAATAATTTCACCTAGGGTACGTGTAAACAGTTTTTACTAACAAAATTCAAGATTGAATTGCTCTGAGTAATATATATTCTCTTGTGGTTATGTCAGTCGATACATAACAAGGCCGTTACACATTCCCTTACCCTCATTCATCTCGGCTTCTAGGTCGCAAGGAATGGGTTTGTTACAGGTAATAAGTCGAGTTGGAGCTGCAACGGCCCCTTGGGTGGCGCAATGGCTACGACATGTACACAAAACGTTGCCATTTCTGTTAATGGGTGGCCTGACAATTATTGCGTCATTCCTCTGCTTTGTGTTGAAAGAAACAAAAGGAAAGGAAACAGCTGAGTTGCTGAATACTGTCAAGCCAATTGAAGGTATGAAGTTTTTTGCTGTTCGTGCCAATTTCATCCAGAAAGAGAGACGATGACTTCCATATCAGGTGATGTTAAGGTCTGGCAGCCCGCGTAGATTTCTTTAGGCTGGTGTACCTGGTGCACTTGTTTTTTCTTACTTGAGCTCTTACAAAGCCATTGTCATCTAGTATCAGTATCTATGGCTGCGTTCACATTGCACAAGCTTTTGTAAGTGCTGGTCTTGGCAAGACATTCTTTTCCCCTGAGAGCATTCAAGGTTATTATTCATTCATTATTGTTATCAGCAATTGTATTGTTGGATTAAAATAAACAGATAGCTAAAAGTAATTAGTTAATTAATTCCAACGTTAAGACTTGTATAAAATAAAATGGCAGATAACTATTTACAAATACAGAATGTAATATATTAGCAGATATCTACAGGGTGTCTCAAAAAAATTGCTCGACGTTTGATTAGATATAAAAAAATAACGATAACATGAAATGACTCATGAGAAGATATCCCTGTCCCTAAAATTATGAAATAATTTTAGAGACCAAAATCTTGCAAATCGGACATGCCCCGAGAGACTGCCATGGATAAAAACGATAAAATGAAATGTTCATAGCAATTTGAAGGGCAAGCAGTTTTCTTTTTGCCAGCCTCCTTCCTTCAGCACGAAAGAACACACTAAGTATTCCTGGATTTTTTGTCTTACTTTTAGAAATGAAAATGCTACCTCTCAAAACGACAAAGAGCATCACATCTAGCCTTGACCACTCATTAGCTTATGGAGATGATTTATCGAATGGACAGAGATTCGATAATGTTGTTGTTGTTGGTCAAGATGACGAAACGAGGCTGGCCAAAGCAGAGGCTTGAGGTAGACGAGGTTGGCGAGAGCAGGTTTTTATCAAGGGATCAAGGCATGGTAACAAAGAAGAAAATTTTTAAATGGGGTTCTATCTATATCTTAAGAGTTGGTTCAGTGGATCAAGTTACATTAAAGCCGATCGATTTTGGACAACATATTTTGGGACAAAAAAATTTCGGCAATTTTTCACGGAATTTCGGACGTTATGGCAAATTTTGGACGACAAAAAATGGAGATATTTACCGTAGACTTTAGCCTATTTTGCAATAGAGATGTCACATTGATAGATCGTGCTTCATTTCAGGAGTTCTTTGTCCGAAATTTTCACAAATCACTATAATTGAGGCATGAGTGGTAGGACACAGAATTATGTTGAATTGAATTGGATTAGATTCTTTGCCTACCTCAAAGTGCCCTAAAATTCTCTCCCTTGACATTGGCAGTCTTCACTAGTCCTTGAACTGAAGAGCTCCGTCACATGTCCTTTTCGGAAAGTTTGGACCTTGATTGGCCTTTGCATCTCCTTCTCATTATCTTCCTACGCAGTGGTCTCGAAATCGAGCTTAGACCGCTGCATAGGACAACAATGCGCAGGCTATGCGAAAGGGAGACTTATGCCCAAACATTCCGAAAAGCACATGTGACGGAGCTCTTCAGATGACGCATGGCTGAGAAAGGCTGCCAAGGAGGACAATTATATGACATTTCAAGGTAGTCAAAGAATCTAATCCGATCTATTTCAACCGAATTGTGTCCTACCACTCATGGTTGTGGATTGTAAGAATGATTGCTAAGATGGATATATGTTTAAGAAAATAAAATGTTGTTCGCAAATCAAAACTCTCACTCGCTTCTTTCAAAAAAGACAATATCTTCAAACTGTGCAAATGTTTTGCTCTTATTTTTCCATGCTGCAAAATATTTCGGACACTAAAATTTGTTGGTGTATCAATTTTCCAAGCATATTAACGTCCGGAATCTTAGGCTTCTAATGTAAACTTGTGTTGTTACTGCCAGTTCCTGGCAGTGGGAGGTATCTTAGGTACTCTATGGTATAGAGTTGTGCCATTTTTAAAGAACATTTTTACGAAAGAATCTGGATTTTTGGGTATTGTTTTTAAAGGAAAAGTCCGGGGTTGATAAAGTTATTGTTAAAAAGCAATCTTACCAACTGCTGAACGCCAGTCATGGGTTCTTTCCAAGTTTTGATGCCTCCAACTTTCATAAATTGGTTAATGAATCTTCGTAAGTTGGGCCAAATATCGTCGCCATTTTGTATTTTGTACTAGTGTGCGAAGGCGCAATAAGGAGGCTAGCAATGTGAATGATATAATATATCTTCACATTTGGCAGCCTCGTTTAGGTCAACGTGAAGTGACGTCATTTCGCACTTCTTAGCAGATTGAAATATGTAGTTTCGCAGATAGAAAGAGAAAAAGATCGGGAAAAAGTACTACACACCATTCGCAACAGTGTAATCTCTCGAATAATCAACAATTATACCAACCCCTGTCTTGTCCATTAAGGATTTTTTGTGATTTCTGGGTATGGTAAGATAACATTTGAATGCATCTTTTTCATTTTTCTGGATTGATAGATGTACGTTTTTGGCTCTTTCGGGATTAATGGGTATACTTTTGTAACCTTTTCCGGAATTATGGCTCTACGTTCGTAGCTTTTTGGAGATTTATGGGTGCACTCTTCAAACAATTCCCGGATGTCTGAATGGAAGGTTTTGCTGTCTTAATGGCACAGCCCCGTACTATGGAAACTCAGGTCTCCCGTGTGCCAGTTTCAAGTTGCTCCATAGGTGTTCCATTGCTTGTTCCATAAGTAGTAAAATATTTACCAACAACATTTACTACTGTTTATTTTGAGTCAGCCAATAGTTCTTGGAGTACTACAGATAGTCCAGGGTGACAAAGGGAGGAGAGAAATAAAATATTAGTTCATATTTTGACTTTTATCTTTACAATTTCTATTCTCTAGATTAGTTCAGTTAGTTGTTCTTACAGCAATTCAAACATGTATAATTTATTTGTGGGGTAGCCCGCGTGCATCCTCAACACTCTCAACAGAAAAACTTTGATGTCGAATGTCGAATAAAGTAATACGTTCCTGCCAGTTGTTATGCCCCAAAAATGTGTGCTCTATTTCTTTGGCCGTTGCGAAGGAGCTGCATGTGCCATTGTTCAGTTCTTGATACCCATTGCATAGACTCACAACATAGTCACAGTTACTGCAAAAATGACAACAACAACAACAACAACAACAACAACAACAACATTCTTTATTTTGCACAAACTGGGACTTATGGACTTTCATATAGAGATTTGAGATGGAAATGAACACGTTTAGGTATGCGCTCTCTAAGGTGTTGTCTGAACCGTGGCTATGGTTTCCACAATGGTCATGATTTCGACAGGGGAAAACTTCATCATAATTTTCATTGTGAAAGTCCATGAGTCGTACTTTGAGCATCCATCAGTCTATCAGTAGCGATAACTACGAACATACAATCAGTCTTCCCCGAGACCTTGTTTAGCCAACCGGATGAATGGTTTCTGATTGCGGGACGGGATAATACCTCTGCGTCTTTTTTCCGGGACAGGTACTTTCACTATATTAAGGTTACTTAAATCATATCCATAAGAAACATCACTTTTCCCGAATCTTATTTCAGGACAGATATTATGTTTTCAGAATTTCATTCCAGGACAAGGTCATAAAGCTTTTTCTGACAGGCACATCCCCGTTGTTTTTCTAGAAGGTAGACCCCCGGGTGTGCAAGAAAATTTGAATTACCTGATTTACTTGATTTTGGCATTTTGGAGTGCAAAGAAAGTGCGGAAAGTGCTGTTTTTGAAGAAATAAATTACTTTTAAAGAAATTACGTTTTGAAGAAATCACTTTCGCATGCCATAGATCAGCAACCACAAGTCAAATTCGCTAAAGCAAAGTCTAGAATTTTTACTTGAAGCCTATGCTATGCAGCTTCATCAAAACTGGGACAATATTACAAACTGCTCCTCCTCAGCAGCCATAGAAATGGTGCGCAGTCTTTAGGGACACCCTAAAGAGACTTGTCAAACTCTTCGAAGGAGTTACTAGAAAGTACGATCCTCCATGAGAGAACGATCCTTTTCTGTTAATATTTTACAAATCTGCAAAACTTTGAAAATCTAAATACCCCTATTCAAAGTTGCAAGGTAAACCAACTTGATTTAAACTAAGTTGTAAGATGGGAACTGAAACAGTGAATTTAAACCAAGTCGTAGTTGGTCTATCTAGTCAATCGAGTGCATTTTATTGGCTGCAATTAAACTGGTTTTGATATAGCCAGTTTAACAAGCTGTGTCAAATGAATCGACATTTCTTTTGAGTGTTGTAGCTGCAGGCAGGAAATTTTTATGCTTTAGGCCCGTAATGGTTATTTATAACTTACTTTGTTGTTGGGATATTTGTATTCAGAGATTTATTTCAGAGCTATAGGTTTTGATTGTAAATTTCCCTCCCCGCTTTTACGTACCTAAAAGGAATATGCAATCCCTTATCTACCGGGTGTCCCAAAAAATATAATCATTTGAACGCTTCTGCGAAGGAGCCTTGGTTTCAAAAACTTTCGTTTGCAGTTTGTGCTATACATGGGGTCTCATGTTAGATTTTGCAATCTCGTTTGTTCCCATCGAATCTGTATTCGCAGAGAAATACACCTAAACAGGCAAAATTTCTAAGACAGCCTAAGACAGATTTTGCATTATGTTAATACTATAGTAAATGCGTAATTCGAGTAAAGTTGTGAGTCCTCTCGACAGTTAAAAGTTTCTATTTTTAAAATTTCTTGATCAATTTCACTACTATGTCGATTAGAGAAGATATTGAGAAAAGATGCATATACGCTTTTTCGCTTCAAAGGGTAACTTTATAGGCCTGAAGCAAGGAACAGGAATGGTGCCAAGTAGTGTCTTCTTAGACCAAAGGATCTCTCTCATCCAAGTTTCATTACAGTTGTGATTGCTCAGTTATTTTAAGCTTTTCAATAAGTGAGGAGTAAATTTAACTTAATAGCTCATACTGCATTCACATTGACACATTTAAACCAGCTTTCTCTAAACCAGGTTAGATTTCAGCCAATCAAATGCAAAGGATTTGTTGGATTGCCCAATCAGAAGGCTCCAATCCATAACCTGGTAACCTGGTTTAGTTTAAACTGGTTTTATTTGCAAGTCTGCATTCACACGGACACAATTAAACCAACTTTATTTAAACCAGTTTAAATTTCATCCAATCAAATGACTGGATTTGTTGAATTGACCAATAAGAATGCCTTATTCGAAAACTTGGTTTAAATCTACGGTGGTTTAACTTGCAGTGTGAATGGGGCATAAATGAGGCATCAGTAAGCTTCCAAAAGTAACATATTGTTGAACTGCCCCAAAAGCTTTTTCCAAATTCCACATAGATCGTAACTGTTTGATTCAGTAACCATCTGTATTAGGCTACCTCAGAAATTTTACCTGTTTAGTTGAATTACTCTGCGAATTCAAATCCAATTTGGCATGCATGGTTGTAGGTAGGTAGGTAGGTATTCATATTTAACGTGGCTAGCCCGCGAAAGTCTGAGAGACTTATTTCCAGCAGGGGCCACGGATGTTTTACCATCACTCCGCCGCAGCTACCCGCCACAGCTACCAGATTTCCCTCACATGGCTCTGGTCGACCCGGGCTAGTGTAACGGACAGCGACCAAACTGTCCAGCGTGGGATTCGAACCTACGGCCGTTCTGACCTTTGGCTTACGAGTCAGACGCCTTAACCACTCGGCCACACGCTCACTCCAAGTCTTGATTTCATCTAAACCATAAACCGTAAACAAAAATTTTTGAATCCAAGGCTCCTTCGAAGGAAGTGTTCAAACTCTATACTTTTTTGTGACACCCAGGATAGATAGAACTAAGATTGCGCTTAGACAGAGCATTGTTTTATCAGTTCGATCAGTTATCCATTGTTCAAGGCGCGTGTGCAACTCAGTGATGCATTTACCCATGGGCGCGGGCCCACGGGCCTCCTAAAAATCTTAAAGTTAGGGGGCTCCGAGCAAAAGTTTGAAAAACCTTTGAATTTTGCGATGCGGAAATTTTGCCTCCGGTGAAAGAAGCTTCGTCACGCTGAAAAGAGTCGGCATTGTCACAAAAGCAGGTTGTTGCCTTAAGCCCAATGGCAGCAAATTTTGATGTCCTGAGACTTTAAGATCCTAAGAAAACCATCTGCAACTTTGAAGCAATGAAGTTAAGACGAAAGACATTAGCATTATGGACCATGAACCTATGGACAAGGATAGTTTTACTGGGATTGTACCAAAATGTATATATTCTTGTATCGGTGTATTCAATTTTTTGAGTTTTGCCTGACTGAATGCTCGCCCTTATCAGTAAAACTTCAAGCTAACTGGGTGCCGAGTACTATGTACGTGACACATAAATTTCTTAGGTATATTTTAAGGGGCCCCAATCAGTTTTAGGCCCAGGGCCCCAACAGACTCAAATGCGGCCCTTTGCAACTTCAGTTTGAATAGGTATTTTGAAATTGTTTTGCTATGTGCAAATGCAGGCTTTGAAGTTGCCCAAACCCTGAAATTGTAGCAAAGTGCATGTAGTAAATGTTTTGATAATGGGGAGTTGATATAGCTTGTAAAACCGATAGTGTTATATGCATAAGATGTTAAACCTAAATGATCCTATAATGATCCTAGAGCATTTGAATCAAGCTTTGAATATATTCTTAAAAATTTTTAAAGCATATCGTTATCTTTTGCTTAGAATTTCCATCAAAATTATTTACTTTTTGAAGTCGTAGTACTGTCGACTATTTCATCATTTCTTTTACCAGGGAATGCACGAGAAATCTAGCATGCGCGCAGACTTTACTACTGCAAAGGAGAAATCGAGAGAAAAGTCCTACTTTTCTCTCGATTTCTCCTTTGCAGTAGTAAAGTCTGCGCGCAGGCTACGAGAAATCGTCCAAGAGAGGGGATAGAACTTGCGAAATAGGGACTAAAGTGACGAAGAAATACATTTTTATCATGGGTGATGAGAAATGCCGCAGTTGTTCCTCCCTTTCTTTCTTGTAGCCCTGTATGCTGCAAATCCTTGTTTCCCTGTGCCCTGTGCATGCGTCATCTGCGCGTCATCAAGAATTTTAAGACAATCGTCACGAAGATCGTGTGATGGAGATTGACGGGGGGGGGTACTCCCATTATGGCCTAACAGGGGGGTCCGGTCGGTTTGAGGGTCCTGCCAAATGGCTACCAAATGGCCCAATTTAGAGAAATAACGCTACCACTTGGGGGTATTTCTAGTTGTTACTACCCTTTAGGGGGTAATTCTAACCGACTGCTGAGCTGAGACCCAGACTTACTACGAACAACGAAGAAGATACTTTTAGTTCTTATGCTACCATTTGGGGGTTATTGTAAAAGAGACACTACCATTTGAGGGTAATTTTTAACTTTTTAGCTTTGGCCCTATTAAACCCTGACTAGACCCCCCTGTCAGACTTTAATGGGAGTACCCCCCGGGGAGATTGATCTTTAGACATATATAATAGCTAATTCGCATTAAGGAACTATAAATTTCTTTCTGCTTTAGCAGCAACACAAAGTCTTTTGACATAAATTCCATAAAGTTTCTACAGAAAAAGTACATCGTATTCCAAGTGTTTTAGCGCCAAAACTATTAACAACCCCTAAATTTGCCCACTTCCTTGTATGCACTGGTAGAGCCATAAGAGGGAATGGAGGTTTAGTCCCCTAGCGCTGAAGTCAGGCTTCTAATTCTTTTATACCTATGAGGAACATGTGTAAGGTGGAGTTAGGCCCCTGGGGCATATGTAGAGTTAGTCTATGTATAGAATCAGCTGCTCGTTTTGGATTTCAGTGCAGCTGAACTACTAGTTTTGGTTACCGGAAAATCCCCCCTCTCTCCTTTGTATGCATGTGCGCTGAGTGCCCCTGGGGAGTTGGGTAGTTATATTCAGAGTTTGACAGACAGGCAAGCTTGATCCCTGAAATAAAAAAGGATGTTTTCTGAGTATTGATAAGCATGGTACTAAAAATGTTTCGATCATGGGCTACGCTTCTGAACCACATCAACGTTTGTTCCCGTTTGTTGCTGGTTTTTATCAGACCATGAACTGTGATGAGTTAGTTATGTGGCCCATAGCAAATGACTGGACAGATCTTAGAGGTGCATTAATTAGATAAATGATAAAGGATAAGATACTGTAAAACAATGTAATGTTTTTCTGTGTCCATTTAGCATAACTAAAGTTTAATCATCATATTCAGAGTAAGAAAGATGGATTTTTGACATGAAAGCAAGTGGTTGAGAAGTTATTTGGGTAGGCGAACTGAATCTAAAGGTAGTGGACGTTGCAACCATTACTGCAGCCAAAGTCAAAGGCAAGCCCAAGGGACATAGGAGGCAGTTTGCACAAGAAGAGCACCTTTGAAACCAGACGAACACTGTGATCACTGAGTAAAAGGATTCAGTGAAAGGGGCACAAAAATGGAGTTACACAGCAACGAGCTAACTTTGCCAGAAAGCGATAAGGAACTTTTAGTGCATGTCGACCTGAGTGAACAGGGAGACACAATGGAGTTACACAGCAGAGAGCAAACTTTGCCAGAAAGCAATGAAAGACTTTTCGTAAATGTCGACCAGTACCTTGAGCATATTGGGGAATTTGGCAAAATGCAAAAGCTTCTTCTAGTTATGTTTAGCCTGATTATCATGCCCTCAACATGCCAAATTTCGTTGCTTACTTTCACAGGTTATAACCCATCTTGGCGGTGCACTGGACTGCATCAAGAATGCAACCAAACTGGCATCGTCTTCGATATTTCCCATCAATTTTACAAGGAAAGGTGTGAAATGGAAAACAGAACATCATGGGAATTTATTCGGCCGAAAAAGTTTTCTATTGTTACTGAGGTAATTGAGAATCCTAGGTTTGAAGTTTATCGTGTTGTGGTGCTGTGGTTTTACCCTGGGTACGAGACTCTCTCTACTAGAGAGTCCGGCACCTGGGGTATGCTGTAGTTTAAAACAGTCTTAAAGCCTTATGTACGTGTGTGCGAGCGACGATATCGTAAGCTTTGGAAAAGATTCAAGTGCCATAAACTGTAAACAGATTGACGAACTTCAAAATGACGAATAGAAGAATACTCAGTTTTTGAAAATGTACAAGGTGGCAGCAAGCAAAAGTATATAAGCTTTTATGGTTTACGATCATAAGCGTACCAGACGGGGGAGCAGGGAATGGTAGCATAGGGCATAGCTTGGTAAAATGAAAAATGAAAAAGAGCGCCATTACCTGACTGTTGCTTTTACAAGTTTATGAATTTTTCATATCTCCTCTCTTCTTTTGCAGTGGAATTTGGTTTGTAAGGACGAAGAGCTGTCATACCTCGCAAATTCAGTTGTATTCGTTGGTGGGGCCGGTGGTGCGATAGTTCTTAGCGCCGTTGCTGACAGGTATGATCAAGGGTGTTAGGCCACAGATTTTGATTGATTATTCATTTACCTTGTTTTGATCCTTGGGTCTTGTTTTGTTGTCTTGTTTTCTGTTCTGCTTCGTCTTCAAGTGATGTGTACAACTGAGCGTGGTTAGGCCCAACTGCTCTCAAGTTGTTCGAAGTTAACTCCCTTGTATTTCTGTGTCTTAGTGCACCTTCGCAAACGATAGGTTTCAAGCTGCGCTGTTTTAAAACTTTCTTCTGTGAAGGCGCAATAAGACACAGGAATATAAGGGAGTTTTATTGAGAGAGCATGGGCCTAAACTCACGTTCAGCTGCACACGCCAGTTTTATCAAAATTGGAAGATGAAACAAAGCAGAAAACAAGACAAGAAAACAAGACAAAGGATCAAAGCAAGGCAAATAAATAATCAATCAAAACTCCTGTGTCCTAACACCCTTGGTATGATCCAATTTCAAAAGAATTTCGGGCTGTGGTCACAAAATTGGACTTTGTTTCCATTATGTCTATTCTAAATAAGAGTCCGCACATTTTTATAAGAAATAAGGAATTTGAGCCAGTATTGACTGTTTCTTAAAATAATCAGATTTCAAAGAGATCATCAGAAGAGAGGCTCCCGAAGGGGGGTCGCTGGAGCTCATCATTTTGAAAGCTTGGGACCCCAAGCCCAAGCGATTCTTATCGTGGTTTTCTCAAATTTTAAGAGATGGAGGCCCTGGGGCCGTGGGAAGCATGCAATGGAGCCCTGGAGCACGGCAGTTTTGCCTTTGGGAGCTCGGAACCCATTAATATATGTCCTGGAGACTGGAAGTCCGAGATCCCTTGGGGGGGGGCCTCGGAAGACACATTTTAAGAATTTTTAGAATCTCAGAAATCTTTCAAATCCTCAAAAATCTTTTTAAAACTCTTGAAAATCTTCGAGAGATCTTTGATGTCTCAAAAATTCTTGAAATCTCATAATTCTTTGAAAAATTCAATTAATTTTCACAATCCCTACCCTTACTTCCAGAACCTAGGAAATTAAGAATTTTTAGACTCTGATACCCAGGGTTACACAATCCCTTAAATCTCCTTCGCTATTTTGTCAGCGATTGGCCCTTCGTAATAGATGAAGATACAAAGTAGCAGCTTTTACCGATGCTCATACTATGGTTTGACTATAGTCTCTTTGTTTGCAGATATGGGCGGAAATCAGTTCTATTTCCATCATTGGCAGCTCTCATCATGCTAGGATTCGTCAGCGGTCTTGTTCAAAACTTTTGGTTGTTTTTTGTAACAAGACTTCTCATTGGTATCGCAGATCGTGGAGTTGGTATTTCCCTTTACGTATTGGCAACTGAACTTGTCGGCCCAAGCTACCGGGCACTTTCAGGGACAATACCTTGGTTCGCTTATGATTTGGCGTTTTGTCTTACTGGATTACAAGCATGGCTTGTTCCTCATTGGAGAGTTCTTCAGATAATTGTATCTGCACCCTATATCTTTGCGCTGACCTTCTGGAAGTAAGTTTCAACCATGCAACATTAGTTTAAAAAGAAAACTACTGACTCTTGTTAAAGAATATCAACCATAATAAAACTGTGAATTCTGCAAGAGAAACAGCAAATTGATCTGAAACCCTGAAAAGAAAGAGATCAGCTTGTAGCTGCAAAGGAGCCCTACTGACGAATGTGCGAAATTATTGCACGATCTATATTGTCGATTTTTGTCATTTTTGGGTCAATTTTTTCACATAGATTTTGAATTTTGGAATCTAAATTATGCGTCATTTTACAGTGATATCACAAAAGACTTCATGACAGTCCTTTGAAATAATAGTAGTCTCACCAGCAAGCGAAATATCCCAGAAAGAAACTGTTTTGTACGAAACTGCACCTTTCGTTGCTGAGTTTGCAACACATCCGAATTCGCTTGAATCTGCTTGGGGAACAAGTTTTTTAGGAGAGTCCCATAAAGACTCTCTCTAGTACCCAGGGTACATAAAGCTATACTTGAGACTAGAATAACATCACAACAGCATCATGAGAATTGGACCCATAAACATGAGTGATAGGACACCCAATGTGTAGCAGTTTGAAATTTACTTTAGAAGCGAGCCACCTTAACTCATCGTTTCTTGTGTTTTGAACTTATGTTTACTTGGTATACAACCACCTTTCACTGTTTCGTTACACGTTTTTTTATAAGAAACTAGGATCAGACCATGGTACTAAAAGTTTCGTAATTTCGCATAAAATTTTGTCCATTTTAGTACTAAAAGTTTCTTAATTGGTTTCTTATTTTTTGAATGCAGAATTAGCAATGTGGTCGCTAACACTGCGGCAGATATGTTTCTTGACATTTAAAACATCATAAAGGAATAAACAGTGTTCTGTTATGTTGAAAATACAAGTGGTTAGATCATATTGCTTAAGAATAAGGGTTCAACGATCTATTTGCTATAATATTCATGCTTTTAACTTTGAAAAGTTTCTTAGTACTTCTCAGACATAGTACTAGAGTTTCTTAAAATTTTGGCCATCTTAGTTCTAGTCTCTTATAAACCAGTTTCTTATAAAAAAAACGTGTATTTGAAATCTTTTGGTGGTCAGCCAACTTTAGCATTAAGGTGGCTCTACACTTCTTAAGGTGGCTCTCTACCATAAAAATTCATTAAAATACATTCATTCCTTTAAATTCCAGGTTTGTACCTGAATCAGTAAGATGGCTGCGTGCTAATGGTAAACTTGAAGAAGCAGAGGAAATATTGCATCGTGCTGCAAAAATCAACGGCAAGCCAGAACCGACAGTCAAGTTATCTGTAGCACAGAAAGAAGCAAATAATGGCACATACATGGATTTATTTCGTCCATGGTCAACATGTCGGGACACTTTGATCTTGTGCTACGTATGGTATGTCTAGTTTCCCATCGCCATAGAATAGGCGCTAAATCCTTACTGGCTAAGAAAATTGACACGTGACAGTCGCTAGACCAATGAAATGGAACAGAGAGCCAACCGCGAAATTTGAAATGTCATACCTTAGGCCGCTCTTTCGGATTTCAGACCGCTTTTGATTGACTTTGCCACCCTACCCTTCACCACATATAATTGTACGGAAGGGATTTGAAGATTTTCAAAAAGTTTCTTCACAGACCTGCTCCCAATACTTGGATACATACCTGATCAAGGGGGCTAAGCAGTATCTCAAAATTTGAAGAAATAACAAACTTTTGAATTTGATCTCATTGACCTCACTGTAACTTCTCATAGTTCAGACACAGAAACGCATCAAAAACATCTGGATGCTAGATGACTTACTTCGAAGCTCTTATTCTGTGTGTTTGTGTGGAGTATCTACAAAACATCTTCGAAAGATGCCAAATTCAGAGCACTATCAGGATCTGTTTTCTGTTTGAAACGAACTTCATCACTATTCGCTTTCTCCGGTCCCCGGGAGGGAAGGGGATCATATGTTGCTATACGGGAATGTGCAGCTGAACATGCTATCATTTTCAGTATTCCTTCTCCAAGACAAGGCATCATTTTTCTTCAGCCAGCTCCAGTGACAGGGTCCATAGTTTGGAACTGGTTAACAGGCTATTTGCACAACAATTATTGCAACACAATATTGACTCTGATGCCTGGAAATACAGGTGAATATTCGTCCTATGAGAGGATGTATTCATTCGATGGGAAGTAACATGCAGGATACTTGCCGAGCCGTTCAGCACGGCCAGTGAGCAGGCAAAGGAACCCAGAGCATTTAGCATCTCCAAAAAAATGCTAACCTCATTTACAATTTCTTCGTAGGTTTGTGCATGGCATGGTCTTTTTTGGTGCAACCTTGGCAGCCGATAAGCTTGGTGGAAATATGTACAGAGATTTCATTCTCCTTACTTTAGTTCGATATCCTGCAAACTTGTTGGCCATTGTGTTAGGAAATAGGTGCGTTTTTCTAAGGGAAAACTTGAACATTTAATAAGAGCACATATTTTGATGGTGTGCTACCCAATCTTTAAAAACACAGCCGTTCCTTACCAATTTTTCGAAAACGTTTTCACAAGCCTAAATTTCCAGATAACATTTTATCTGTTCTCTTAGCCAAAATCACCGAAATGGCTACGTTTCTTTATACCAATAGGTTTTATTCTTCTTAACAATTGGGTAGAGGAAAATACCAAATTTTAAGGACAAACTTGTTAGAAACTTTGCCTGCATAAAAGACATGTGTCACAAAATTCTACATTTGATGAAACTAAATCTTACATTCCAGGTAATTGTATCACATTTCTCTTGTGTCTTTTCTCGTTCAGATCAACTACCATTTTCTTTCCTTCAGGCCTGCCAAGATGCTGTGCTGTTGTATTTTCTAACCCGAGCCCCAAAGAACACAACAGCACAACACCCTGGCAGGCCTAGACAATGGTAGGCCGGCAGGCCTAAAAGTCTTCACGCATTGTATGAAATATATTTGTTTAGAAGTGTTGCCGTCCTCAGGTGTTGTCTTGGCCCCAGTCCTCTTTGGGTTGCCACGTGCTGGTCACGGTCACGTTTCCCGTAGTGACGCCAGACATATCCGCTCGCTTTGAGTGAACTCATTCAAAGCCAGTGTGCAGTCAACTCGGATAGACGTGGAAGGAATTGATTAGTTTTGTAAACAGTTGCTTGTAATTTGTTGCTGAATTCATGTGGTAAAAATAACTACAGTACTGTATGCTTTATTTCTTGGTAAAGCTCGACCCGACTTCACCACGATGTCTATTGGCTCATGAAATTTATCTTATTCATATTAGGTATGGCAGAAAACCGACTGTAATTGGGTCAACGTTTGTTGCTGCAGTATGCTTTGCAGTTGTTCCATTTATTTCATTGGAAACAAATGACCCAGGTAAACAAACAAATGACCCAGGTAAACACAAAGCTCTAACGTAAGACCAGAAACTCCGCTTAGAAAAACATAGTTAATATAAATTTTTAGGATGCCGTTTCAACTTTATTTGCTTAATTAATGATGAGGTCTCTTTCGAAAGGATGAGAAGCCTAATGTTTCGTTATTTCGTATTTCAAAACTTAAACTTGCAGACGACGGTTGAAATCGAGGCTCAGACAGGCAACTCTTTATGAATGACTTTGAAGCTCTGCCCTAGCTGTATCAAAATCTGTACTCCTTTAACTTAGCAACTCAATAGGTTTATTTGTCTATATGCTAAGAAATGGCCATAGCAGATTTTAGAAATCTAGTTTCCTCAATAACGTGGGGACAGCAATTTGAATTGACGTCGAAAAGCATTTTGATACACACGGCTTTTGGTCCTCCTTAAACTTTAATTGAAGATGCCTTTGGGGGGGGGGGCATCATGAGCCTCTCAAAATGTTGAGGAAAGTTGCGGTAGATATATCATTCACAGAAAATATCATTACATAAAATGTTTCAGGCTCCTGAAATTCCTCTGCCATGCTAATAAGATGAAAATTTATGAAGAAGGATGGGGAAGCTATTTGCTAGCTTGTAAAAACTTCTCTAGAAGGTCTTCTCAGTACGTACCACAAAAAATCAAACATGAAAAACAACTGTATTTGAAGTTCTGCAATTCACAAAGATCTTTTTGACCAAATATTAGGAGCTACAAGGACAGTGTGAATCTGGTCGCTATGCATCGTGAAATTGGATTTTATAAATCTAACGGAAGGATCATTAATAGTAGCAACAGTCCTCAAAATATATCCTCGTTAAATATCAAACAGTCTCAAAGCCATTTGATACCGTGATGAAAATACTATATTGTCACATTTATATAATTGTCGCGAGATATCCTGCGAATGCGGTTTCTCGCGGGATGAATATGCCCTCCCGCGGGATGTATGTTCACCTTTCGGAGTTAATGTTGTGTTCATACTTGGTGCAAACTATGCAAACTAGCAATTTGTCATTGATTTAATTAATCTATTGATTTATTGATTTATTTATTTATTGATTTTTATGAAGAATACGATGCACTGATCACGGTTCCTCCAATTCTGTTTCAGGCCACATTTGGGCAAGAGTAACCCTGGGACTGTTTGGTAAATTATTCATCACTATATCCTACAACTTGATATATGTTTGGTCTGCAGAAATCTACCCAACAGTTGTTAGGTAAGTGAATATAGCAAGTGCCAAATGCTAAAAAAATAATGTAAAAGTTGTAGGTGCTAAAATGTAACATATGCTGTTTATTTAGGTAAAATTCGATTCGACATATGCTCGATGGGACCAGGACTCGGGGACAATCAAACGGCCAAAGTTAGGGATAGTTGGTCATGAGCCACTGAATGCTTGGAATGTCTTAACTAGGTTTGTTGTCTGCTTTGCATTGACATTTACATTGCAGGTAAGCGAAAGAGCACTGCATGAATAAAGAGTCCTTCTATCAAAACAAGGATTTTTTCATTTACCCTCTTGGCAACTAGGATGCTCGTAGACTGCTCACTTCTAACTAAGACTGCTCTTTGGGGCCTTCAGAGTTAATGGAGGTATCAAGTCAAAGTATTGATCCAGGTTTTACTCATCCTTCCTCAAGTGGCGGCACTAGCTTTGAAAAATCCGAAAGAAGTGGCGGGGGGGGGGATTTCGACATTGTTTTTCAAGCTTAAGGTATACCCACCAAATTTTATGCCATTTTTCTTTGACAGTTTTACCGACTTTTGGGATTTGGGGGGACAATTCTCTCCCAGTCCTCCCCTTGGCGCCGCCACTGCTTCCCCGAGAAAAAGTACCTCATGAAAGAAGTCCCAAAGTGACTTACACACTACGAAGTACTCTATATCACATTTTCGTCAACTTAGACCATATTTGACCAAAGTTTCATCTAAGTTCATTACGTTTTGTTCCTCTAGTGTTCATTTTTTGTGATTCTTAGACGCAAAATTGTGGAATCTTTGCAATCAAAAAACATGTCCCTAAAGAAGAGATTTGAGGGAGGGGGCAGTTTGCCACCCAGGTAGAATCACCAAGTTTGCAGCATTTTACAAAAAAAATGATAGCCTGTGTCCCAGACTCCAGAAAATTTTTCGTATGGGGTCGGGAACACAGGCAAGAAAATGACGGCTTTTGCCCAACAAACAGTTTCATGAACAAAATTTTTTGGGAGTACTTCAGTTTCAGCCTTTCTTTCCGTTTAGGTCTCAAGGAATGGGTTTGATGGAAGTTGCAAGTCTAATTGGAGGTGCAGCAGCCCCTTGGGCGGTGCAATGGCTGCGCATTGTGCACAAAAGGCTGCCATTTCTGTTAATGGGTGGTGTGACAATTCTTGCCTCATTCCTTTGTTTTTTCCTAAAAGAAACAAATGGACAGGAATCTGCTGAGTTGCTGAATACTGCCAAGCCAGTTGGAGGTATTAAAACTTTATTCTTTGTATCAAATTCGTCAAGAAATTTTGTAAAGATGAAATTCTTGTTTGACATGGCTCAGTGCAAGAATCTGGTTGCGAGGGCCATGCGATGCCTTCTAAGCAAGAAAGAAATACGTATCTTTAAAAATTTTCCTGGCACTCCGATTTTTCGAATAACTGTTACAGGGCTATCAAAATTTTCTTGTCTCAAACAGAAAGCATGGTGTTGGGAGATACATTCTAAGCCAAAGTACTGGGGAGGCTCTAAGAATTTTCCTTGTCCCCAAAGCCCGATCATTTCACCGCCCCCACTTAGTTTACCTTGACCACGCCACTTTTACAATTATATCCAAATAATCAAATAATCTATCATCATAGTATTCCTTTCTCGGTCGAAATGAAGACAGATTAAACAGTTCAAATGTGCTTCTATACTAAACTTTATTCGCAGAACAAAATTTTAGACTCAAAAATGTAAAATCTCTAACAACAAAAGACTTCCGCTTTCGCGCCTCTTACCCTGAGAAGGTGGATTGGTATCCACGACGCCCCTGGGTCGGCACTGCAGTGATCAAAGTGATAATAACGTTTGACTTCAGTTGACTGTTCTTTCAATCAACTTCTACCATATGGATCCATAGTTATCTTTACCAGCCAGCAAAGGACTGTGGGAGACACTTGGTCTCTAACGGTGACTTGAACTGAAAACTTTTAAAGATGCGAAATTGAGCACTGTTCAGTTTTAAACAAAATATCAGTTCAAGAGAAAAGAAAGAAGCTACCCAAGCTTCAAAAAACATGCTCATTCCTTGCACCAAATTTTTGACAATTTATGCCCAACTTTTAAACAAGCTTTTGAAGTAGTTTTGGCGAATCTATATCCATTTTTCTAGGCCAATTCATCCAATTTATCAACAAGTAATTCAACAGCCGATTCATGTGCTTTTTAATGCAAAAATCGCAAAATTGGATGCGGTTTCATATAGTACGATAGTCATGAAAATCAATATCTTTCCTAATACCAAAATCATGAAAAACGTTTCTTTCGTAATTCTTAAAGCTTGTTAGTTCAAAGCTTGTTGGTTTGTTCCATCTAAGACTAGAACACAGATAATATTACTTACTGTCTTTGTCTTGCTGTTAGAAAAGAAAATGCTGCCTCTCAAGGCCCCAAAGAGGACAAAGATCATCAAAAGGAGCTCATGGGATAAGTCATCGAAGGAAGCGAGTTTCGATATTGTTGCTGTTGTTGACCAAGAAGAAGAAGCGAGGCTGGTTAATAGTGTTTGATTCAGACGAGGCTGGTGAAAGAAGATGCTTACGTATAAACGTATAACGGCAAGGCATGAATACGGACTTTTTAAAAGGAATTTATTAGTGGACTTGTTTCAGTATTATAATATCTTAACCTATGATTAAGGTTGGGACATTTGCATCTTTCGATTATCACACGATTATGTCTGTGAATGTAGTCTGTGATAAGAGGGATTGATGTAGACCAGGGAGATTAAGCAGAGTAATAGACCCTCAAACTGTGACTCGTGGACTTTCACACTGAAAATTAGGACGAAATTTTCCCCTCGATTTCATCCGGGATATGCCTGGATATGAATCCATGTCAAGAGACTCAGTGCTCCAAACAACGGCGGGTGGGCTTAGGTTGCTCAATGAAGCTTCGGGTGATAAAACACCAAAAAATTCAATTTTCCAGTGAGATTAGCGATGAACAAGAGCCATAAGTATCCAGATGAATGATTCCAAAATCGAAGAAAAAAACAGACCATTCACCGTGAACCAGGAGTTCCTCATTTGGAGGCCAATTAGCTCCTAGCTTCCATGAGCTTCAGTGCAACAATGAGGACTTCCAAGTTTCGAAGGCTGCTTGCTTCGCTGCGGAGACTACATACGCCCTGGCTTCGCTCCTTATGGCACAGATCGATCTGTGCCTGGTCATCCTAATTTTTCACACCGGGTGTCTCAAAAAAGTACCCCCTTTTGACTAAACATGGGAACAAAACGATAACATATTGGGACTTTTCCACTTGATAGGCATATTTGTTGATCTTCAACTTATAAATGCACATACCATGCATTTTAAAGTCGTCCTCCGAACACCGGAGATATAAGTTCACAAAGCCAAATTTTGGAGTGCACTTGAAACAAGAGGTTTTGTAAAAGGGCCTAGCCATAATTTGATATTACAGGCATATTGTGAAAGAATTTCAACTTTGACCTTTAACTTTTTGTATTGAAAAGAATTATGCCTTGAAATGCTTCAATTGCTCTACAAATGATTGTTCCTTTGAGGGATCAGTCTGTGCATTGTATTCCACCCCAAGTGCAAAAGAAGAGGAAAAAGGGACACATGCACGCTCATTTTGGAGATGTGCCATGACTTTAGCATTCTTACCACATTTTTATTATATTTGTTTAATTACGGCGATGTTCATGAATCTTTTATTCTTTTCAAAAGAGAAAAATTGAAAGATCAAGTTTAAAACAGGTACTTTGAAAAGTATTCATGATACAAGTCATAGCTAGGCCCTTTTTCAAATCCTCTGGTTTCGGGTGCACAGTAAATCTTGACTTTGCAACCTTGTATCTCCATTGGCGGGCGATTTTTAAATGCAAGGTACGTGAATCATGGTGAATCTAAGTTTGAAACTGCCGAAATGCAAATTGGATTTTCATTGGATTGATTAAGATTGATTAATTGATTCATTGATTCATTGTACTTCATTCGCAAACGAGGCTGTAATAATATGGGGCTGTTTTGGCGCCATTTTGAAATTTGCAAGACATGGAGTGTCGCCTGTTATCATGCAGCAGCAATAATTATCAGATCGTTTTACCAGATCGTCAAAAGATAATACTTGGTAGAGGGCCATTAACCAGAATTAAAGACAAAAAATGTTCAAGAGAGCAAGGTAAAGTTAAGCTAGAATCTTTGCAGTATTTAATCCAGCATCGGGTGGACTGGTGGTAGGTACAACAGATAGAGGCCAGCAGCAGGCCTTCTCGCCGTAGGGTAGCCTAAGGAGACGAGACAGATTTTCCTCTTTTTGTGTTGAAAACACGATGAACATTTTACAGATTGCCTAAAACAGTGCTTGGTTAAGTCTTGGTCATAGAACCCAGGTCTTCCTGTGATATGATGAAGCTTAAGGAACGCATGCGTCTTTGTAAGACAAGTAACAGAGTCTTTACCATTTTAAAGTTAGCCCCACCCCCAGAGCCGCACCGCCATGCAAGTGCTATTAGAGGCCTTGGGGGGACTTCCTGTGATATTTTGCCGTTCATTTTAAATGTATAGCAGCAAATGTTTCAGTTTTAAAAATTTTTAATTCCTTCACTAGGGTATTGGCGGGATTTATCAGGCACTTAAGGTTTGTAAACTTACCATTAAAAATCAATTCATCCAAAGTGACAAAAGATAGTTAATAAACATATTTCAAACATTCCGTACAAAGTTTATGCTGCTCGTTGGTTCATCATTTCACAAACCGAAGTGTTTATTACGAAGTATTTTGACCACTCACGGAGTTGGAGGTTAATTTCGTGCGCTGTCGAGATTTATCAGGCAGCTATCATTTTCATTTATTTGAATAGATATAGCCACTAGAAACACTTAAAAACATGAATTCGAAAGACTTTACGTCCTTTCTGTGCCATGTCACTAGCTATGATGCTCTTTAATTGACTTCAACATGCTGGATTCTAAGGAAGTTTCCCGCAACTTTTCAAAAGTTCGAACGTCGGCCTAAGCGTAGAAAAGATGGATGCGCGAAGTTTTTGGCCTAACCCTGAGATACTCCGCTGAGCCTGGTGAGATGAAACACACAGTAATTGGAATGATAATCACATAGAATGATAGAACAATGATCCAGGAAAGTTCACAAAAATTTATTTTTGATTTTGAAATGAATGTTTGAAAAGTCATGTCTCTGGCAGTTGAAAGCTGCGCGTGCCTGATATATCCCGCTGCCTGATAAATCCTGCCAGTACCCTACCTACCTAGACCTACGTACCAGAATGGAATGTAGGATTTTTGTGCACAGCACAGCATAACCAAAGGTTGCGGTTGTGCACCTGGTGAGCAGAGCGAGCCACCAATAAAATGGTATATCTTGTGTGCACCTAAACCAAAATTTAGAGGTTGTGCACCAGCTTGTGCACTTGAGGAAGGCTTTGTGCACGGCACATGTGCAGTGCACATCACCTATATTCCATACTGGCTTACATACAATTTATGAAATAACTAAACGGATGAATGACTAAACTACACAAATACTATAAGATACAGAAAATTGATACATCAGTAAAATATCAATACAAGATACATTGAACAAAACAAAGAGAAAAGATAAATTGTATGGAGGAGGGATGGAGCTTCTCTCAGCAGGGGAGAGCACCCCTTGTTTAAACAGTATTTCATAGACATTTCATAATTTTCATGGAGATTATATGACTGCAACGGATGGTGACCATTTTGTGCCTACTATTCTAAGATTAGTTTTTATAATTATTTTCAGATTAATTATACAAGCAGTCTCTGCTTCTTTGTCAGTGTCATTCATTGCCATGTTTTCTTTGAACAAAATCTGCCATCCATTGAATTTGGTGTCAGAAAAAGGCACAGGCCATTCTGCAGAGTATGACAGTTCTCCATGAGATCTTCTGTGCGCAGACCAACAAGGCCATGGAGTGTGTGCAGAGAGCCTGCGGTTCCTTTGTTTTTAAAGTTTAACAAAAGATCTTGTTTAAAATCGGTGTGTGCATCAATGATTTGTGCATAATTTTGTGTGTTCAGTTTCCATTCTCTACAGCCTGGGACACAGATTCCTTTCATGATCTATATACAATATTTATCTCCAAAAAAGGCTTAGCCCATGACAGAGATACATGATACTCACACTACAACACAGCTACTTTACCTAACTACATATAACTACACGTGATATTGGTTAAGGGTTAGTAGTTTTGGCTCAAGGGCACTTGGTCATTATGTTTTACCTTAGCTGTTTGGCAATCCATACTACGGTTGAGTGGTAAGACAGCTATGATGGACTAATATTTACAGTAGTCTTGCGTATGATATGACATCACCTAGCACAAATCATTTAGTGAATGCAAAATCTCACAAAGAAAGTATGAAAAATTGTGCAAAAAGTATAATACACCATTCATAGCAGCATTATCTTGTGTTGTATCAGCAATAATACCAGCCCTGGACTTATCCTTTACTTAAAATTAATGAAAGAGGTCTAGTTCCTACCATCAACACTACTCATTTCACCCCAGACTGCAGACCTTGTTGGGAATATGAATCATCAATGTTCAAAGCAACAGTCATCCCCTAAAAAGGAAACCTGTGAGCATGCACGGAAAGCATGTTTGGTCTGTGGAAAGAATGTGGGTGGAGAATGCAACCACAATCCAAACAAGGATTAGCAAAGAAACAAAAAGATTCTCGCGCATGGTAACAAGTTCCTTGGTTGTTGATCAGCTTAGAATATTACCAGCAAAACAAAAGACTAAGACAAAAGGGGCAGTCCTTCGTATCCTCAAAAAGATCCTATATTTGATTTGGCCTTGAATGCTGTAGATACCACTGCCTGCTAATGAAAAAACTTTTGAAACTAAAGACTTTTGATTCTCATCTCCTTTAGTTGAAATAACTGCAGATTATGAATCAAAGGAGATTGAACTCAAACAGGTTAGTTTATCTTATAGATTTATCATGAAAATTAATTTTCTGCACAGATTCAAGTCTTTGGCCTGGGTCTTCTTCCACATGAAAAAAGTTAAGGTATTATGTGTATTGATTTTCAATTGCAAGGAAACATAAAACATTTATGAATGATTAGTTGGCTTTATGAGTTAGTTAATGCACCTTTTCAACTAAGCAGCCTTATTTTGGAATTTTTCAAAATTTCCTTAGCTTGTGTCACATGAAGTTTTGACCCAAAATTCACATTCAGCACTTGATTTTAGTCCAATTCCAAATTTTCATAATTTTAGTGTTAGTGATTTTAATGTCATGAGCATAACAAATTTGAATCATGGTCAAATAAATTCTTTAATTCTCAAATAAATCCTTAAAAATTCTCAAATTTATTATCGCCATGAAACAGATATTGCAAACTCTAGAAACATGAAAATTTCCAATTAAACTAAAAACTTGGGGTGCCAAGTCCAAATCCTTGGTCAGAATTTCATGGCAAGAAATTTTCAAAAATTTCCAAACAGGAGACCATTAACTGAAAAGTTGTATTCATAGATTCCTGTAATGCTAATGTATTATAGCCATGTAGAGGATACAACTAATATGTCATTCATGTTATTTCCTTAAATGGGCCACCACAATTAGAAGTTACATCCCAAATAGTCTATGCCAAGAATAGCACCAGTGACCCTCACATTGAAAAGTGCTGATGGCAACTCCTCTTCAGCATACAGTGAATTTTGAAATAGTCAGAAAATAGTACTAATCACGTTATTTGGCTGGAAGGTGCAAAATTCTCTATCAGCCCTTGAGGGACAGAGCAGAATCTGTGCATGCATGCGCAAAAACTTGTAACTTCCAGTCCACCTAGCTCCCTGCAACAGATCCCAAAATTTGGCAACACTTGATATTTTGTTCCTTTGGCCTTAAACTCTTGATTTATTGTCTCAAAAAGCTTATCTACCCAAACACTTCCTTATCTCAGATTGCTTGATGACATCATTTCAATCAGCTTCTGCTCTGTCCCCTTGAGAACAGATCTAATCTTCTTCCAGATTTTATAGAAAAATTGTTTAGCTCTGCAACAAGCTTCATAATGAACTTTGATACCAAGAGGCTTTGCAGTGAGACTAGTCAGAATTTGAAAACCTTTAATCTTTTTCAGCTTGGCAGAAATCCAAGCTCAATAGGATCAACACTAGTAAATCAAGGAGAGGTGCAAGTTCTTGGACCAGGAGGAGTGTTCTCTTTTCTTCAAGGAAAACATAGTTTCAGTGTTCAGTTCTTCGATAAGCTTGCATCTGCCAAAAATGATAGTCCCTTACAGAAGAATTATAATACCAAGGGAATTAAAGGAATGCTGAAGAATTTGAGACGCTCCATGTCCAGAGAGTCACTTGCTAGTCTAGATGATGTTAAAGTGATGACACCGAGCCCACAAAGTGACTCATCAAAGAAAAGGAAAAGGGAAAGAGAAATTGATGATACAAAGAGCAATGAATCATCCAAAAAGTTGAGAAAGTCTGTCAGTGGAACATTGACCTCTTGCGTAACTGGAAAAGAAGAAACTGGAATCGATATAAATGATTTGAAAATGGAATTTGGTGAAGATATTGTTAGAGAAATAAGCAGTGATAGATCAAGCTTGAAACTTGTTGAAAAAGAAATTTTTAATGACATGAAAACTGATGCTGGTGTTTCTAATGATAACTTCACTTGGAGTTCAGCTGCAAGTCGTGACTCTAAAGTTACAAAAGATACCTGGATTACCCAAGAAGGTTTGATGGTTTTTTCTGGCAAAGGGTTGGAGGCCAAAGAAAAGGTTTGTAAACTGGATTTTTTTTATCAACATCGAAAAGATTAAAACGCAAAGTTGTTACATTCTACTGTGCCATTCAAAGCAGGGATAGACTCAATGTCATCTGGTCCCCACTTTGGATGACACTTACAATTCTAATACTTAGCAAGAAAACAAAAAAGGTAGAATCCAAGGTAGCTTTGTACCAAATAATACAAAAACCCTAAAAAATTGGATATTTGCATTTGCTGTAAATTTTTTTCAGGCATTTCTTTGTAAAATGTTAAGGTTGGAAAACCTAATATTGAGCGTATTTTGGATTCGTTTTAACAATCAGATTCGGATGCTAAAATGTGTTTGATGTTTATGAACAAGCACAATTGTAAGAAAAGAAAATGAAATTATGAATCTTTGAATTTCACGTTTTGTACGAGAAACAAACACTGAATGACTTGGTTTGCTAAAAAGCTCCAAAATCAAAGCATATAAAAGAACGCTATCTAATTTCTTACCTTGGTTATTATCAGAGCTAATCAATGAGGACTTTGAAATGAATTCAATTCCTGCAACCATTGTCAAAATTTGCTGAAAACTTGATGTTTTTTGGAACGACTTTTCAAGTACTATTTCTTGTGGCAACTCTGTCTCAAAACTTGTTTAACATTTGCTAAACTGACTCAAAGGGTAATTCGTTTTGACTTTCAGATAGCATCATATGATCTTGATGACACCCTTATTTGTACTAAATCTGGCAAAAAGTTTCCCACTAGCGCAGATGACTGGAAGTAAGTCTCAGATATTGTAATGTTGATGTGTGATTAGACAATTCCACGCAGGGTGAGTGGCCGAGTGGCTTAAACAGTCTTCATCCGGTGACTGAAGTTAAGCTGGGTTGAGTGAAGTCAAACTCCGGATGGGTGACTATTGCAAATTTACCAACTTTAAGAAGATTATCATTATCATTATTATGATCCGTTATTCAAAGCTATTGTCAAATTTTGTACCCCAAATCATTTGTTTATAGACATGAATTTGTTATTTTCAGGTTTCTGTTTGCAAATGTGAAGACAAAGTTGAAACAACTGCATGATAATGATTTTAAGGTTTGTGTCATGTTATCACTGACATTTTTTAAATGTAATAAACAGAGCCACCATAAAAGATTAACAGAGCGAAGATGAATGAAAAACATAACCGTTACAAATCGGGAACGTTTTGATTAAAGTCTTCGTCAGCAGTAAGTTTTGCATTCTATTTTATTTCTAGGTATTGCCAATTTGTGTGTTTCTTTTCTCCTCGAGAACTGCAGAGCCATGAAGAGTAGAAATTAAGGGGCTCAGTTACAGTGAAGCTCACATAGCACCATCCATGAGTTAAAGAATCAAAGTCTCTGAATATCTATGAAAGTACAGCAGAGACATCACTACAGAGCGTTGGTGCTCAAAGCATGCATTTACAATCCTCTTTTTATGAGAAACTTGGCTCTGATTTTTCTGTGGAGTTTCTTAACTTGAAGCTTAGTTTCCGCAGAGTTTCTAAATTTTCATGAAATCAAAAGAGTTCGGACAAAGATTTTTGATCGAAACGTTCCGAATTTTTTACGGTTGACATTTTTAAATGTTAATATGTATGCATGACCAAGGCTTTTAGTTTCAAGTTTACTTTCCTACTTTAGAGGAAAAATCTGGGATGAGTTTATTTCAAATTTTCAAAAGTGGGAACCGTTTTATCGGCTTTCCCTGAAACTGTAGATGTATCAAATCAGTCAAATGCTGAACTACGGGGATTGCATCGACCCGAGAAGCAAGAAGGCCCAATGTTTTAAATGACAAGAACAACAACAGCAAATATTGTTATTGATTTAGAGTTGTAGGCAGGAGCAAAAACAACATAATATGGAATGAAGGCAAATGTAGCAGAATCAATGAAGTTAGTGTTTTTTTGAAAGATTGTTTTTTCTTGCTTTCAGATTGTTATATTTACAAATCAGGTAAGTGCAAAATTGTGATGAAGTTGCTGCGGCGTTTTCAAAAGCATCAACAAGCTGGCACATCCCTCTTTCTTCCTTTCTTTCTCCTTTCGGTTCATGGAAATACGGCGATCCTGCAATCCACTTACCATAAATAACCTATTTTTATAATACAATAATGGAAGCGTCGGAGGCAGTGTCATCAAAGCCTTTTAAAGGCAGTCTGTCACGTATCTGATTGGTCACTACAATCAGAGTTCAACACAATGGCTTTCTTTGTGAATCTGTGTATTTGAAACAAAGGAGGGCTAATCTTCTTGACTTTCTACGGCCGTAGAAAGTCGAGGATCATCAGCCATTCAAATTTCCTATTCTTTGTATTGTCCAAATCACCCAATCAAAAGCGTGACAGACTGCCTTTAATTGTTTTTTATTCTATGGAATGAATGTTTGTTTGTCTGACTTCGTTATACTCTTGAGGCAGTGGACTTCGTTATGGTCTCGAGGCAGTGGATTTCGTTATGGTCTTGAGACAGAGAGGGGGGAGACGGCAGTGATTTTGTGATGCAATGCCAACAGAACTGGACTGACTGCAAGAATGAGGGTTTTTCTTTAGACAAAAGGGGAGGCAAAGGCAGAGAAAAGGCAAGATATGTGGTTACTTCAAACACAGCACTTTTATTGTTCTTCAGCAATGTCGACTCTTAATACTATGATACTGCTGCAATACTACTCTTAAAAAGTGGGCCTTCTTGTTCAAAATGGTATTAACTAGCGGAAGTTCTTGCACATTTAGCAAAATCGCTTCACCGTCTGGTCTAAAGAGCTTGGACATGACGTTTTCCTGACTTACAAATCGCAAAATGCATACTTTTCAAAGCGAAATCCTTCTCTTTAGAAGCAAAATAGATCAATAGCAGCTGCGAGAACTCTTGGCCTCATCAGCCGCCTTTTTGTATGCATCAACAACAACTGTCTAAAATAATGCCTCCCAATTGGTTTAAAACTAAATTCTAGCAATTTGATTGGTGGATACGCAATCACTCTATGCAGGCCAAATTTGGGCCCTCTCCTAAGTAGTAATATTATGAGTCCCTTCTGACTAAGTGATATCAACAATTCAAAGAACGCAGGGAAACAAGGGACGAAAAGGCATAAGTCTAGCCGGAGCCCCTTTAATACTTTTTTTGGCTCTATTTTGCAGAAAGGTCTTGGCAAGTTCAAAGTGTCAGTTGAAGGTTTCAAAGATCGCATTGAGAAGATACAAGATGAGCTAGGAATTCCATTACAGGTAAATTAAAATTATAGCAGTGTAAAGTGCCACCAATTCTAATTTCATTCTAATTACACCGTTATTTCAGACACTTCAATGATCAATTTTTCTCTGTTCTTGCAGCAAGTGCTGAACAGTTCTTGTAGATCTTATTCGGACTCTTTCAGCATATGATAAATGCCAGACCATCGTTCCTGAAGTGCAAAATACAAGTACCATTCAAAACACGAGAAGTTTCCAATTTCACTCTTATAATTTCTCATAACGGATGTTAGCGCACTCACTTTAGCATTGCAATCAATCAATCAATCCATTAATCAGTCTATTAATTATTGAATTATCAATGTTTCAAACACTCAGTGTACAAGGGAACACAAAATTCCAGTATCATTTAAATTAAGAGAAGTTTTCCAATTACATCCTTCTAGTTGCTTGAATTGTGTTGTAATGGGTTATCTTTGCAAAATATTACTCAAAGATAACTATTGAACTGCCTGTTATGCACAATGAAAATTAGCGCATTCATCTCAGCATTACAAAATTCAAGTATCATTCAACACACGAGAGGTTTTCTCACTAATTCCTTCTGGTTACTTGAATCATCTTGCAATGATCTACTTTTTCGACATATTCCGTTCATTTTTCAACTGCCTCTTATACATAAAGAAACTTAGTGCATTCATCTCAGCATTGCAAAATGCAAATATCATTCAACACACGAGAGGTTTTCTCACTAATTCCTTCTGGTTACTTGAATCATCTTGCAATGATCTACTTTTTCAACATATTCCGTTCATTTTTCAACTGCCTCTTATACATAAAGAAACTTAGTGCATTCATCTCAGCATTGCAAAATGCAAATATCATTCAACACACGAGAGGTTTTCTCACTAATTCCTTCTGGTTACTTGAATCATCTTGCAATGATCTACTTTTTCGACATATTCCGTTCAATTTTCAACTACCTCTTATACATAATGAAATTTGGTGCATTCATCCCAGCATTGCGAAATGCAAGTTTAAAACACAAGAAGTTTCCTGGTTTCTCCTAGTTACTTGAATTGTGTTGCGATGATCGATTTTTGTGACATGTTCCTCTAAGATAATCTTTTAACTGCTTGTTATACATAATAAAGGTTAGTGCATTCATCCCAGCATTGCGAAATGCAAGTATCATTCAAGACACGAGAAGTTTTCCAGTACTTTCTTCTAGTTACTTGAATCATGTTGCAATGATCTATCTTTGCGACATATTCCTTTAAGGTAATCTTTCAACTGCCTGTTATACATGATAAATATTAGCGCATTCATCCCAGCATTGCAAAATGCCACCATCGTCGTCAACACCAGTAAGATCTTAAGAATGTTATTCTGCTTACAGAATTCATTAAGTGCCAAACAAACACAGAAAGGCGCATAAGTGATGACAAGAGACAATAGAATCATTGCTGCAGCTTTGGCAAAGTCTCTGTCAACTCGACTTCTGTTGCTTGTATTGAAACTTTCTACCGCGTTAAGCCTTGACACCATTGATTTATAAGCCCTAGCATATATTAATGCCACTACTGTTAAAAAGAATAAATACGATGCGGTTATAAAGACCGCAGCCACAGATTCGGCTTGATATATCTTCCTCGCGATTACGACAACTCCCACCGACACCAGGCAAAAGATGATATCTACGACAAGCCCAATCTTAAAGCGTAACGGCGTAACAATTACGTGATAGTTCTTCCAATGCTTCATGTGGATGTATCGATCAATTGCGATGTTTACTGTAAATGAGAAAGATAGTTTGCCGAAAAATAGGCCTGTTTCGTAAATAACTTCTGCCATCGCCGAATCAGGACGTAAGTGAAAACCCCATAACAATACCATGAATGCCATTGATAATATGCTCATGCAAATATCTGACATACTCAGATATAAAATTAGCTTAAATGATAGTGTATCCAGCTTTTTGAGTTTTCGCAAAGCATTTATCAGAGCTGCGTTAATGATGATTATTATGAAAGATGTAAGTATTCCTGGGCCTATTAAATAATTTGTAATCATTGTCATTGATAATATGATCTTTATGGTTTGTTTGCATCCATTTTATCATTAACCGTTACGCTATGCCTTTCACCTTTAACCTTTTCGTTTCACCTGTCACCTTTCACCTTTCTTGTGTGTCTTCGATGCTTCTTCGTTCCAGGAACTTCTGATCTGTGATTCCTAGCGCTGTTTAAATAGCATCTTGGGTCCCACTTGTGTAACTTACTGCTTATACCTCTCTATAAACCAGTTCTCCAGTATTCTTTGCATTTTCTTTTTTGAAACCTGCCTGGATAATTCAATCAAGCGTCGAAACCCGTAGCTTTACTTGTGTAGTATTTGTTCATACTAGCATAGAAGTCAGAATGTGTTGTCAATAACTTTCTTTTAGCGTCAAAATAACGAAGAGCTGTGAGTAAAGTTCTTCAGACTTTGCCACGTGACATGCTGAATTCATTTGAAGCAAAATGTTTGCTATTGGTAAACCTTAGCGAGTATTCCTATTGGAATATTTTTATGCACTTAGTTCAGATTTTTCTACAGATAAAAAGTGTCAGTTTTATACTAGCTTTATATGTGCTTGCCGCTTTGAAATTGGAATTTCATCCACAAAGTTTGTAATGGCATTTCTCTGTGCGAGAAGATGGAAGTTTCAAGCATGAATCAGAGCAGTAGCACCTTGGATAAGACCCAAAAGAAAAGAAACGAAAACGACTGAAGGGTTTCCCAACAAACTGCACTTCATTTGTGTAGCCGCTGTGGAAGAGCCGCACTTGGAGTTGTCTCGTTCTTGATACAATTGCGTATGATAGGCTTTAACCGTGCGTTGGGTTGGTTGCTCAACGGGCCTCGCAGTAACCCTGGGCATGAGAAAGCCTCACAATCAAAATCCAAGATGGCCACCAGCAAGGCTTGGAAAAAGAAAAGAGACTATTCAAGCGAAATGAAGACCAAAGTATCTGTAAAGGGAATAGACTTAGCTTTATCCCTTAGCCGCTTTAAAAAGACTAAAGAAACGCCCACAAATCGATTGTCTCAGTAGCTACACCATGAAACCGGATGCGTGTAAGTCATCGAGTACAATAGATTATATTTTTGACCTGGTCCGGGCCAGCTTGTAACTATGTCGATTCACAAATATCATTATTAATTAGCAATCCAAATTAGCATACCCAAAATACCTCGTTTCCTACGGCGGGTGATTTAGCTTAGAGATTGAGACCTTGTTTTAGTGAGCCTGACAAATGGTTTCTGATTCATGGCACACGTCATTATTTCGAAAACAACACCCTCTTTGTGCTCAAAGATGCCGAAATCAAATAGATACTGCAAAGAAAGGGTTATGTTGCTGTGCTGCAATTTTTTACAGTTTAAGAAGGGTTGCTTGAATTGTGTACTGAAAGTAACATTAAGCCATTTTTAAATGCAGAAGAACTAAATATACAACCCTGGAACCCTTTCATTCAAAGTTCACGTAATTTTGACATTTTTAGAGATCAAATAAGTGCTGTTTTTGCCACTTTTTCTTCGTTCCTGTGCCATAAACGATGGAATGTACAACTCATTTGCAACGCACACAAGTGGGGCGTAATTTTTTTGGAAACCCTGTGCAGCTCGTGATTTAAAATTAGCCAATCAGAAAGTGCGCTGCAGCTCTCACTTGGTTCATGGATGAAAGTAGACTCGAAGAGAAAGCAAATCCCTTTTCAAATTATTTTTCTTCTTTTGTAGTGCTTTGTCTCCACTGCAGTGGATCGCTTCAGAAAGCCGATGACCGGAATGTGGCAAGAATTATGCTCAAAGGTAAGCGTAAGAATTTGTTGGGGAGACGAGACCTGCTTTGTCCGAGAAAACTTACGTGTCCCTTCGAGCAGTAGGTTATAGCTCATGCGCACTAGCGTTTTGGGGTTGAAGCTCTGACGGGTGTGTGAGCTTTAACGCACTGCACGGGGAGACACATTAGTTTCTTTGGGCAAAGCGTATTTCGTCTCCTCAACAAGAATGTTCCTTTGCCTGTTTGAAGGGAACACAAGCATATAAAAGTGGCTCAAGGCTCAAGGCACTGATCTATCAGATATTAAATTGCCCGAATATGGCACGCCACGTATCATAGCCGATTGTCTTTGCCCGGCTATTATTATCGAAGGCTTAGATTCGCTTAAATTCTCTCCAAGTTTAATTATGACTGGCAGGACACAGTTAAAGGGGCAGGGTCACGGAACCGTTAACAAATCTGTTATCTCTATAATCTACATTATTGCCCACACGTGACCATTGTGTTCTGCACAGATTTTGGTGGATGGGGTGAATCCACAATAAAGTTACTCCTAAAAATCCACCAATATCTCTGCAATCGTACAACATATGAACGTTTCGTTTGCTTCTCGACGAAGTTCAAGAGTCTGCCTTCAAAATATAACCTTTATTTTGAGAAAAATAGTGGAAAATCTCTGTGATGTGGCCTATCAAAAATACCGCAAAAGCGTCGTTTCGAAAGATGTTTGTTTACATTACGTAGACTTGCTTCAAGTCTATTCCGAGATATATCAGCACTAAGGAACATAGTTACTTCTGCGGGGGCGTAAACCTTGAAGAGGACGCTGCGTAGGAAAAGCGTTCAAGGTTTACGCCCCCGCAGAAGTAACTATGTTCCTTGGTGCTGATATATCTTGGAATAGTCTTGGAGCAAGTCTGACATTACGTGACCCTGCCCCTTTAAGATTAGATGAGAATGTATTCGAATCTTTGAGTTGCTTTAGATGCGACGAATCTGTCTTCCTTGACTCTGGCAGCTTCTCTCACCCATATTTTGCTTGTCTGTTGCTGTGATGATGCTTTAGGCAACTCTGTTTGTCCCGAAGAAGATACCAAGCCTTAAGGATTTTTTGAAAATATATGTGTCCCTTAGATAGAAATACATCCTACAAGGAATCAATGTTTTGTAACGCCTGTTGTCTTATTACATGCATATCTGCCTTTGATTAGTGAATCGAATTGAAGTAAAAGCATTTTCCTCCACTGAGACTCGTTCAAGAGCTATCAAAACATGCACTTATTCTATGAATCCTCATATTACGACAGATGGCTAAAATATCTGTCTTGTTCTGTTGTGAGTATCAAAGAGATTGCTTCAGGTAATCGCAGAATGAAAACAGTCTACGTTACTTTGTTTTTTGGAGTTATGCAAACAAATTTTGCTGCGGGAAAGGTCATTAATAAAATCACGGATGGCGGTTGGAAGCCAAATAAGGCTGTGCCTGAAACTGCTTAAAGTAAGTCTGTTAGAGTCTGAGAATTTTGGAAAACTTTATGCTCCTGAGATGTGTTCCTGAGATGTGTTCTCAAATGTGTTCCTGAGAGTGAAATATCTTTACTCTTAGAATCTGTTTCTTAGTATTTTCCATTTTAGTGTAATGGAGGACAAAATATAGATATTGCACGCTCATTTTATGTTGGAGGTAAGGTCCTTTCAATGGCTTAGTCAATTTATATATACTAGATTCACACTGACACAGTTAAACCAGCTCTATCTAAACGACAGAGCAGAAGCTGCGCACGCATGCGTGAAAACTCGTAACTTTGAGCCCCCTTAGCTCCCTGCAACAGATCCCAAAATTAGGCAACACTCGGTATTTTCTTCCTAGGACATAAAACTTCTGACTTATCACTTCAAAACGCTTATTGGTCCAAACACTTCCCTATCTCAGGTTGGTCGATGACGTCATTTTACGCAGTTTCTGCTCTGTCTATCTTAACCAGTTTAAATTTCAACCAATCAAATGACTAGATTTGTTTTGTTGACCAAACAGAAGGCCCTATTTAAAACTCTGGTTTAATTTAAGCTGTTGTAACTTGCAGTGTGAATGGGGCATTAGTAGTTATGTCTCATGGCATCGAGAGATAGATCATCCGCAATTAAGGGTGAATTATTTTCTTTAGATCCACAGGCGAGGTTCTTAAAACTTTCGTTTTCGAAAACACCGAAAACGATCAGAAAACGTCAATCAAATTTTCTAAAAACTCTATATGATTGGGCAATATGAATTCTTTTCATGATAATTTGGGAATTCAGAAATCGATCAGTTGTCAACATTGGCTCTAAGATGAGAGAACTGTAACATCATTTTCAATGACAGAGAGCAATGTCTTTCCTTTTCTAATTTCATTAAATTTATATGATGTAGGTTGTATCCCTGTGTTGAGGGAATTAAAAAGACTGTCAGAGAAGCGTCATGAAGTGGAACAGGCCTGGAATTCTAGGCCACCGATGAGGCTTTTTCGTAGGAGCTTTCTCGGGAACATTCCTCGTAATGTTTTGGGTGAAAGTGGTCAATTTCAGACAGCAAAAAGACCCAAAATTGATTTTACGTTCTAGCTTTTCAACAGTCATATCATTATTCACAGCTATGACTTTCAGGGGACAATAACCTTTCAACCGCCATGGGTTGTGTCAAACTCACCCGGTAATACCTCTCATAAATTTGGATGAAAGTGGCCAATTTCGGACAGAAAAAGGCCCAAACTGATATACGTGCTAGCTATTCAACATGTTTATGATACTGCTTTAACTTTCAGGGGACTTTCAGGGGGCAATAACCTTTTGAATGCCTTGCGTTTTTTTCTGACTCACCCGGTAGTCTCACACTATCTTGTTTCGTAACAGATGCTGCTGGAAGACCAGTGAACTGGGATAAAGGAAAGAAGAAAGATTTTGCATGCAGTGACCGTTGTGTAAGTATCCTCGTTTCCTTCTCTCTTCACAGCCCTACACTTATGTCTGTCTTTTAATGAACTGCTGGAATGAAAAGAATAAGATTCAAATGGAGAACAAGGAAGCAGTGTAATCTTTAGGACAAGAAAAGTAACGAAAAAAAAGCATACAAACGGTCAAAAGATTAGAAGGGGCATACCAAATCATGCAGTGGGCCTAAAATTTGTATGGGTTTTTGAAAAGAATTGTGCCACATTTGTGACCCTTTTTGAAACCTTGCTTGAGTAAATATGACAAGTGGTTACTGATTTACGACACAATAAAGTCAAAATGATTGTTTGCTTCAAAACATCGCCTTCTTTATTCTCCGGCGATGTCAAAGTCAAAGTAAATATTGAAAGAAGGCTTTTAGCATTGTAGTTGGATTTGATTTGATTTGAAAGAGGGTTTATTGTTGCTTTCTATTTGTTTACATTTCAATGCCATTGATATTTTCTGTATTTTACACTATACATTATAGAGATAGCGCGGCTAAGCCAGAAAGTGATTCTGCGATTGGTACCCATTTATGAGTAGTAATCAGTATGGTTATAACCACAGCGAGGATTAGACTTATTACATTCGTCCTTGTTTTCGCTCCATTTACTCCAACGATACCCCCACTATACCCATTCCGCTTCAACGAAGGACTCATAAGTTTTAGCGGAATGACTATAACAGTAAATAACAATTCAATTCAATGGAGCAAAACTTAGCCGAAAGTCATCAGTCTAAGCAAGGATTGCTTCCAAATTTTTAGCAGCGCAAGGTCTCAGGGCCGATACCAACCATGAATTCATAAGGGGGCGGAAAACCAAAATTTTCCGACGATAAAACCATCAACAACAACAGCAACAACAACAGTTTTAGGAAGACACGTTAACTCTATGCATTATATTACCGATCTAACTCCTCAGGAACTAAACTTTTGCCATATGTTGCATTCCAACCTTCAAATCAACAAACTTAGTGAATATCAATGAAAAATATGCCGTAAATTCAATTATTTCTATTAGATTTTATTTTTTAACAGTAATAAATTCATCTTTTTTTGCATCATTTCTCCTCAAAATCCTCCAAAGCTAGTCATTTAGATCACAAATATTCCGACAAGAGAGCAAAATTTTCCGATGAATGGTCTCCTGGGGGGGGGGCGCTCCCCCAGCCCCCCCATTTGCTTCGGCTCTGCAAGGCCTACCTTTCACCTCAAGGTTTTGGAAGGCGTGTTATTTTTAACTTCGAGCTCCTTGTCTCTGCTGACAGGAGTAGCTTGTTTTCACCTTGCAATTGTTTTGAGGTGACGCCAAGGGGGGTTGTTGATTGAGCTTTGCCAGTGAATAGCTCAAGTGTAAGGGACATGTGATTTTCGAATTTCTTTTCTTTTTCTGTTAACAAAGGGGTCTGTTGCTATCATTAATTTGCTCTTTGCATCAAATTAACTGACGAGCGCGCGATAAAACGCGTTTTAGTTATTCGAAGTTTTTCTTTCTCGCAGTTACTGGTGAGTTACTAACTTATTTCTTTCCTTTCAGATATCAAGATTAATTTCTATTTCTTTTGCAGGTTTCAGCAGTTTTCTCTCTAGCCCCATTTTTGTTTTGATGGTTGTTGTCTAATATAGGAGCTAACAGTGTTTCTTCTACGGATCCCGATGTTTTTGTTGTGTTTATTGCTTTGGTATGACGAGTCCGTTTCAAGGCTATTTTATCAATATTATCATTAAAATCACTATCTACCAACCCATCTTGCGTGTTCTCTATCCAAAAAGCGTAGTTTTTGATACATCTCTTGTGTGGATTGGAGCGTGGAGAGATCAGTAATTTGGTGCTCTTTAACTGGAACAAAATCAGCCATTTTCCATCGTGATTGAACAGGAGAAAGCAGAAATGAAAAACTTTCCAAGATCGTGTTGCTTTTCGTTATTGATGAATGCAGGGCTCGTCTTTAGAGGTATTTTTATTTTTAAACGAAAGACAGATGTTACCACCAAATTGTTTATCTATTTTTAGTTCGCAGCCAATATCAGTATTCCTTTCCACACACCGGAAGAACACTTCTTGAATTGGAACAAGAGTAAATTCGACTGGCCACAGTTCGATCCAGTGAGTATGCGCAATGAGCAATAATTTTCAAAAAGCTACTGTAAAGTTGTGTCACTTTTTACTTTGATCTGAATGACATGGAAGAGATTTCAGGTATTTTGCTGTAATTCTACCGAAGGCGCCAAAATGAATTATGCACTTTTGACAGGCAACGATTAAGTCGTATGCTGAACCCATTTGAAAGTTTGTTAGTTAATCTTTAACTAAGATCCTCAAGTAGATGCTAGTATTTTTTGTACATTTTTATGGATGGAATATAAAAATATTTCCAAGACGATGCAAACAAATGTATTTCTTTCTGTAATTTCAGTAATTTCAGGAAATGAAAGGGAATTAGAAGACAGACAGTAATGAAGCGACATGATGAATTCAAACAAGCATAAAGCTTTGATCAACTTCTGAATTCCGAAATCTATGCGAAAATGTTTCCCATTTGTCCACTCATGTTGAGCCTTTAGAAAATTTGATAAGCGCTTTTAACTGTTTTCAGTGTTTTTGAAATCGAAAATTTTAAAGAACTCGTTTACAGCTGCATAGAATTTTAAACGTTTCGCAAAGACTGGAGCCCTATGTTGTGACGGTAAAAGTCAATACTGATGTGATTGAAACTTAAACAAAAGTCAACTCATTTTTTTTGAAAAAGTAAACTTTCATTTTCTACTTCAGAGAAAATTGCGAAAAGACATTCCATTACTGCATCCTGATTGTGCCAAAATGGAAATAACAAAGAACACTCAAGAGGTTACGTTTTGTAAACATTTCTTCGACCATTTGAAATTCTCCTTTCTTTTTTTTTTGACTTCTTGTTGTAGCTCTAATTTCGATAATTTTGAATTGAAATATATATTCTGTTAATTATCTTTTTCTTGCTATTATTGATTGCTCTATATCGTTGTCATTTGTTTGTAGGTCATTATCATGGTGGGTTCTCCAGCTTGTGAGTATTTTAGTGTATGGCTTGAATCCTTCAAACCTTTAAAAACGTTGGGGTAAAATTGTATCACATTTTCCCGTCAATTGAGCGACTGGAGAGGAACTTTGGGTAATTTGCTTTAATTCTGCTCTGGTAATTTTTTAATATATTGATTATTTTCAAAATAGCGGCATTTTGATTATTTTGTAAGAATTCATCAAAGATTTTGAAAAATTCATCGTAAATCTTGAATTACTCGAAGGAAATTGATACATTCAAGGAAAGCATAGTTCTACAACCTTATTGCAAGTGGAAATCTGTAGCTTTTCTGGTTAAGGACTTAGAAATTTTTGTTGACGTCACCACTTCAAAATTGATAAATGCTGCCATTTTGAAACTAACAAAGACATTTTACATTTTTTTTTTACATTTTAAAATTCTTTACCCAGGGATACAATTCAGTTTGTAACTGTTTTACAATGTACCCTGCAACTAAAAATAAAAATAACCTAATAACAATAATCGTCTAATCCTATAAATATACAAAACACCTATTAATAAAAACTTGAATAGAAAAACGGAATAATTAAAACCAGCTTTCCTTGAATATACATCAATAGACATTGAATAGACATCAAAAATAATCACGGCAGATTTACGAAAAATTACCGAAAGTTCTTTTCAAGACTTTAATTCAAAGAAAAATTTTACAGAAGTTTACTGCCAACTTTTTCAAGGTTTTTTCTCTTTGTAGAGTATTTTTAAGATTTAGAAGTTGTTATAATTCATACTGTAGTCTCTTGTTGTATTTCAGTTTTTTCTCATATAGTCGAAATTGTTTGACGGAGACGCGATTTTATTCATTTAGGAACCAATCGAAGTTGCTTTCTGTTGTAACGCCACGAAATTTGTGCTGATTTCGCTGCCAATTCACTTTGAGTGAAAGAAACATTAAACACCATGTTGATGAACAGCATACATTTTGATTTGAAGTTGTTGGTCGCCCCAAGTACCTGAACGCTGCTGAGAGAAAATGCTCTGACACCCGAGATCCTGAAGGAAATTTTTCTTGGCAACTGCAAAATTGATTATATATTGTAAATAAATAAACTTGCAGTAGCGGGATAACTTATAGTCAAAGCAAGAGTAATGTGACCAGTATAATCCTAAATATTTGATTTTTCCAAATCATTAATGGATTATTATTCGAATAATAATTCGAATAATGATGTGACATGTCTTGTAAGGCCCTCGCACTGCTAAATACATGGAATGCCTTGTTTTGTCTTCCTCAAGCACACACATCCGCTGAACCATTGTCCAACTTACACAGTGTATGGGCGGTCAGTTGTTTGAAACATTATTATTATTTGATTCTTGAAAATCAATTTTTGATTATTATACGATTAATATTCGCATAATCTATTTCAATCGGTCACACTACTCTTGCCTTGACTGTAATGACGAAAATCAAATTCATTTTTCTTTGCTCAGGTGGAAAGTCATCCTTTTCAAAGAAATATCTCATAGCGAAAGGCTATGAGCACATTAACCGGGTATGAATCTGTTGTTTTTTATCTTTTTTTAAATTAACTTATTTTAACTGTCCATCAAACATAAATCTGATATAGCTACCAACAAACCATTTCCAGACCGAGCTATGAAGGCCACATTTTTATGTGAAGATCAACAAAGTTTCAGTTAAGTTTCAATTTCATTTGATTATCAGTCCATCCCACATATAACTCTATACAATTGCAATAGAATTAAATACAAATGTGATACTAAGACTGGATCCACGCGATACTAGCAAATTTTTGAAAGCGGTGAAAAATGTGAGGGATAGACCTCCCGTTCACACGAAAACGGCACATTTGCTGGCAGATTTTGAAAACATTGAATTTGGAAAAAGAACTCTTATTTTGAAAACATCATCATACTCGCAAATGATGAAAGCGGAATATTTCTTGTTGATTTCGGAACAAGTTTGATCGATTCTTGAAGCTTGGGTACATTTCTTTGTCATCAAAATCTTGCAACGAGTTTGTTACCGTCAAATTTCCTACCGTTTTCAAATTGTTCTGGCATTGTATGAAGGATAGCAAAAATTTTGCTTCTATCACATTTTTTACCGTTTTCAAAATGTGCCGGCATCGTGTGAACATAGTCTAGAGTTAACTATATCAAAGGGATACAGAACTACTGACTAAAAATAAAGGAATAAATTTGGCAAATATTCGACTATTTGTACGTAGATAATGAGGTAGTTACAACGTTTCGAGCTTAACTCTTCACTCTCCTGATGAAGAGTTAAGCTCGAAACGTTGTAACTACCTCATTATCTACGTACAAATAGTCGAATATTTGCCAAATTTATACTTCTATTGATACAATCGACGTACAACACGCTCAACAACTTTGTTTTCTAAAAATGAAGAAGGTGACATCATGTATCTGTATATATGACGAACTGATTAAGGAGGAGCTCTAATCGAGAGAAATCCCCAGAGCCTCCCCCATCTCTAATAGCAAACGTTAGTTTATAGATAGGTCTTTGGCCAAGATAGTGTAAATTTCTGAAATTGATGTTATCTTTATAGGATACAATGGGGACATGGCAAAAATGTGTTGCTGCATGTCAGGCAGCTATTTCACAAGGCAAAAGCGTTGTTGTTGATAACACAAATGCGGATAAAAAGACTCGACAAAGGTTTGTGATTTTGTATGATTCTTCAAATCTATTTCATCTTCCTCGTACTTAGATAGTAACAGTTTTTAGTGCATCACGTAGATGTGACTAAGAGCAGCAGCAGTCTCCATGTTTTGATAAAAGATCATATACAGGGTGTCTCAAAAAAATTGTCCGACGTTTGATAAAATATTGAAAAATAAGGACAACATGAACTGGCTCCTGGAAAGATAACCCTGTTCTTAAGATTATGAATCGTGCAAATCGGTTGAAAATTCACTGAGTTACGAGCTCTCGAAGATCAAAAATATGCGATAGCTGAAACCAGAGACCCCCCCCCCCAGATTACTGGTATTGCAAAAAGCTCAAAGACGGAGGTAAGAGAAGCTTATCCAATGCCATACCTCTCGTTGATATCAGAGCAAACCAAATAGGACTTCTAAAGTAAATTATTTCTTGCGATCATTCTCTAAATTTCCCAATATTGCGCAAGTCCAAAAACAGTGGTTCAGAACATAATCGGCGAGAGACTGAATCTGTTTCCTCAAAGCATCTATATGCTTGACAGCTAGGTTATCGAAAACCTGTTTGAATCCAACTTGGTTCGCCCTGAAACAATTGAGAAATAGCAGAAACGACGGCCTATAGGGCTTTTACCAAAAATGCCTTTTCGAGGCCTCTGGTTTCAGCATTCGCACAAATTTGAACTTCAAATGCTTGTAACTCTGGAATTTTTAGCGGATTTGCAAGATTCTTGTGTCAAAAATTAATCTAAAATCTCATAAAAAGGGTGACTTAACTAAGGGTGCATTCAGCGTATCGTTATTTTTTAGTATTTAATCAAACGTCGAACAATTTTTTGAGACACCCTGTACAGGGCTGGGGGAGGTTTGCAATTGTTTGATCCGTAAATATCATTGGTGCGCAGGGTGTCCCAAACATGTGCGCAATTTGAATGGCTACTGCGGAGGCACCATAAATCCAGTTTTCCACTTTTTCAAAATTTTAATGGACTAGGTTTCTACTTTGAGTTTGGCACTGAGTCTGAGCAAATGTGACAAGTGGTTGCTGATTTATTGCGAAAGAAAGTCAAAATCAGTGGTTGTTTCACAACGAGAGGATTTCAGCCTTGTTTCGTAGGTTTTTTACCTGTTGTGCTTAATTGCACGAACTGCACGTTTTTCGACCGTAAATGAAGTGATCATTATCATTATTATAAGCCTTACGATAAACCATGTGTCACATCGAACTGAAATAGGAATGCAACAACAAGAACAGTTGAATAATTTCCATTAAAATCTTGTTGTATGCTGATACTGATGATGATGATGATGATGATGGTGATGATGATGATGATGATGATGATGATGATGATGATGATGATGATGATGATGATGATGATGATGATGATGATGATGATGATGGTGATGGTGATGGTGATGGTGATGATGATGATGATGATGATGATGATGATGATGATGATGATGATGATGATGATGTCTGATGATGATGTTGATGATGATGATGATGTTGATGATGATGATGATGATGATGATGATGATGATGAAACGTTCCTTTTAGGTACGTTTCAGTTGCTGCTGCCAAGAACATTCCTGTCCGCTGCTTCCAAATGATGACGTCCTTCGACCATTCACTCCATAATAACAAGGTTAGTGACGTTTTTTTAGTCTCTTGGGGCCTGCTTAGTTTCTTGGGGCTGACTTGTCTTCAGGTGGGATCCTAATTATCTGGTCACAGCCTTGCAAACATCAGGTCTTGTATGCCGTGTTTGCCGCCTTGCCGAGATCCCGGATATCGAGCACCCGAATCCAGCCTTAAACGGGTAAACTTTTCTCATATGAAGGGAAGAAACCTGCCAGCCTGCCTGTGACGCACGTGCAGTATCACATTTGATGCCAAGGACCTGGCTTGCGCATATCCTTTCTTTTATAAGATTGAAAGAACCGGAAAATATTTCCTTTCCCATGTAAACCTTGGCTCGTTTAGAGGCGAGTCATCTCGCTAACGGGCCAACCCGCCCTTACTGACAGATGGTAAAATATATTCTTTGAACAGAAAGTGTGTCCTCCATCCTTCCTCATCAATTTTGAAATCATATATTGTTTTCGCAAGCAGACTGGTAGTAAAAGTTCAAGTGCGATTCAACTTCGAGTGCAGAAGCTTGCCATTCATGTTTGATGGCATGAGTGAGTGCTTTCACTCGCTTGTTATTCAGCCCATAATTTCCGTGGAATCCTTATTCATCACAGTATCCCTGGACAAGTCCTGCGTGGCTACCCCGTGGCTGCATGGCAGGACGAAACATTCGCAATTCATATGATCAATATCATTCGTACCATATTTGCTGTCATTTTGTTGTCTTGCTGTGTTCCTGTTCTCCACTTAAAACTTACACCATCGTAACTGCAAGCATCCTATTCTCATTGGGTTGACAAGCACCGTTTATATGGTAGTCTGTCCTTTTTCCGTTCGCAATGCAACAGGCTATGCTTTTGGCCATAGAAACATGCTTTCACCTTTGAAGGGTCTGTTTCATCCAGCATTCCTTGCATGTGCTGTCTCTTTGTTGGCCTTTGTCGTCGCCATTTTCGTGGCCCATGAAAGTGGCGATAGCAAAAGCCAACCGAGACGGCATATGCAATGCATGCTGGATGAAACAGACCCTCTAACATTGATAAATCTTTCAACGTCATTTGTGGAAATAGAAATTTGAGGAGCCTCGGCGAACTCCGATTGGAGTTCTTCGAGCCTCCTCGTAGCAGCAAGATCACTGTGCTTGGGACTCGAATTCCGAGTGAGTTACTTCTTTTCGTTTCCCTGTGCAAAGGTCGGGCATGTCGTTGGGCTTCTGTGTAGTGGATTCGTCTTCATCTTCTTCCTCAACTGTCTCTAACAGGCGTGATTCTTGTGATTCTTCTTCTGCGTTCATCGTGGAAAGCGTAGTGCTTTTTAAAGTGGATGGACACATGCGCAAAGAAATCCTGAGGTGGAATACGGGCTTTGGCGCTAAAATACGGTCGTGGGACCATTGTTATTTGTTTCTTTAAATAGGATCAAGTGATCGGAAGTGATCTCTTATCAGAAAGCAATAAACTGTGCAAGCACAGTGAGCCTCGATTCGGAGAGGAAGCGAGGAAGAAACTCTACAGGTCTGGCTACAGCTATTGTTGTAATCCAGACGTCATATGAGATTTGTTCGTTTGTGCCCACTTCTTCTTATTAGAAATCCTTTCGTCAACAATGATCAGGAGACTGATGCACTTCGCATGTGATATATGATTGATGTCATCATGATATAAAGTTTCATTTTCACATCGCTTCATCATCTTTCTGTTTTGAACTATTCTCTGAATCTCTTCATCAAATAGTTAATTCTTTAAACTTTTTCTTTAACTGACGTTGCTTTTTGACTAAGTTTTTCTTGGACTAATTGTTTCTTCAGTTACTCACAAGCTACCGTCATGTGCCTTATGTGTGTTCGTTTAAAAGGAGGTGAATATTGTTCAGTGTGACATGGAGTTGCTTGACTCTTTTGAAAAAAAAATTGTAATGGCTCATGGTAAATCCTGGAAAGTAGGTCAATGGGGGCTTGTTTGTAGAAATATATTTTAGGGTGGAGCTTATTTGAGAGGATGGATTTACAGTATTCGAGGGAGACTTGGACTTGTTGAATGGAATACTGGCATTCTAGCTGATAAAGGAATGGAGAACAGTGAAAACTATATAGATTTTGAACGAGAATTCATAGGAATTGTGATAATACAGACAAACATAAACAATACATTGATTTATAACGACCATAAACATGATCCCAAGACCAACAATTTTTAATTTAGAAAAGTGGAATTCATATACCTCCTTGGGTGCCTACTCGAAGAGGCGTATTTATCAAAACTATTTCTGAGGTGGAGGCATTCTCAACGGGGGAGGAAGGGTAGAGGGTTAGTCGAAGATGGGAGCTTAGTGGAGGATTTATGGTATTGTCAGCTTTAGACGTTATTAGCAAAAGAGGAAAGCATTTACAATGGGGATAATATTATCTTTGATGACATCATTGGGTTTGGCTTTGATTGCGGTCAGAGTGGTCAAAGGTTATGGCAGGGACGTAGGAAGCATCTCAAACTTCGAGGGGACTTTTTCCTTAAGGAAAACGGCACATTTGTGGAAAATGAAAAGGGCAAATCTTTGTTTATTGCAAAATCTTGGGGGCAAGTGCCCCTAGTGGCCCCTCCGTTCCTACGTCTATGGTTTATGGTCTTGTGTTTTTTTGTTACCATGACAGATAGGGCACAAGTGTGTATCAGTGTGAAATGTTTTCAGTAGCGAGCCATCTGAACATATTTTTCTATGTGTGTTTTGGACTTTACTCTTAGTTGGTAGCATAGCTGGTAGCGAGCCTCCTTATAACTGGCTCTCTCTCTTTGATGACTTTAGAATGTCAAGAGTGAGCCACTTTAAGTTCACATCCACCTTAAGATGTAAACTTCTAATGAGGATATCCTTCGAGGGAGTAAGAAAATGACGTTGTAAAACTAGGTGTTAACATTGTTAATTGAATGCTGCCATGGTTTTGTAGGACGGTTGCAGACTTATCGTTGATGAAGTTTTTGTACATATCCTCCAAAATAATTAAGGAATCGGAGAGGCTTCAGTCATACAAAGTGAATGGAATGAAGGTGTTTTTAAGAAGGGGGTTCTTTTGAGGGGATGGCAATAATTCAAGTTTCCAAGTCATGCCGAAAGGACACACCTTTGATGTTTTGCTACAAAACGATACAAATATATGATTAAATAATTTAGTAATTAATGCAAATATAAGTAGTAAAGTTCTTCAAATATGTTTATGAATATCAAATGAAATTTATGATATCCTATTTTGATCGGTTTTATATTTTTGTCAACCTTGTGACTTTGAAATATTGATACCTGCGCTTCAAAACCAAAAGGGGAACTCAACTGAAAAATGAAAATTGAGCCAGTATCTCGTAGACTTCATCTGTTATAACTAGGTTCCATATGCTCTAGCCTGTGTGCAGACTTGAATTGAGTTGCATGGAAAATTAATTTTTTTTTCAGATTTTGTCCTTGTAGCGTTCATTGCGTATCTTAGTATCGCTTTGTCATCTCTGTTTTGAAGAGCCATGCTCACTCAAGGTCAGATTGTCTGAAAGTAAAATTGAGCCTGAGCAAAGACCATGTATCCACTCTCCAGTGGTTGAAATGATAGAAAAGTTTTATTTCAGTTGAACTTTCCTGTCAGCTCAGCTCTCGGGGGGGGGGGGGGACACTTGTCTGCTATCATGCGGGGAGGTGCCACTGGAAAATCCGAATAGCTATCCTATCCTAACACAGGTCGATTTTGGTAAATCAGTTCAGTCTGCAGTCAGGCTAATATGCTAAAGCTTTTATTTTGCCCTTTCTTATTAGGAGGGGTAGGGGGCACTAGAAATACTCAAGCAGGGATGTAGGAAGCATCTCAAACTTTGGGGGCATAACACTTCAAGGGCCCTTTTGCCTTAAGAAAAAGGGGCCATTTTCTAAAAATATAAAGGTTACTTCATTGTTTATTGCAAAATCTTGGGGGCATGTTCCCCTAGTGCCCCCGGTTCCTACGTCTATGTGCTTGAAATTCTAGAAATTTCTTCTCTTGCAAGTTCAATATCCAAAAGGGTAATGTTATTTGATCATTAAAAGGTCAACTCGATCTTTTAATGCTATCCCTGCCACTTTAATTCGGGGTGTTTTTAACTTGTATTCAAACTTGCTATATAAAATATATTGTAAATATTGTAAATATTTTGTTTATTTATTTGCTCTTTCCTTTTCTTTTAACCGTTGTAATTTTCCTTTATTTGTGGCAAATATATACTTACTTACTTATTATGTTAATAATTCATTTTTTGTACCTTTGGAAAAACATCATTGTGCCCCATGAACACTTATTGCTTGTGCCTTAGTTTTCACTAGTACCAGCTTAGCCACTATATTAGATCTGGTACCTTATTCAGGAGGGTTACATTGCATGTTGTGGGGATCTATCCCAAACTTCAGTTTAATGCAAGGTTGTCGGTTATTCTAGTAAGGAACTGATTTTAAGGTAGGAGTATTTTCCAAATTTCCAAAATTATATTAGCCGGATCACAGGTGGCATCAAATATTAAAGAAATTGTAAAAAAATAGTAAAAGATGGCACACTCACGCTGTTTTTCTTGCCGTATTCATGATATGCTTTCCTTGACCATGCTTGGAAACATTGTTTTGAAAGAATAGGTGACCAATGGGCCTATTCTTTCAAAACAACGTTTGCAAGCATGGTCAAGGAAAGAATATCAGTAATACAACAAGAAAAACAACGTGAGTGAGCCATCTTTTACTATTTTTTTACAATTTCTTTAATATTTGATGCCACCTGTGGTCGGATATAGATATGACATGTGATTTCAGTTTCAAAGCAATTGTTGTTCAATGTACTTTTGTAAGGTTCTGCATTTTTATATATGGTCTTTGAAATGGTGGGGAGCAAATTAAAGTGCCGTCAAATACATCTGGTGTGCTTAGGGCATCGTAATACACATGGGAAAAGCACATTATTGCTATCATCCCATTCAAGAACAATGTAAACAGAATCCAACATCTTTTGAGCTTCCAAACTCTCATTACTGGCATATTGAAATAGTAAGACTCAACCTTGAGAGAGATGACATTGAAGAATATTTCAACAGCCAATGCAGCTGAAACTCTCGTTGAAGCAACTTTCAATAAAAACATCCCATCATAAACATTGCCGTCTGTGTCATGGGCGTAATAGTACTGAAGTAATGCCATTGCAGCACAGCTGACAATAATTGATGCAGGCTCTGTTACCATGTTCAACAAAGTCAAATCTGACATGAGTCTGTTTCGTTTTGGGGTCATGAATTCTGTCAAGGTCCGTTTCTTGCCTCCAAAGAATTTATGCTGTAAGAAATCTAGGTATGGGAGGGTTGCTCTCTCAAGTGTGCATAAAATTCCAAAAATTATTGATAATATTATATACCCAGGGAATTCATTTACTTGTATTTGCAGCATTCTGTAAAGCAAGGAGATAGCAGTGTACATTGCAGTGAGAAAGTAAACTGATCTCCCAGGATGGTTCAGTTTGTACATGTATTGTGCACTCTTTCTGGCAAACATCTTTGGAAGGGCTGTGATTAGAGGAACAAAACTAGCGAAAACGACCTTTCCAACACTCTCCATGCCTTTATACATTGGGTTTATCCATAACATGAAGATAAGTGCCACTGGAATGCCGATGATAAACTGTGCCATTAACTGGAATGCCAATCGAGGCACGCTGTGAACTTGGCTCTTCAAATGGGTTGCGACTTTGATCGAGTTGAATATCGTTATGGTGGCAAATAATGCATACGATGGGTAACTGTACCATGCTGCGAACGAATTCATAAAGATTGCAATGAAGACTTTGTAGACCCCATCTGTGAGACTTGCAAGGATATTCCAGCTAAGAATATTGCTCTGCTTGATCGTAGACCAGCCGCAAACGAGTAGAAGTGTCAGGAAATGCCATGATTGAATCGTTGCTGATGCGATCATACTTGACATCATCCTAATCCTGCGAATATAATCAGGGATTTTTCTCCAATCTTCTTTGTAACTGTAACATATATCAGCTAAATTGATATCCAAATAGATGACGATCGTCAACAATAGGCCAAGGATGGTCCCAGCTGCAAAAGATGTCTGCAAAACGCAGAGGACACTGTTTAGAAGAGATCGCCAATGCTTTGGCCGGCCTGTTTTCCAACTAAACTCCCCAAGTCTGTCGAATCTTTGGTACTGAGTAAGATCTGGAAGCATAAGGGGCTCATACTCGCGATAAACCAAATCATTGCTGTCATGTTTTTCGAAATCTTCAAGCTCATCGACTGAGGAAAGGCTTCTTTCCAGTTCTCGGTCATCATCTTCGCCCAGTCTTCTATCAATTGTTTCCTCTTCCTTCTCAGAAATTTCCGCGAATTCTCGACGATACACTCGGTGCTGTTTAGGCTTCATTTTGAGCTGTTCCTGTAAATAGATCAGGTTTTTGAGCAGTTTATATCCAGTTCCAACTCTGATATGTCTGAACTGGACTGGACGCCCTTGACCGCAAAAAGTTATTATTCATTGTCGTGGATAAACTTTCACTTTCTCCGAACCCACAAAAACACTGACCTTTGATCACGTGGGTTGATGGAAACAAAAAGTCACTTGTCTGCAAAGACGCGTATCTGCTTCCGTGTTCGTGGCAAGGCTGGAGAGGTAACAGAGAATGAAATACCTGCCGGAAACAGTGGCGGCTCCTGCTCTGAAAAATCCGAAAGAAGTGAGAGAGGGTGGATTTTGACGTAATTTTTTAATCTAAAGGTTTTTGGATTTGGGAGGACAAGTCCCCCCTGTCCCCCATGGCGCCGCAACTGCCATGGAACATGGCATAAAGAATGGTCAAAGCTAGTAAAGGAAATGATATTTGAATAAACGAGACACATCATAAGAATTTTTGATTGAATTACGTCTGCTCCTCAAACTCGCATTTTGGACTCGAAGAGATGCAAAGCCAGGATCTCCTAATGATTGAGCTTCTTGGGTTGAAAAGCAAGCATTGGCCAAGCTCTGTCCGTAAATCTGGGGGGGGGGGCAACGGCTGCCTGATAAAATCCCTTTATCGCAAAATTTTGCCGAAATGAAATAATATTTTTGCTGGAATACTTTTGGTTTTTGCAATAACGTTGCCTTTTGTCTATGGATGATTACGCTCTAAGGATGGTGGCAAGGAACTTTTTGCCAAGATGCATTGCGTTCTGTAGTCGAATTCCTATTACATCGTTAAAGATTTTTCGAACGCAGTGCGTATTGGTAAATAGTTCTTCGCTGCCTTCTTTGGCGTAATCGTCCATTGAATCAAAGCCATCTTGCACGTCATTCTCAACAAGAATTATCGAACAGAGAGCTCTGACAAAAACCCCTTTGAAGTCTTTTCATACAATTCACTTTTGAATTATTCAACAACTTCTTTCGTAATTTCAGTTTCGAGAGCTTACGACAACTGACAAGGACTACAAACATGTCGGACAAATTGCTTTCAATATTTACAAGTATGTTTCACTTGCATGCATCTTTTTCTTATTTCAAACTTTTTTCACCTCCACCGTACTCATTGTTATACAAGAAACTCGGCTCTGGGATTTGAAATAGGCTGGCGTATAATACCGAGTAACCCTCAAAAATCTTCCCATCTTTGAAATTTCATTGCACCAAGAGCACAACACAGATTTGAATGATTCCACTTCTAGTTGAAAGGTGAAAGATTTAAGTATTTTTGTGAATTTTTTCGCTGTCTTACCAGCAACAGAAGTATCGGCAGATTTAACTTTACTGAAATTTCATGTTTGCAAAATGACATAAAAACGGCCTAAAACATTGTTCAAAACATAAAAGACTCCTCGTACAGATCAATAAAGAAAATGCAATTGATCATGGGTGACAGATATCCACTGCACATTTATTGCCATGGGACCGCAAAATTTAAATATTTGTTTGAAAACTGCTGTGGTATAACTCTTGAGAGGGATGAAACGTCCGTTGCGTATTGTTCTGTGTAGGGAGAGTCCTTACAATTCAATCAATGTTTTGGGTCATTTTCAGTCATTTTGCAACCATGACATATTTGTAAAGTTAAATTTTGTGATACTTCCACTCCTGATAATACAGCAAGAAAGATCATAAAAATACTTCCATCTTTCGACTTTCAATTAGAATTTGAGTCAGTCAAATCTGTGAAGTGCTTTTGATACCATGAATTTTCAAAGGTGGAAATTTTTGTCTGGCTCACCCGGTAGACGATTCCGGAAAAGATGGCAGACCTCATTTCACACAGTGCATAATAGGAATATGCCCTATATTATAGTAACGCATGGCTATCAAAATTTACGACTGCAACATGAAGTTTTGACTGTAGCTGCGATAGGTTTAGGCCGTCGGCAACTTTTTCATCAAATCTATACAATTTTCAATACCTTCCATTCAGGCCAAATTTGATTTCATTGAATCAAGCACAACAAGGGATATAACTATCCGATGATTTGCGCTCTGGTCAAATTCAATTTTAGATATGAATTTGAATCACTGCACAAAAATCGCCACTTAGAAGTGAAAACTGCGGTTTAATGCTTATCTTTACAGACGTTACTATGTATAGGCTGGCGAGCTGATTTTGATGAAATAGGTCCTATGTCTTACACGCTATTTCCTTCTACAAAGAAGCAAAACTAGGAAAACCTCCAATGATTCGTAAAGAGACACTGTATCAAGCTACAAGAGTCAATGGGACGCGTGATAGTCTGGCTTTACTGGCAAAGGGGTTGCAAAATCTTTCTGGACTTTCGTTCCGTATTTCCGATGTTTACGTTCATTGAATCGAAGTATATTAGCTTTTAGGCGGATAACAACAGGAGTTATCGGCAGTCTGTAAACCATGGAATCATGAAATGACGGAAAGACACGACGAAATGCCGGAATAAAATGACGGAATCATGCAAAAGTGTAAGATATCTGTCTCGTATGTTCCTACTGAATATACGTAAACGACATACGAATGCTAAAAGTTGCCTTTTTTCTCAATGGAAAACCAAAACTTTGGTAACACCTTGAGTAACACCTAAGCTGTCAAATTCTTCCGACTTAAATAAACTCTTGGTCTGCTGCCAAAAATCAATGAAACTTAATCCTCACCAAAGACTGATTTGTAAATCGTTAAATTCTTCAGCTTATCTTCGCAAAAGGGGGGCTTTTTCCCCCATTCGAGTCTAGATGCCTTTATTTTCAACATATCAAACTGCAATAAATAATTTTTGATCACGAACTCACGAGTGGATAGTATCGAAGTCATGTCATTGCATGCATAACTAAGCCAAATAATGCTGTGCATACATATATGGGGACAGGGGTCTCTTCATAGCGTGCCGAACGCACCGGGAATCCCCCACTACTTTTCTTGTTTTTGTGAAGTCACGTTACTAAAGTTTTGGTTTCCATTTAGAAGAAAAGAAAATTGGGGCATTCGTATCGTGTTAATAAGTTTAGGAGGATACTGTCATATCATTCCATCGTTTCCGCATTTCGTTCCGCCGTTTCGTGATTCCGTGGTTTACTCTCCCGTTGAAGTAAACAACGTTTGTTCAATTGTTCACAGGGTTCAATTTAATTGGCTATAATAGCAATCTTTATTTATCTGTAGAGCTACATAAAACCTGTACGTTACATCTAGCCTGTACAAAGCTATCTTCCAATCAACAACCTCGAATTAGACTCTGGTTCACTGATTTCGAGCCTATTTCAAAGATTTGCTGCTTGCAGCGCAAATCAACTATGCTGGGTTCGTACCTCCCAGTAAACTGATCACAATTCGTCGTGAATTTCGCTCGTTTTTTCTAAATTTTTGATATCAAAATATTTCTATATTTTTCATATCAACCCTCTCCCTCACTCTGTTTAGGGAGCGATTCAATTCAATCAATAATTCGTTAAATAATTCATTTCATTAGATGAGTAGGTAAAAAAGTTTACCTCATTGCGAGCGAGCACTCGGACGAATTGTAATAAGCCTAACCTTTAAGCCAAATTTGATCAATTTGATTTCCATACAGTCTGAAGTTGCAGCATTCCCTTGAAGAACTATGAGCGACAATGGATCTTTAGTGTATTGAAAGAGGGCTTTATAAAGATTTTAGTCTCATATATTTGAATCATTTTTCCATAGGAGTTCATTCGAAGAGCCCCGGCTGAATGAAGGATTCACAGAAATTGTCAAGGTTAACTTTGTGCCATTTTTCACTGATAAGAGGAAAGAAAAACTGTACTACAGTTTTCTTTGATGTATTTTTGAAATGATTTGTAAATAGAACGGATAAACAGATATGCATTCAAAAATGCACTATTCATGAATGATGGTATGAAACGTGGATGCTTAATTTTTGACATTTTCTAATGTTATGTTTCATCTTTCATTTGAAGGGTCGTTTAGAATCAGGGACGTAGGAAGCATATCAAATTTGGTGGGCACGACGCTTCGCGGGTATTCTTTCTTTTAGAAAAAGGGGCACTCCCTAGTGATAAATAGGGCACTTCTTTGTTTATTGCAAAATCTTGGGGGCACCTGCCACCGGTGCCCCCCGGTTCCTACGTCTATGATTAGAATCTGAATTCTTCCCCAAAAAGTCATCAGTGTTCGGAATACAGGCGTACGTTTAGGTTCAAAAATAGACATTTGAAAGTTATACACATTACGACGCTTTGTTTACACATATTTTGTGATAAGAAAGTCTTTTTAGGAATCTCATCTTTCATCAAAAGAAAATTAAGAAATCTCAGTGCTCGGACAAAATTACTTCGACAATGCTTTTGTCTAGAACCAAGGAATTTTAAAGCATATGACCAGCTTATTTCTACTCATTTCTTGTATTTCCCTACTCGAAAAAAGTTTTGTGGCACGGCTCCATAAAGCTTCATTGTCAAATGTTCACGAGGTGACAGGATATAACTTTGAAGAGACTTTCAATACTAGGTCAAATTTCAAGTTTCTTTTAATAGAATACTTGTATTAAGACGGGGATTATAAACTTTCGTTTTCTGTTTATGCAACATTTGCTGAGCGGAGAACAGAAGTTCCAGCTTTGCTCGTTGTTACGAAGACAACCAGTTTTCTGCTATGTACTCCAAAAAAGTGCCCCACCCTTCTATATCATATATGAACCGAAACTAGACTATTAAGCCTATCCGTAGGTTTGGATTACGCTAGCTCCTCCATAGTGGCAAAAAGTTGTATCCTCCGCAAAAGAACAAAGCAGTGAAGCGCAACTGCGGTGTCCAACCATCCATGAAATAAATTGGCATGCGTCGTGGACTGAGGTTGAAGATCTTAGGCTGCCTTCACATTGCACAATCTTTTGTAAACGCTTATACGCTCGTGCAGAAATCCGCCACACTAATCCCGTAGAGTGCTCAGAATGTAAGATACTTGCATGAGTGGCAGGACACTACCACGAGGTTTAATTAGGTTGTATTTGATTCTTTGTTTACCTTGAAATGGCATAAAATTATCTTCCTGGCCATTAGCAGCCTTTCTAAGCCATACTTCCTCGCCTTGAACTGAAGAGCTCTTTATACATGTGCTTTCAAAGTGTTTGGGCCTAAATGGCCTTTGCCATCTCCTGCGCATTACTGCACCTATGAGGCAGGAGCCCGATTGAGCTTCATTTTCGTCGCTGTGGAGCTCAAAGCTTGGAAATGTTTGTCTGGAATTTTAGGCATAAGTCGAGGCATTATCTTGCAGGTTAGGCACTTCATCCGATTAACTATTGTTAGTATTAGTAGATTCTGAAATTTTTAGCAGAGTTTTTGCCATTGAATTGCAAAAGATTTGGAAAGCGTTCTCACGTTGGTAAGTTGTTTTCATCCTTCATTTTAAGATTATTTACAAAAAAGGTTTTCATTTCGTCTATTAGATACAGACTTGTTTACATCAAGCGTCAAAACCAATTATTTGAAAATGACTACTACTTTAGAAGACATTAAAGGGAATCGACATAGTTAAAAGCTGGTCCGGGCCAGGTTAAAAATAAAATCAATTGAATTTGATAACTTCGACACGTGCGGCTTCATTGTGGAGCCAAGGAAACAATGAATGCGTAGGCGATTTCTATAGCCTATTTATAGCGACTATGAGATATAGCTATGTCTATTCCCTTTAAGTATGGTAACAAATCTTTTCTTACCAGCCAAGGGTGCTAGGACACTCATGCTTTGATGAAATATTTACCTACCTTGCTTTGATAGTTCTTGTTCTCGTTTTCATTAGACTCGTAAGAAACTCTAAGTACTCAAAATTTGACCATTTAAAGAAACTTTCTGTTGTGGCTCAAATTTCTAGTTTCTTTAAGAAATGTGTATGCATGAACTTTGAAGAGGGCGTACGTTATCTGGATTACGAGGTTTTCTTGTGTTACTTTATTTATAAAATGTGAAACTCAATTTACGCAATTTGGAAGGGTGTGATAACAAGGCTAATATATACTCTACCACATCAGTTGCTATGACGTAATGCACGGCTTTGATGCGAAACTCAAATGAGGTTCTTAATTCAGCTACTTTTCACCTTGTTGATCATTTAGTAAGTGGAAATTGTAATGGCAAGGAAACTTAAGACAAGGTTGCGAACTTGGTCTAAAATTGTCTCAAACTCGAGCTTTCTGTTAATCTAATTAACTCTTGAATGTCTGTTACATTTGAAATTCTAATGTTAGATTCATTCATTTAGGGGCTAGACTACTCGAAATTTCTACAGTGGGAACAACGGAACACGAGGAAAAATAATATGGGGACAACTTTGTGAAAATTCATATTTTCAGGGAACAGATTCATGAATATTTTGATTTTTTTTACAGGGAACGAGGAATGAAGCAGAAAATGAGAGTCCCATTTATTCATTGCAGAAATTCAGCCAAACTCCGTTCTTTGTGAGTAACTAAGAATTCGACCCTGTACTGAGAATTCATGACATCTTTTCAATTTTCCTTTACCCATTCAATTAGAGAAGAAGGCAACAGAATTTTACTCCGATTAAGGATTTGGAACTAATAAAGTTTAAAGGCGGCTGTGGAATAAACAGTATGTGACCGATATTTAAACTAAAATTTTGATCTATTAGGGAAAGGCTAACTCAGATGTGAAACTTTTGTTTGGTAAAATAACTCATCTTTAAAGCCCCAAAAATTAGCAAAATGTCTGCAAGGACATGTATTGAAACGAGAATTTCACGTTCCGTTCAGGTCTTCCGAAATTCGGAATTCCGAAATGCTCCATCGAAAATATCCTTCAAAAAACAACTGAAAATTTACTTATTGAACACTGTCAATGGATAATTCTAATCTACCCTTGCTATTTGCATGATTTCTATTTGGTTGTTTGGAATCATTTAAATCCGACCAAAATTACTAATTTCAGATCATCACAGTGTTGAAGGGGGGGGGGCTCTCTCCTCGATTAGTTTACCTATTGAGAGAGCCCCTCCTTTAAGTAATTCCCTCCATACAATTTATTTGTTTCTCTTTATTTGTATATTGTATTAATTTTGCGTATGATTGTATTAATTTTCTGTAATATTGTCTTATTTTCATGTAATTTAGTTATTTGTTAGTATAGTTAATTATGAATAAATTGTATGTAGTGGAATTTAAACATATGAAACTGAAACTGAAGGTACCAGGTCCATGATTTACCTCCTACTAGAATTAAACTTCTTTTTCCGAAACTTACAATTGTATTAAATTTAGATTACAATGAAAAGTAAATCATGGATTAGAAATTAAACGTGGAGTATTCCTTCCCGTGAGAACCCCTTGCAGACGCATTTCTAATTTTTGGCCATGAAGATGAGTGATTTTGCCGAGCAAAATTTTCTCATTTAATTTCGCCTTTGATTGATAACAATTTCAGTTTGAATATCAACCAAATACCCCAAATACCTTTTATTCTGCAGCCTCCCAGACGTATAAACTGTCTATTGCCCTACCCGGTACTCTGCAAGCAAGATATCATGATGTTTACTGCAAGACAAAGTTAAAAGTACTTTATTTACTTCTCAACTTTATGCTATCGTTTGCTTCCCAGAATTTTCAGAAACTTCCTCGAACGCTTGATCTTTCCACGTTTATTTTCAAGCAACCCAGGTGTGATGTGCCATCTTAACAAACTCATTGCCCTGCATGCCAAATCAATCTCTTTGCTCCTCATCCCTTGAAAATCACCGTAAAAATTCAAAATCCTGTATTCTCTTTTAAATTTCTTCCCTCCAATTGTTATAAAGCAATTGAAATCTCTTTTTATTTCAGGACAGAAGAAAATTGTGAACCCCCCATCAGCATTCTCCGCCACGTGAGCTGAAACGATGCTTTTATCAGGGCAGATCATTTTCAACTGAACATCACAAGTCTCATCGTTATGATTCTTCACACCGTATTTCAACATGCTGACGTGTTCGCCTCGTTCTGATGTCAACTGTGTGAATCCTTCATAAGGAGGTTCCCGTGAACCCTCGAATTCGTAAGTTTGCTGTTTACCCTCATTTTTGTCTAAACCTTCTTTGTTATTGTCATTGATATTTTCCTCTTTCTTTTTGCCCTTTTTAGGCCGATGCTTGCCATGACTCTTCTCTCGGGCCTTTTCATTGTCATCCGAGTCATCTCCGCTTGTATCCTTCCCCCTTGCCGGCCGACTGTCAACCCCTGATCCATTTCTACCCTCTGTAGGCGACCACGAAGATTTCACAGGTTCAAGATATTCGTTTTCCGAGCCCCGTCTTCCCCCAGGGTCCTGATGATAATTTTCATAATCTTGCTCATCGATAGGCCTTTCCTCAACCATGGATTCAATAAGAATTTGCGCCCCGCTGCCTCGATCTCTCACAGAAATATTCCCATGTTTATCTATTTCATCCTCAATACGTTTCTCATTCGAATTAAAAATGAAATCATAATCAACAAAGACGCCATTGTCTGTTTCCATATCAACCAACTCTCCCATCCTTGAACGTATAGTTGACCTCATTTGCAGCATTTCAACCTCGTTCTTGTGCTTATGAAGTTGATTAACAAACTCTTTCAGGTTGTCCTTTTGTTGCATGGCTATTATTACGTTGTCTTTTTGCTCTAAAAGCGCATCATTTATAGCCTGATGTTTCGTTTCTGCTTCTTTATACAACTGTGCTTCGCGTTCTCGCAGCTTTGATATCATTGCTTCGATACTCGTAGTTATCTCAGTTTTCATTTCTAGTAATTCTTTATCCAAAGCTTTTTGCATCTTTTCAATGCTTTTCAATTCCGATTCTAAATTGGAATTATCGTCAAATTTCTTTGCGTTCTTCTTCAAAGTTTTCCGTCCGGCTTCAGCTGCCTCTTCTATCGATCCGCAATCGTGTTTAGGCCCTGTATGGTCCTTTTTGGCACATTTGTCACAAATGGATATTTCACATGCTAGACAATAAACGCTTAGCTTTTTCTGGAGATGCTTCAAACAAAAGTATGTCTTCTTCAAGCTCTTTAAATCCTCAAGAGATGAAATGTCCTTGAAAGTATGATCTTTGAAATATTTTTGCGCTGTATGTTTGTCCGCACATTCTGAGCAATAAAGTTCCCCGCATTGCTCACAGGCACAAGTGGCGTCCTTTTCCTTGCCGCATTTCAAACAACCTTTCTTCCCCGTCTTCTTTTTCAACACTTTTTTCAACACGATGAAATTAGGGCAGAAAAGCTCCTCGTCGTTGTCTGAAAGTTTGATTTCTGCTCCGCAGGCAGGACATTTGAAAATGGATCCACTACTTCGATCAATCAAGTCAGTTATGCAGTCTCTACAAAATGTATGAGAACACGATAACAAAATAGGGAATTCCCAATCGTTTTGACACGATTGACAAATATCCCCTTTGACACTGGATGTTTTGGGAAAAAGTCTAGCAAGTTCTTCATCAGAGTCATCTCTCTGCTTTCGTAGCTTCCCTTTGGATGTCTTCGACTTACCTTTTAATACTTCAGAAACAGATGGTACTTCCTTTTCAATCTTTAATTTTGCTTTATTCAAAATTCTCTCCCAGTTCTTTATTGCTCTTGCCTTAGTGCCTTGCCTCTCGTGTTCGGAACTTTCGCCAGAGGATAGCTCAGAATCATCAGTTTGCTCACCAACACCACCCAGTTTAGTCCTCAGTTTTCTTTCCACCTCATCTTTTTTCGATATAAGTTTCGCCTTTAAAGATGGTTTCCCTTCATTTTTGACAGCCTTGTCAGTTAGAGTCCTCCAGTTCTTTAAAGCCCTGAGGCTCCTCGACTTCGTATCATCTCCTGCCGAACTTTCACCGTCACTACTATCAGAGATATTTGACAAGTCTTTCCCCGTGCCCCTTTTAGCCTTGAATTTCTCTCTCTCATCATGCCCTTTCTCCTTCAGCTTTTCCTTGACGGCAAAGATTGGATTTTTATTCTTTTTAACAGCTTTGTGAGTCAGTGCTTTCCAGTTCTTCAGAGCCCTAAGGCTTCTCGTCTTCTGTTCATTCACTACAGAGCTGTCACTATCGCTGCTCTCAGAGCTGCTTGAAGTTCCCTTTCCAGCCCCCCGTTTGTTTTTGATCTCTCGCTCTAAATCGTCCTTCTTTGCTTTTAGCCTATCCTTGATTGATGGTTTGGTATTCTTTTGAACTAATTTATCCGTCAATATTCTCCAGTTTCTTAGAGCTGCAAGGCTTTTTGACATTTCCTCTCCTCCAGAAAAACTTTCGCTATTGCTCCCCACTGAGCTATCTGAATCGTTCTTGTCTCTTAATTTTCTCTCCATTTCATTCTTTTTCGCTTTCAGTATCTCTCTAACTGACGGTCTGTTTCTTTTAACGAGCTTATCAGCCAGCGTTCTCCAATTTCTCAGAGCTTCAACATTCTTTGGCAGTTGCTCTTTACTATCGCTGGTATCAGAGCTATTCGAAGCATTCTTCCCAGCACACACTTTGTCTCCAATTTTCTTCTCTAGGTTATCTTTCTTTGCTGTTAACACACCCTTAATGGAAGGCTGCATAACTTCATTTGCCGCGAGTAATCTGTTAACTAAACTTCTCCAATTCTTTAAAGGAGTAAGCCTTTTCGACAGTACTTCTTCTCTAGGGGAAGATGATTCGCTGTCGTTCGTTCCACTGTCATTCGAATCTGAAAACCCACTCTTATGTTTGTCTCTAACTTTTCCAGCTATTGCCTTGAACGGAGAACCATCTTCCCCTATCAACTTGGATACCAATTTTTCCCAGTTTTTCAGTGCCCTCGCACTACCCTTCGACAACAATGCTTCCTTGATTGAAGGCAAATTTGTAGGATTTTGTTCCAGCAATTTTGTAACAATGCTCTCCCAATTTTTAACGGCTCTCATGCCGCTCTTAGAAATCTCACCTTTGCCAACCTTACTGCTAAGTGATTTTAATGCATTCTTCACAGGAGACCTTGACATATTGTTATTCTGTAATAAATCAGAAGTCAATTTGTGCCAGTTTTTAATGGCTCTAAGGCTCTTCACCCCATGATTATTTTCATCGCCATATTCTTCACTGTCAGTCTCGCTTTCATTATCATCAGTCTCGCTTTCAGAAAAATCATTGTCACTTTGGAGGTTGCTTTGTAGCTTTTCAAGCATGGATAGTTTTTGTGTTTTCAGTAAATCAGATACTACCTTATTCCAGTTTGCCAAAACTTTCATTTTCCGTATCTTGTCATTCTGTTGAAGTTCGACATCAGAATCTGTGCTATCACTGTCTATACTACTGGCATCCCTAGCTTTCGCTGCAAGTGCCTTTATCATTTGATGATCCTCTGTTTCGCCAATAAGTTTCGACACGACTCGTTTCCAGTTGTCCAAAGCTCGATTACTCGCACTTTCTTCTGCCAAGTTTGAGTCCCTAAGTACCGCGTACATTAAAGTCCTTCCATTTTGACCAATGATTCTAGAAACGAGTTTTTCCCAATTTTTTATAACCTGCTGATTCATATTTTCTTTATCCGAATCGCTCTCATGAAAATCATATGTGTCAAAAATTTTCGTGAGAATTCTTTCCCAGTTTGCGAAAGCTCTTTCTCTAATGGGCTTTGACATATCAGTTCCTTCCACTTCGTCATAGTTGTCATCAGAACTCGATTCTTCGAGCAGAGAGTGGAACTTTTTGGTTAGATCTTCTGATACTTGCTTTTTCTTATTATTTTCCTCTACTTGATCATACTCATCGTCAGAGCTTGAATCTGCAACCAGTGTGTCTAATTTCTCTTTCACTTTAGAAAAGAATCCTGTATCGTTACCTGCCCCCTCTTTTTTGTCACCCATTTTCCCTTTCATCTTTTCACTAGTCTCATCATCGCTATTCAACACTTCAACAAACTCAGGACCAAGTTCATCGTCCCTATCTTTGCTGCTGCCAGGTTTAGCCTTTTGTGTTTCTGGGCTGCTCTTCAGGGATCCGTTCTTGCTACTTTCCTTTGCGTTTTTCTGCCCCATTCTAAAAAACCTTCGGTTCTTTTTCTTAGTTTCTGCGCTTAAAACTGAGATAGTTGAAACAGATGAAATTGAAGTTACTGAAGTAAATGAATCCTCACTTGGTTTTCGAGGCTTTCCACGTCTCATTCTACCAGACTGATAACATTTGACGTCTTCCAAGCCTGCTGAACTCCTCAACAATGATCATCCATTTGTTATTTCCGATAGTATCATACTTCCTTGTATCGACAAAAGAGCTTTTCTGACACACTCTAATTTCAGTTGATATTTGTTAAACGTAGCCAAACTTTTTCATAACCATAAAAATTCTCTTTAAATACCTGTTTTCTTTTTGCTGTATTTCTTCGGAGCAATATATTTGTTACAATTAGTCAAGATTTTTCATCGGTATGAACATTCTCTGCTATAAAATGTCTCCTTCGCCCCTTTACTGTATTCCTTTAGAGCAATATATTTGTTAAATGTGGCTAATATCTTCACTGGCGTACAGATTCTTTGTCATAAAACATTTCCTTCAACAGTTTATATTGAATTCCGTCAGAGTTAGGCACTTCATACCGTATTCCTCCAATATGTTTTGCCACCAAAATTCGGCGAAAGTATTTCCTCTTCAGCACTTTAGTGCTTCCCTCCAAGTAATTTTGTCGTCAGCTCATCTGAGATATAGCATTGAGATCGCACTGTGATATTTGTTGTCCATAACATTTAAACCTTTATCTTGATTCACGAACAGTTTCAGCGAATAAATCGTGTGTACTGCGAGCATCAAACACAAACTGCTGATAAATTTGAGCTGAAAATTGTTGTTTATATCTTTATTTATTCATGAATGAAGTGAATTCACAATCATTAGACACAGACAATTTTATCAAACAAATGATTCCACTGCTTGGATTTTTCATTCACTGTGAGATGTCCCGTTTGTGATAATTTAATTGCAGCTGAAGGGCAGATATTTTCGTTGGTTGTATAGAGTAAAATTCTGATTCCTGATGCTCTGCTGTGAAGCAAATGCCTTTTTCTCGAAGCAGATCACTAATTGGGAGCAATGACAAAAAGTTGACTGTTCGAAGCAGCTCTTAACAGTCTTGCCAATGACAGTAGAAGCCTTCTACACCCGACTATCAGCTCTACGACTGTGCTACCCATTCATCTAAGATAACAGTTGAACATCTCTCTTTACAACAATGAATCTCTCTTCATGAAATAATTGCAGTATGTTTGTGACGCCAATTCTCGTCGATTATGACTAATAATTCTAGTATATTCCTAACATGCTTTTATCTTTTTAATTGTGCCATCTATTCCTTGAAAAAGCTATACCTTCTTTGATGCTGTTGAAGTCAATGAACCGTTTATTTCTCAAACAATAAAATGACGTCTTTCTTTGCTACAATATCTAACTAATCACCAGCTAGCCTTGATTGCTTCCAATATCTTCCAGAATGCTTTTTTAAGTCTTTAGCTGTCTCCTCTTTTTCTCCTTCAAAGTTTTGTTCTTGTCCACATCTTCAGTTTAAAGGAAACTTATGCTTCTAAAACCACAACAAACTCCTACTGTCGCTTTATTGAACTGATCATCAATATGCCTTGCTAACTTCTAAATTGTTTCGAAATTTTTTGATAACAGCAAGTAAACCCTCCACTTTTGAAACCACAACAAACACTTTTTTCGCTACAATGTCTTTGTAATTGATTATCAGTGTGCCTTAATAGCTTCTAGAATCTTTGGAAAAATGCTTTGATAACTCTATAGCCGTTGCGTCAAAGGTTACACTTTCTTTAACATCTTCCGCATCAAGTAAACCATCTACTTTTGAAATCAAAACAAACTCTTTTTTCGCTGCAATGTCTTTGGAATTGATTATCAGTGTTGCTTGATAGCTTCTAGCATCTTTCGAAATGCTTTTAAAACTCTTTGAATCTGGCCGCAAAGGTTATACATTCTTTCACATCTTCCATATGAAGTAAACCCTGTTCTTTCAAGATCACAACAAAGTCTTTTAGCTACAATACCCATGGAACTGATCATCAATTTGCCTTAATGGCATATTGTTTAGGCGTTGTGGTATATACTCTTTTGGCATTTGTACAGGTCGGAGCAATACACGCTATAAATTCTTCTTTCTATTCAATTTTTCAAACGTAAATTCAAATTGTTATCAATAGTTTAAATACTGATAGTTGTATTGTGGAACCCGTAATGTTTGTCTGTCACCTGTTTGTGTCAATCACGAGCCACACGCCTCTATATCTCCTTCGCAGAGGAATTAGGAACTATTTGCGGCTTGCCACAAAGTATTTTCAAAGAATGATAACGTTTCGATATCACTCTGTGGAAATGTATGTGGAAATATGGAAATGTCGTCACACAATCATGAACACGTCACAGGCGGTGTCAACAAAGCCGTCTTAAGCTGTCTCTTACGTTTTCGTCTTTCAAGAGATGTTCACATTTTTCTTTGAATACACCACTTCGATTAAGCAGCCTCGTTTTGGAAATATGACAAAATTCCTTCCTATTGTTCTTATGAACATTTCGAGCCCAGATTCGGATTTAGCACCCAAACATTAGTCTAGTTACATGTTTTTAACCTGCTGGCATGTGTGATGTTGATGTTATGACAATGTAAAATTCAAAGATTTATGAGGGATTTGACCGTCAAGAATCGTTCGGGGTGAAACTTTATATCCCCAAGTCATTTTCACGGTCAAATCCCTTACAGATTTCCAAACTTTACATCGCCATGAAATTAACACCACGACTGCTAACAACATGAAAACTTGTGGTTAGACTAAGTTTTGGGTGCAAAATCCGAATCTTGCCTCCAAAATTTCACATGAAAGAATTTTGAATAATTTCCAAAACGAGGCTGTTAATCGAAGTGGTGTAGTAAAGTGCTTGACAGAAATTTGGAGTACTTTGCTGAAAATCTGTCTTGGCAATTTGGCATCATATCTTGATTATTTTCAAAATGGCCGCATTTTGATTATTTTTGCAAAATTGGTCATAAATTTTGAAGAAACTGAATCATCGTAAATCTTAAATTACTCGAGGGAAATTGATACAATCTTCAACGAAAGCATAGTTTATGAAGGTCTGCTGCATGGTTGCAAGCAGAAATCTGTAGCTCTTCTGGTTAAGGATTTAGAAATTTGATGACGCCAGAACCTCAAAATTGATAAATGCTGCCATTTTGGAAATAATCAAGGTATCAAAATATTTGCCACGGCAGGATTTACAGCAAATTACCCAAAGTTCCTTTCAAGCACTTTAATTCAAAGAAGCATGTAAAAGGAATTTAACACTCACCCTGTTAAAGGGTTGAGCTCTATGCTTGCAAATAGGGCCTGTACTTCAGATGCCCCACTTATATCAAGTTTCAAAAGTTGCAAATATTTTCCTTTTATTTAGCTACACAAATTCGCATGTTAGGTTTGACATGGTTTTAGGATTAGACGGTGTCGAATCTATGTATTTGATTCGTTATCCCGAAAATATGGCTTAAAAGAACGAAAAAGCTATCATACGTACATACATTTCCTTGTCGTTTGATTTTGTGAATAAGCCCCCCTCGCTAATAAGCCCCCCAGTGGGGCTCAATGGAGCTTTTACCGTATTTCAGCCTCATGGTTCATTAAAACTACAGATTCCTTTATGGGTTTTCCACTGTATCAGTATTGTAGACTTATGACGATGAGTCTCTCGTTGCCCTGTGCTCTTTGACTTGATGATGGCGCTGCAGTGTTACTCTGAAAAACTTGGCCCTATTTAGGCCCAAACTTCGCAATTCCTAACGTACCAATCAGATTGCGAGATTTGTGAATTACTATTGTTAAGGTGTAAATGTGCTAGAATTTTCGATTCGATTGAAGAATTAAAAACACTCTCACGGGATTGAGATTCGAAGCCGTGATTCTTTCATAATCCCATTGATGATTGAAGAAGATAGGGCCAAGTTTTTCGTTGTTTCATTATGAGTCCCTCTTGAGCTAGGTTTACTGCAGGGATGCAAGGGACTCATCGTCATCAGTCTATCAGTATTGCAATATTGAAAGTTAAAGCTTCGTTGTAAGCCCACTTTCAGACGTCATATGGGTTTAATTACAGACTGTTATTCAAGGTGTCTGCTGAACAGGAAAGCCAAGGTTAACATACCTTTGGTTTCGTGTGTTACCAAAAACTATAAGATCGAATTCGAAACACTACAGGGACATAATTTAAGAGAGTTCTGAGGAGAAAATTAGAAAGGTTGACTTTGCTTATAACTTGGATTCACACTATCCTTGCTGAAACAGTGGGTTTTTTGGTTTACCTTGAAGAAGACACTTGAATCCTCTGAGAAGCATTTGAAGCGATAAATTAACTGTTTTATTATTTATTTTGAATAAAGAAACTTAAAGATTTATCATGGATTGCTGTTATCGTTTGATTCTGGTGTCATTGGTAATTAGAGGAAGCTGGGTACTCGCAGGTAAAGGTACGTTGAAAGTTTCTTAAAGTATCGAGTTTCTTTACAACTATTTCAAGTGTTTCAGGACATTTTTCGGGCATTTTGCAAACAATGGACTTTCGTGAAGTGGAATAGCGTATATTTCCAGTGCTTGCGAAAGCACGAGAAAATCATACAAAGCGTTTGTTTTTATTGCAGCATCAGTTGTAGTATGTTTCAAAAGAATCAGCAAGCTGCCAAGCAATCTCTTCCTTCCTTCCTTTCTTTCTCGCTTTCTGTCTTTCTTTCTTTTTTACTTACTTTCTTTCTATCTTACTCACTTTCTTTTTTTCTTTCTTTCGTTTTGTGAAAATCTGGCTATCCTGCAATTCGCTTTACGCTAGATAACGTATTTTTATCACACAATAATGAAAATGTCAGAGGCGGTGCCACCAAAGCCTTTTTAACTGTCTTTTATTCCATGCAATGAATGCGTGTTTGCCTGACTTTGAATCAACTGCAAGAATAAGGGATTGCGAGACAGGACGGGAGGCAAATACTTCTTATAACGTCAACAGAATGAGAAAGGCCTATTACTTTTATTCCATTCCACATGTTGGTGCAGTTTGTTCCCATTCCCCAAAACGCTGCACTCACAAGCTGTTATTGGTAGTATTCGATTCCAATCATCCTTTACTGTAGCTACTATCAGTGGTGGCGCCAGGGGAGGGCTAGAGGGGACTACAGCCCCCTGTCGGAAGCATCTAGCCCCCCAGTCGGTCGAAATTTTGAGTTTCTGTCGGAAGAAATTTTGCAAAGTGGTGCACGAAAACTGCATTTTTGGCATTTGGCCCCCCCCCTGTCGGAAGCTCCAGCCCCTCTATCGGCAAACTTCTGACGCCACCCTTAGCTTCTATGAATTTTCAAACTCTTGAATCTTTTTTGCACACTCGATGTAATCTCATAATTCCAATTTTCCTTCCAAACAGAAAACACAACAATCCTACTTGAAGGTGACATACTTTTAACAGACCATCAAAAAGAGATAGTAGCTAAAGCTTTGAGGACCAACAGCACAATACAAGAAGTTGAGCGTCTGGACCAACGCGTTGCTTTGGTTAGAAATGGAACAGAACCTGGGCCTAAAAGTCCTTTGCTAGGGGCAACAACTACCGCCTTTCCAAAATGGAACGAGGGCATTATACCATACACAATAAATGCAAGTCTTGGTAAGTTTCCGTAGTTGTGCAGTAGACTGATTACTTGACTCTCAGCTTTCCGCGTTGAATTGAATGCTGGTTATGCTTTTAACTTACCTTCATTTGCATTTCATTTCATTTAATTTTTTAACCTTGGGGAAAGGGTAGTCCTTCAAAAAAAGTATTTGTTTTCAAGGGGCCCTCCATTAAATCATTAGTGAAACTATTTTTCAAAATGTTTACTCTAAAAGCTACAACTAAACCTGTTTACATTCTAAAATCCTATGTTAAAAGTCAAAAATCTACAAATAGAAGAAACACGAGACTTATTAATGAAATACGGCTTCAAAGCTAGTTAAGCCAAATGCGCCGCGTCTATGGCTCGTCCGATCGAATTTCAATGTCTTTATATGAGCCGACCACAAGCCTGCTTAAAAAATAAGGTCGTCTTAAATCCTTGAATGGAGGAGAACAGTAGGGGAGACCTGGACTAGTTGCAACACATTTCGGAAAATGAAATTCTGGCTTTATAAGCAAGACGCACGCACAAGTGTCTTTATGCCACCATGTGTTATGTTTGACCAATGGCTATTGAACGTATGCTGTTTCACAAATATTGTGCTTTTAGATTTTCGATAAATTACAAATCAAAATCAAGATCGGATTGTTACAACTTGCCCCGCCCGAACTTGGGGCAAATTGTAACAGGTACCGGGGCAAGCTGTAACAGAACAAAGCTTCTCCCATCGCAACTTCAGTTCATTCTAGTCTAATGTATCATGGAGAAGATTCCTTTATATCTGCAATCTTCCAGACAAGTAGTGCTCCGTCCCAGGCCTCAGTGAAAAGATCTATCACCCTTGATGAAAACGGCTCTTATTTCTTCATATAATAGGCACAAAGGAAAGATCAGCTATTAGAGAAGCTATACAGGAATGGGAGTCAATGACATGTATTAGATTTGTGCAGAGAAAAGATCAATGGAATTACTTAGAATTCTTTAAAGGCGACGGGTACGTCAAAGACTTGTGGGTTTTACCCCCTCTATTAATGTCATAGGGTTTCATGTACCTGATAGGGTTTCATGTTGAAATATGATAAATTGATGAATAGTTTTATGGAGAAAGTAGCGTTGATGTAACCTTTCCTCTGCAGAAATATTCACCGTGAAGCATATCTGTGCAAAGCTTCCTCCGCTGAAACATTCAAGCTAAAACGCAACTGAAATGTCTCATTACCCATGATTTATCATATTTTCGTTGTTTCTTTGACCTTTCAGCTGCTGGGGAACTATGGGCATGGGTGAAGGGAAATCTCAGATATCAATTGGAGAAGGCTGCGGATATCGCCGTGTAGTAAGCCACGAAATTGGTCATGTGGTTGGATTCTTTCATGAACACAGTCGAATTGATCGAGACGAATATGTCGACATTAATTGGTGGAATATTGAAGAAGGTAGTTTTGTTTTACGTTGATTTAGAATTTACGATGGTTTTAAAGGACAAGTGTGGGCTCGGCTTGACTCGGTTCATATTTGAAATAATAATAATAATAATAATAATAATAATAATAATAATAATAATAATAATAATAATAATAATAATAATAATAATAATAATAATAATAATAATAATAATAATAATAATTTATGTAAGAAATATGATCTACAGGCAGCCACAAAATTTTACGATCATGTTCCTGAGAAGGTATCAGAAAATGATCTTGTTAAGATACTATGGGACTTCAATATACAAACAGATAAAAAAGCGGGAACATAATAAGCCAGATATTACCTTACATGACAAGAAAAACAACGAGTGCCTTCTAATAGAAGTGTCTTGCCCATTTGATATGAACATCAATGAAGTTGAAGAAGTCAAATTGGAGAGATACCAAGCTTTGAAATGGGAACTGAAGAAGATCTGGAATTGTAAAAGCGTAAAGATAATACCAATTATTATTGGGGCACTAGGCACTGTTAATGCAAAGCTTGGAGAATGGTTAAAGAGTATCGATATCAACTGTAATATTGGACAAATACAACAAGCAAGCCTACTCGGTACAGGAAGAATACTCAGGAAAGTACTGGACACCTGAAGTGACTGGGAGTTACTTGATGTCTAGACTTTGGTATCAACATAACATCCAGCTAGAAGCTGTGTTTAGATAAAGGACCATAATAATAATAATAATAATAATAATAATAATAATAATAATAATAATAATAATAATAATAATAATAATAATAATAATAATAATAATAATAATGATAATAATTCTCTTGATCAACAAAGAAACTAATGAATGCTTCATTATTGACATTGCAGTACCAGCGGATTATAACATAGATAAAAAGGAGTTTGAGAAAATAAGTAAATATTCTGAGTTAAAGGTAGAGCTTTCACGGATGCTGAACAAGAAGACGTTCGTTATACCAATAGTCATCGGGGCCCTTGGGTCAATCCCAAAGAGACTACATTCATTTGCTGAGAAACTGGGCATAAGGAATGACTTTATGATATGGCAAAAATCAGCACTGCTAGGAACTGCTGGGATCTTACGAAAAGTTTTATGATTACGAAGTTTGAAGAAGAAAGAAGGACAAGTCTTTATCTTAAGTGCTTGCACCTGATGAAGAACTTTACATAACCAGTTTTAACATCAAAAGCTGTGGTAAATGTGAAATAATAATGATAATGATAATGATAATAATAATCAATTTATTTAAAGTTGGCGCTACATAGCTATGTACAATAAAAGGTTAGGCCTAAAACTACACACAAGCTAATCCAAGCCAACTAAACATTGGGTATTTAGTAGAAAATGAGGCTGTTTATGCCCAAGTTGGTTCTTAGGGTTTTTAGGAATTTCTTTTGTTCATATTCAAAACTTCAAGTCTATTATTTAGTGTCAGTTCGCAACACTTGAGTTCATGAGGTCTTATTCACAACAGAGGTTTGTGGAAGAATCAGAAATTTTACAGAATACAGCTAAAGGCTTTAAAGCAACTTTAAAGTTCTTTGCAATATGCACTTATAGTCTATCAGTATTATCAGTCTGTTTTGGTTTAATACGAAGCAACTGGAGTTTTTATTTTATTCATGATTTCTACAAATAAGAACCTATTTCCAATTTCAGGCTGAATGGGTTCTTACATAATAGGGGTCTGATTTCAAAATTTCAGCCTGTAGGGTCTTAATCACAAGGTTCTTATACGCGGGTTTTTACTGTAGATGGTTTGAATTAGGCCAACTAGAAGCATATGTTTACCAAAAGTTAAAACAATGAGGTTTGGAACAGGAACTGTGCAGTGCCTCGGGCAGAAGCTCTGGAAGACACTACCTGCCGACATAAAGGAATCTGAATCTCTTTCAGTGTTTAAAAGAAAAATTAAAACGTACACGGATAGCTGTGACTGCAGACTATGCAAGCGATATGTGGAAAATTTAGGGTACGTTTGATTTAGTAGAACATTTAGGGTACAGTTAATTTCTTTTTTATTCTATAATTGTAGTTGGCCTAAATTAGCACCTTTAGCAAACATTAAACAAATTGAAGAAAAAAAAATTTTGTTTACAACTATACCGGGTGAGCCAGAAAAAAGTTCCCATTCTTGAAAATTCATAGCACCAAGAATACATCACAGATTTGAATCAATCAAATTCTAGTTAAAAGCCGAAAGATTGAAGTATTTTTGTGATTTTTCTCGCTGTCCTACTAGCACTAGGAGTGCTTTTAAATTCAACTTTATAAAAATCTTATTGCTGCAAAATGACGGGAAAAGGTCCTAAAACATTGATCAAATTGTAAGGACTCTATTCAAACCGATTAATAGGCAATGGGTGTTTCACCTCCCTCAAGTGCTATAAGACATTGATTTTCAAACAAATACGGAAGATTTTCAGTCCCATGGCAATTAATGTACAGAGGATAGCTCTCACCCATGAGAAGTTGCGTTTCCTTCATTATCCTGTGCCAGGAGTCATCCATGCTTTGATCGATGTTTTAGGCCATTTTTTCAGTCATTTTGCAACCATGAAATTTGAAAAGTTGAATTTATCTATATTTCTAGGGCTCTTGAGAAAGCGAGAAAAATCACAACAATACTTCGATCCTTTGGCTTTTAACTAGAATTGAAATCATTTAAATCTGGGAAATACTCTTGCTGTTATGAATTTTCAAAAGTGGGAACTTTTTTCTGATCCATCCGGTATATTTTACAAACTGTGGATAATTTCATGGCAATAATGAGGGTAGAAATGATAACGCTGCTGCTATTTTTTCATTTTTAGACATGGAAAGTTCATTTAATAAATACACTGGGGACTCAATTGATTCACGTGGTATTGAGTACGATTATGGATCAATCATGCATTACCCTTGGCATGCTATGTCCAGTAATGGCAAGGATACGATCGTCCCCAAGAAAACCGTAGTGAATCAACCGTATCAGAAACTTAGCCAGTTGGATGCTACACAGACAAATTTGATGTACAAGGAAATGTGTCAAAAAGGTGAGTTGACGCACCGGTCCAACGAACTGAATATTCAAAAAACTATTGCCATTCATTGTCTTCTAACGGTGCGCCATTGGACTTATGACTAAGAGTACCTTGCTTCCCTGTGCTCCTTTGACTAGATACGATTTTATGTTTCAGTAGGCATCAGTTAGCTGTATTAGCTATCCTTAACGCCTACTATAAAGAAATTAATGATAAAGGTAATAATAATAAATGGTGCTTTGGTCAACAGAGACTCATATCATTACTCTGAAAAACCTGACCCTATTTAGGCCCAAACTCTGAGCTTCCTAGAGTACCAATCAGATTGTGAGATTTGTGAATAAACATGTTTACGGGAAATACGATGTTATTTTCGATTCGATTGAAGAATAGATAATATTCCCACGGGATTGGAGTTTCAAAGCCGTGATTCCATCATTATCCCATTGATGATTGCAGAAAATAGGGCCAGCTTTTTCACTGTTTCATTAGGTTTACGCTTTTCGTCCTTTATTTCCCTGCGTTTTTGATTTGCTGATATCACTTGATCAACAGGGACTCGTAAGAGTACTAATCACTTTGCTAGATTTGGCAAAGAACAATTATGTAAAATTTAAATTCCAGTGATGCAGTTGATTAAATTTTGAACGATTGCTGCGGCTGGTAGTTGAAGATTTCTCAGTCTATTTTGATCTTAAAAAACATTAAAAAATGTAGCATTGAAAGACTCATCCTGCACTCACCAGGAAAAGAGAACTTTCCGAATTTTCTTTCTGAGGAGTAACCCTTGAAGAGAGCTAAAGGATTCGTTCGATCATGATTGGATCGATTGAATGCAGAAAATAGGATCAGCTTTTTCAAAGTTTCGTTATGAGTCCTTGTTGAGGTAGGTTTACGGCAGGGATACAAGGAACTCAAAGGCTATTGGTACCTTACTTTTCAGGATCTGTGAAGCCCCCTCTGAATACAGTACCACCACGTGATGCGTCTACTCAGCGGTCAACACCCGTTGAAAGTCGGCAGCCCCCAATACCACTTAAACCGACAACCCCTAGAGCGTTTTCAGCAAAGGCAGCAACATCATTGAAAACTGCGCCACCACCACTGCCACTGGAAACCACCACGCCGGGAAATTTACCGCCAAAGACATCAACACTATTGCAAACTTCATCACCGATAGTCACACCAACATCTTTGGAAAGTCGAAAGCCGCCACGTTCCCTGGAGACCACTACACCCAGAATCTTGCAGCCAGTGACATCAACAACGCCCAAAACTACACCACCAACCGTCGCACAAACGTCACAGCCTTTGAAAAGCACTACATCATACCCTAGAACAACCGCTAAGACGTTGGACTGCAGAGAAACCAAATGCGAAGACAAGCACAAGTCATGTAGAAAGTGGAAAGCTAAAGGACTTTGTGAAAAGAGAAAAAAACCAATGTCTGAAGTCTGCTGCAAGTCATGCAAAAGTAAGGCTTTACTGCCAATATATCTATAGTCAAAGTTAATTGTGGTTTGCTGCAAAACTTTTCGAGATGAATTAAAAAGTTACGGTATCTATCTGTGGAAGTGTGGAAATATGGCAATCTAGCAATCTAACGATAAACAGCCCTTGGTGACCCCCACAATCATGACACTGTTTCCATTGTTTTGCAAAATCTGTCCTTGTTCAACCAGAACAGATTTTGTAACACAATAGCATTTTGAGTGACACCGCAATTCACAACGACTAACGACTGCAGTCAAAGGAAATTCTGTCAACCAGTAATTCAAAACAAACAAAGCCGTAAAAGTTTCGTTGAAACCCAGGTAGCTGGCTCGCTTGTTGTACACTCCGGAAATCATTTTTTCATTTTTTTCATTTTTCATTCAATCTTTTTTATACATGATACTCCTTCAGCTAAAAATATATGTAAAATGAAATAAAGATAAAGATGAATGTATATCTAATCACACTGTTCTTCCAGGAGGTCATGTTTCAAGGGTTCGATGCCTTATTGGCCTACAAAAATAGTTTCTAACCTGCTGTTTGAAGAGTGCAGCAGATTCCGCATTCTAATATTGTTTGGGATATCATTTCACACCTTGGCACCTATGTGCGAAAAGCTCTTTTTAGTTATCTCTAGCCTAGGTCGTGGTATCTGCAGGTCATTCGCTCTCCTTGTTTCATATTTTGAAACATGAGATCTTTTTGAGATCTTTAAGAGCAAACATGAGCATATATCGAAAGAAGAAGGATATATCTACCGATCTAGCGCGGGAATTTTATCCCTTTGGTTTAGAAGCCAATTGGGAGGAGATTCAATTCTCGCACCCTTAGGGTGTAAATAAAGCACTTACTACTCAGCTTCTGAACAAAAGGAATAAATTGTCCGTGGTAGAGATCTAGATATATCCCTCCTCTTTCGATATATGCTCACTTTTGTCCCTAGAAGCCATTTTGGGAATGTCTAAATGCGCGCTAGTTTCTTGGGTTTTGGACAAACTTTTGCGGCTTTGTTTCTTCTGAATTACTGGTTGAGAGAATTCCTTTGTCAGTAATCGCGAATCGCTTTGAATTTAGGTGTCAACAAAAGCAGCTGATAACATTATCTTACAAAATCTGTCCTTGTCATAAGATACTGATACTCATATACAGTAAAGTCCCGCCTTTAAGAAACTGTATTATAAGAAACTCAGGCCTGATTTTGCTGAATAAAATACCTCTTTACAAGAAACTATCCAGGCTGATTCATGTTCAGTTTCTTATACAATGGTACATAAAAATATTATAATACGTATATTTGAATATGTCTCCAATGGGTTTCAATTCTTTAGAAATAAGAATGAAAAGTTTCAAACGCAAATTGTTATAATTTCAAGAAACCTTCAGTACTGGCTCGAACCATTAGATCTGTGCACAACAGTGTATATTTCAAAAACGTGCTCTTAGCAATTTTTACAGATGTTTGGAGTATAAAAGTGTTTCTTATACGATGGTATACACACCCTGTTTTGACGAAGTATATTTTGACATAAGAAGCCAATCAGGGTGTCTTGGTGTAATGAGGTTCTTAAAGGCTGGACTTTACTGTAAAGAAAAGACGTGTTGATACTCCCAAGAGGATAGCTCGTGCTAAAGCGTCTTCAAGTCATTGCTGTAAAGTGGACATAGTATGGAAATTTGCTCTTAGCTTTAGGACGTTTTTTAAGGCTTCACGAAGGGATTTTTTCAAGAAAATCTGTTGTGAAATCTGAACAGCTGATCGATTTGAGCCAGACTCACTCAGTGCTACCTCATTCTTGCTTTGTAGCTAGAGCTGCTTCTACTTGCATTGGTGATGCAACGAGCTCCTGCAAGTCATGGGCGAAAAGAGGATATTGTGGGATACGCCGAGTTGCATTGTTATGTTGTAAATCTTGTGCTTCTCAACTGGACAGCTGCAAAGACAAAATAAGTATTTGCAAAAGGTTAATGAAGTATTGCAAAGTAAGAAAATTCGAAGAGTACTTGTTAAAATATTGCTGCCAGACATGCAAATTTCGTAAGTACAACTTTTATGATCCAATTAAATGCGTTGAATTCTTTTTCTGAAGCTGACAGTAGACCTTTTAGCTATTCTGACAAGAATTAGGATCGAAAACGATCTCAATATATTTTGCGAAATTTTCGAACGTACACAATAGTGATAGGAGCTCTAACGCCACTCGATCGAACCTCGCGTATAAAAATGTATAAAAATAACGCACGATCCAGGCTCTTTTGGAGAATAGCTGAAAGATCTATTATATGGATTTTATATTTCAATTACGAGATTTTAGACCAGAGCGCAACTTGGATGCCTCTTTCCTCAAAAACCCCTTGCAGACATTTTTACCGAACAAAGTTTTCTCATCTAAATTATCCTTTGACTGATACAGTGAGTGGCCGAGTGGCTTATACAGTCTTCGTCAGGTGACTGAAGTTAAGCTTGGTCGAGTGAGGTCAGATTTCGGATGGGTGACCACTGAGGCCTGACCTTGCAACTCACCTCGCCGTCCTTCGGAAGGGACGTTAAACTATGGGTCCCATGTCTGGATGCGGCATGGACAGTGGGCCTAAATTAGCTTTCAGTAGCTAGAAATCCCGACAAGCACACTCAAAACAAATTGAAAACAAAACAGTAAATACCCGCATATAAGAACCCACCTTTTGAGAGCCAGGCTGAAACAGGTTCTTTTTTCAAAGGTATTAAGACTAATTTCAAGGTATAGAGGTTCTTATTCGAAGGGTGCCTTATGTAGGCCCTTTCTGGGTCTTACAAAGATGTTCAGCCCTATTATTTGTTTTGGAAGCGTGCTTATGGACCTAATAGCTAATTGGGGAGGAGAATCAAAGGTTCACAAAATGCCAACTGGGACCAAGTGAACTTAATAACAGCAATCAATAACCAACTTTGCTACCCCTGCAATAAGAACTCGCAATAAAAAATAAATCTGAAAGAATCAGAACAGGCTTTTTCTTGCGACGTGCATAATTTAGGAAAAACAGCCTCTAGGTTCTTATTTTGGTAGGTTTTTATATGCAAGGATTTACTGTTGATAAATATTTCAGTTTCAATATCGGCCACATACTTTTCATTCAACAGCTCGCCAATTGTGTAAATTTTTGTTTGTTTGTGTGTTTGTTTGTTTATTTTCAATTTAGGCCCACTGTGCATGCCGCTAAGATTTGTTTTTGACTCTCCTAAAAAGACCGGAAAGGCCAGCTTCTTCTTGCAACTTTCCAGTTTTTCTTCAATATGCTTTTCAAGTTTTGTTCCACACGAAAGATTTTTCAACTAACATTTTCGTGCAACTTTTTAGATCTACGAAAGTCATGCAGAGACACAACCAGATTTTGCAAGATTTATCGGAAGTATGGGTATTGCACGAAGAAAAGTATTGTGATGGTACGACGTTGTAAGGCGACTTGTGGATTCTGTGATCGGGCACCAACGAAATGTAAAGTGAAGAAGAAGAAGGAAAAAAATTGCCGAAAGGTTTCACAAAGACCCAAGGAAGGAGCAAGTAAGTATATCATGCGTTAAGCCCAGCTTAGGCCCCGTTCAAAGAGGAACGCAATCGTTCCGTTCCAAATCGTTCCGTTCCGAAAAGTGAGCAAAGCCAAGGGGTTGTGTTCAAACGGAAACGCTTCGAATTACATTGTTCCGCTCCAAAAGGTTGAACGATAAAAAAGTGATGCGACAAGTGGAATGATTTGCAATCGTTCCTTTCCGTTCCGTTCCGTTCCGTTCCGTTCCGTTCCGTTCCGTTCCGTTCCGTTCCCGCGTGAACTGGCAATAAGTTGTATAAGTGGTCTAGAAAACAGAACTATAAGATTTTTGCTTTATGCGCATGCGTGGATGTCGTTGCTGCTGGAAAGAGCGGCAAGGACTGAAGAATCAACTCTGGAACGGAACAATTCCATTCCCGTGCGAACAGGAATAAAAACCGATAGGCCTGCGCAATTATTGCATTTTCGTATGAACAATCTATTTTTTTGCCTTCCAGAAATTAGAAGGAAGATGGGAAGGAACAATTGCACTCCCTGAATTTCTATGAATTTTGAGCTGTAGGATTAACAATCTTGATAAGATCGTCATCATCTTCATTATCATTATCATCATAATCATCGTCATCATCATCATCGTCATCCTCATCATCATCATCATCATCATCATCATCATCATCATCATCATCATCATCATCATCATCATCATTAGCACCATCATCATCATAATCATCATCATCATCATCATCATTTTCGCTTTCCGGCAATTTTTCGAGAGCCGGTTGTCAAAACATGTCAAAAGGGGGAATTTCGTTCCCCCGTACAAATTTAGGTCAAATCCCGGCCTGCGAGTACCCATCGAGCATTCATTCACTATCCCTTCCTGTTAAACTTTTCATTTCAGTAGTAGTTATTAAATGTTGTTTTCTGTTAATTTCAGCATGCAACAAGGTAGTGAAAGCTGGCTTAGAAAATCACTGTATAAATGATACTGCTCTTTCAGCAAGCTCTGAATATCGCAGGTAGAGTGGATTTATTTTCTAGCATTGCAGAGAAAAAGTGAGGAGCATATTACTCTGTAAAAATCTCGTATACCTTTGGCAAAATTCCTTTTGTTTTCAAGAAAAATCCGTGAAAATCCCTAGAATCCTGTTGTTTTAAGGAATCTCGAATGCCTTTACGAAATAGTGACATACCTCTCGAGAAAAAGTTCCATCAAAGTTCTATTTAGGCTCTCTCTCTATTAAGTTCCTCGGATCCCGAAAATTGAAATTGGCCTCAGCAGAAACAAAATAGGCACACTACAGCTGTTGAACTGATAATGCCAAGACAGGTTTACTTGAACTGTGCGATTAGACTCATGACATAGTTCCAGTTATCGCGGCAACAACAACAACAGCAATGACAACAACAACACAATTTTTTATTTTTGCTCAAACTGGGACTAATGAACTTTCGTATAGCAACTTGAGACGGAAATGAATAGATTTGTGTGTGCCCTCTTGAACGAGGCTGCGGTGTAGTCTCAGATTCGAAGCAGACAACCCCCGACCATTGGAGATTCTCATTGCTACGGTTAAGTTCGTGGGAGCTGATTGGCCTAAAAAATAAGGAAATCTTGGTTCACAGTGAAGGGTTTGTTGATTCTTGGATTTAGGAAACATTTATCTGCACAGTTGCGGCTTATGTTTATGGCTAATATGACTGAAAACTTGAATCTTGAGTTGGTTTACCACCCGGCGGGGGGTACTTGACCTGAATTTGTGCGGGGATGTGCCCACAAAATAAGATTTTTTCACCCTGCTCTAGGTTTTTTGCCTTCAAATGATACCCTGTTCTAGAAAAAATCGGTAAAAAGTATACTCAAAAATACAAAAATTTGACTAAATAATAACCCGTTGCAACAAAATTTCCTCTTTTGACATGTTTTGACAACCTGCTCCAGAAAATTTACCTTCTTTTGATACCCTGTTCTAGAAAAAATAGACGAAAACGATACCCTGAAAAACGGCACATCCCCGTCGGACAAATATACTAAGTACCCCCCCCCCGGGGTTTACCATCGGAGCTCAAACCAGCAACTTGGGCATATCTGCCATTGCCTGGAGCACTGAACTGTTGCCGTGGTTTCCACATGTGTCATGATTTCAATGGGGAAAACTTAGTCCCGGTTTTCAATGTTAAAGTCCATGAGTCGCAGTTTGATCGTCCATCAGTCTATCAATAGCGACAACTACGAATATGCAATCAGTATAGATCTTATACTTTCCGTTTAGGACAAATTTGATTTTCAGACACTTTGAAACCGTGGTGTACCCGCAGAGGACCCTGGGTGATGATGAGTCTTTAATAACTCACACGAATTAAATTGTTTTTTTCTTTGCAGTAAGTACGTTGCAGCCAAAGGAAGATTGAATGGCCGTCTTGCTTGGTGTTCAGCTGTTTTGGATCAAAAACAATACATCATGATTGATTTAGAAACAGTTTCAACTGTCAAACAAATACTTACTCAAGGTGGTTTAAAGATCGCTATAATCACATTCCTAGCCTCGCTTTATCAGTTGCTTCACGGTCGTCAGATCGCTTTGTTTTCGTTGATATAGGAAGTTACACGTTGTTGATCTACAACGAGCTTCAAAGGGAAACCGCGCCAATCCTCATGACCAAACGATACATACAAGGGTGTCAACTGGACTATTGGCTACCAATAATTCAGGCGCGCTTTTTAAAGCGAATATAAAGCTTTAACATTGAATTGAGACCCTTGCAGAAGTTTGAATTTCTATAAAGCTTCAGGTCAAACGCAAGGATGTTGACAGGTCAAATTCTAAATGTCAGGTTTCAAATGTTAAGTGTCCAATGTCAAATGTCAAATGTTGACAGGTCAAATTCTAAATGTCAGGTTTCAAATGTCAAGTGTCCAATGTCAAATGTCAAATGTTGACAGGTCAAATTCTAAATGTCAGGTTTCAAATGTCAAGTGTCCAATGTCAAATGTCAAATGTTGACAGGTCAAATTCTAAATGTCAGGTTTCAAATGTCAAGTGTCCAATGTCAAATGTCAAATGTTGACAGGTCAAATTCTAAATGTCAGGTTTCAAATGTTAAGTGTCCAATGTCAAATGTCAAATGTTGACAGGTCAAATGTTCCAATAAACCTAATCGGCTAAGGTTTGTTTTACCCATTTCAAGTCATGTGACCATTCTCTAGGGAAGGTTTAGTATTATGCTACTTTTTGCATTCATGGCATAACTTTGCATGGCACGAAATATGTAAAAGAAATCAAAAGATGTTTCATCACGAGATTGATCACATGACTTGAAATGGGTGTAAACAAACCTTAGCCGATTTTGTCTATTTGGCACAATCAGGTTCCAAAATGTGCTGTACCCAGTACCATTTAGGTCGGTACCACAGACCATCAGAGCAGGAAAACAGTACCACTTTAAATGAATGATAACAGCTGTCTTCCTATTGGGGAAATTTTGGAAAGATTTAGAGTAAAATTTGATTATTCCTATGTTGTACCTAGTCCTCCAAGAATGCCTCAGTACAACAGTGCTTCCTACTGGTATCTGTACCAGGTCCTATGGAGGCTAGTCCCCAGTGCAATCGATACCCCCTGCCATCATTCTCAAAATTAGTGGAAGGGTGACTTCAGAAATGAATCTTTCTTTTCAGGCTAACACACTCAATTTTTATGGGGACATATTTCGTAAGAAATACTACTGCAGTCTGCGGCAGGCTCAGTTTTTCGACAGTAAAGAAATCATGCTACGTGGCTTAAAAGATCTAAGAAACGTTTGTAATTTACAGCTTAATTTTCTAAGGTCACCCAGAAACTTTTTGACACTATACTGTATTGATGAATCTTTTGACGTTATTTTGAGTGTGATTTCTTCATTGTTTCGTCTTAACTCGTGTCTTCTATTGTCCTAAGTGCTTTGTTGTTCGCTCATTCGAATTTAACTCCCTTATATTCCTGTATGTTTGTGTGCCATCGCAGAGGAAAATGTCCTTAGGCCAACTGAAGAAACGAGTTTAGATGAAACAAAGAAGTCAGCAAAGATCAAAACATGGATTCCCTAGTACCCTTGATCAGACCTACAAAGTTACAATTGATTTGTTTCTTGTTTATTCTTTTCAGGAATGGATGGTAATACCCCTGCTTATGTCTCTAAATTCTATATTGAATATAGCAACGATAAAAAGGTGTGGAATTATTCTGCAGTGAATATTTGGGGATTCAAGGTGAGTTTATATAATGTTTTTTAGGTTCTCACATAGGGTCAAGGGTGTTAGGACACGTTTGTTTCAATGAAACATTGATTTACTTCTTTGTTTTGATCCTCGGTTTCTTCTTTGTTTGGTCTTCGCACAGGGAGCCCCCTTAAAAAGTAGCGAAAACCAGACACAGAAAATCAGGAGCGAGTTAGCGATTGTGGAGGAGGAGGGAAAGAGCGGAGGAGAAAGCGCTTCTTCTCCGCTCTTTCCCTCCTCCTCCGCAATCGCTAACTCACTCCGTTCTTCCGTCTTCACTGCTCCTTCGCAGATGCTACGCTCGCTTGATGTGTCTCACTGGTAGAGGAAGGGTAGAGCACGCTTTGTGTCTGGTTTTCGCTACTTTTTAAGGGGGCTCCCTGTGGTCTTCGTGCATGCAACTGAACGTGTTTTTAGGCCTAACGGTTCTCAGCTACCTGAATATAGCTCCCTTGTGTTTCTGTGTATTAATGCGCCTCTGTAGGGTAAAAGGTTTCAAACGGCAAACCATAAGACAGTTTTCTCTTTGGTTACAGCTTTATGTTGGCTGTTATTCTCTTGGCGAAGTTAAAAGTTTTCTCTTTGGTTACAACTTTATGTTTGTTGTTATTCGTTTGCAGGAGTTTACAATTTCTTTTCTATATTTTTGTCACGTTTATTGGTTTGCTACGATAATTCCGTTTAATCAAGACTATTTTTCAAATTCTGTACCAGAAGTCCTATGTTTAAATAGTTGTTTCTTTATTCACAGATATACACTGGCAACGATGATGGAAAACATGAGACGTTGAATGAAATCAACCCACCAATCATTGCTCGCTATATAAGAATACATCCTGTTTCATGGAAAAACCACATTTGTTTGCGATTCGAACTTGGCATATGTTAAAGAAACCTAGACTTTAGGCCACGTTTAATAGACCTCGTTTACACTGTAAACCTCGTTTACACTGCATTCCTCGTTTACACTCACTGATGGTTTACACTGTATACCTCGTTTACACTGTAGGCCTCGTTTGCACTCCACTGGTGTAGTTTTGATTGATGATGTGTTGCAAAGTCGTTACGGTTCAAGAACGTTTATTTACAATTTACATTGCTCCTGCGCAGGGTCGCCGAGAGGCTTTGGAGGCCCAAGGACGAAGCTATGAAATGAGGTCTTCGCAAGAGAGGCGAAAAGAATGTTCTTTCAACCCCACTCTTTATATTTGCTTAAAATGCATTTCAGAAAATTTCTTGCAGTAAAAATTTAAAAAATCTTTACTTATACTTACTTTAAAAATCTTTACTTTAAAAAATCCTAGAGCGTGAGGCCCTGGGGCAAATTGTCCCTCTTGCCCCCTGTCTCGGCAGCCCTTTTCCTGAGCAAGATGTTTCTGCAGATGGGAGCCCAGGCGGGATTTTCTTGCTATTAGGTGACGAGGGGGTCATACACATCATATTTTTGAAAATCTAAAGATTAATACAAAACTTGGAAGATTTTTAGACCCCAAAATAAAACTAGAAGTTTATAGCTTTTCGCAACTGTGTTGTAATATTTTAGCAGAAAACCCAGCTTAGCACTCACCCTGTCAAATTTCATTTTAGCAACCCAAAGATATACTGATTTCGCCCCAAACAGCGTAAATGTACTCTAGAAAGCGCTTCCCAAACCCAAATAGTGTCTAGCCCCCAGTCACCTACTAATGCGGAGTCCCCCCCTGGGGATGGGAGGAACGAAAATTTTTTATGGATTTATTGGAACAGTCAGTGAACACGAGAGACCAATCCGTTAAGGCTTCCAGTCAATCAAATTTTCCCGATGGAACTGTAATTCTATTGTTTAAAAGAGAAAATGTGGCTTTGAATTTTGACAGAATGTTACGTGCGTTTAACAAGCTTTTTATTCTGCAAAATTCCATCCGCTCGGAAGACCCTACTACGGAGTAGAAATCAGCCTTTAGCCTTTACACATTTTTGGCACGAATCCGAGGATGGATCGGTACAATACAAACGTGGTCTTGACTCCGCTTGCACTTTGGTGTTACCACTCAACCTCGTTTCCAGGGCCTTTTTTCATATGGGGTCTTATCGTCTCCGTCCCAATATGACAAAAGGCCCTGGGGACGAGGTTGGGTACCCCAAGGATCTGTAACAAACTGTAACGGATCAGCTTGCCAGTGACACACACTATTCTCGCTTGTCCGTAGCATTTTTTCTATTTGTTGACAAAATTTGTTTTCAAACAGTGTCAACGCTTTTGATATGTAACAATTTGTAGTGGATGGAAACTGTGCCGTTGCAATGCAAAGGGACGTTTGATTAGATACAAAGAAATAACGATATGCTAAATGAGCATTTGGTCAAGTAACTCTTTTCCTGAGATTTTAAAATCATTCTTGATACGAGGATCTCGAAAATTTGCTAAAAATTCATGGAGTTACAATCCTTTGAAGTGCAAGTTTGTGCGAAAGCTGAAATCAGAGACCTCTGAAATTTAGAGTCTAAATGGCAATTTTGGTGAAAGTCATACGGATCATGGACTTGTTCAAGTCTCACATTCTTTTATTAGTCGACTGAGATAACAACTCGGAAAGTAAATAGCGCTGCGGGGGAATAGCGAAGGAGTTGCGGAGGAGAAGGAGAGAGGAAAGTTCTCTCTCCTTCTCCGTTTCCTTCTCCATTCCCCCGCAGCACTTTTTATCTCAGTCGACTGATAAAAGAAAGTGAGACTTGGACAAGTCCATACGGGTCATCATTCCTGTTATTTTTCAGTTGTTTCAGGGAAAACCAAATGGGATTTGAAGACGATAACCTAACTTTCAATGCATGATGCATGCTTGGAGGAAAAAATTCAGTCATTTGTCGATTTAGTTTTTAGTTACTGTTCTTTGGATGCATGCAGTGTAAAGCAAATGTTGCCAGTTATCATGGCGATTGAATTACATCAAAGGTCCCGGTTGCGTAGGCTCGGATACCAACAAGAGGTATGACATTGGATAACTATCTAAATTTTTTGACGCACCCGATCAATCAATGAATGAATCAATCAATCAATCAATCAATCAAAAACTTTATTCTTCTTCTTTAACGCCAGAGCCCCGTTGGAGCCGTAGGCACCCTTCCCTTCAAGTCAAAACAGTCTTACGTTCCCATGTATTATTAAGAGCCATTGACATTCCTCCAGACCATTCTCTGATGTTGTCCACCACTACCCACGCTATTCTTCTTCTTCCTCTCTTATTCTTTCCCATTATTTCACCCTCTATTGACATCGTGACTATACTTTCCGGCCTCCGTTTCCAATGCATATATTTTGCCAGCTTCCTCCTTTTTATCTGCTTAACAATACCATCTTCTTCTTTGACCCCAATCCTTTCTCGTACCCATTTATTTGTTTTCCTCTCAGTCCACCTTATCCTGAAAACTCTTCTCCACACCCATATCTCAAAAGATTGTAACACTTTTTCATCACTTTTTTCAAAGTCCAGCTTTCTGCGCCATAAAGCAAAGTGCTCCATATCAGACTGTTGACTTTAGACTCTGCTGATGTCTGCTGACTTCCAAACTGCTGTTAGTTGTATAACCGAATTTCGAGCAATAGCAATGCTTGTTTTAATCTCATGAGAACTGTCACCATCATCCTTTATCGTTGATCCTAGATATTTAAATTGTTCTACAACCTCTATCTTCTTACCATTAACACTAATAGGTCGCTCGCCGTTTCTATTTATCACCATTGCTTGGGCCTTATTTGCATAAAAAACTTTATTAATGTGTCAAAAAGATTTAGCTTACAGGCTAATTGGGGACACTATATCTATCGTGGTAGGATATCAAAAGGCAATCGCCCCCCCCCCCACTTTTAAAAGATTGGCAAAATTGTAATTGAAAAATGAAATGGTAGGGCATGCTTTTTTGGTTTTTAAAAGGAGCATTTGAGTTAAAGGGGCGTTTACACGGGATCCAATCCAGCAGATGGAAAAGATTCATTCAAGCCTCTGCGGGGCTAATTGCCTCTTTCGCATAATACGAGCAACCTAAAGGATTGTGCGCATGCTCAAAACGAATCTGCACGAGTGGTAGGGAAATGGCGCGAATGGCCTAAACAAGTTCTGTTGAAAGACAAAGAAAACACAATTTTTATCGTCGTTGATCGCAGCAATCAGCCACACAAAATGGTATGTACTTTGCTTTCCGACATGAATACATATATCCTTCACTTTTGATCCTCATATTGCAGAGTTTAACTAATTTTTATAGAGTTTATTTCTCATATTTTGTTTACGATTTTTAGCCCCAACTTGGGAAGAGCAGCAAAATGCTGCAGCACATCAACTTCAGGATGAGATGTACATTGCAAGATGGCCGAGTATTTATTGGAACATTCCTTGCATTTGATAGGCATATGAACTTGATACTTGGCGACACTGATGAATTTCGCCGAGTGAAGCCAAAAAACAAAGGCCAAGAAAGAGAGGAAAAGCGGGTCTTGGGACTGGTTTTGCTCAGAGGTGAAACTTTGGTGTCACTCACTGTGGAAGCACCTCCTGCCAAACAGGTGAGAATTAAGTCCCGTTTTGTTAGGAACTATATAAATAATTCAGTTTCAGGGAAAAGTCAAGTCCGCTAGATTCTAGAATGCCCTCCCTTCTCATTCTTAAATCGCCTTGTTTCATTCTTTAGATCTCATTGTTTCATTCTTGAGGGGCATATGTGGAATCCGTGTGCCTTACGCCACAGATCTGTGGCGGACAGCCTCTCGCTTTTTTTTACGCCGGCGTATTTCTTTGTTCTCCAACAATGGTTGGCGTAAAATTTGGCAGTCAAAAACTCAAGATCCCTGCTCCACATTGTACTTTAAAACTAGTAGGTGTATTCTTCTGGCGTAACAAAGAGAAGTGCTTGGCGTAAATCTGTGGCGTATGAATTTTGCAGATTCCACTATGGTTGAGGGGGGTTCTAAGAATCGCTTTGTCAAGTCCATTTAGGCCTGTTATGCCACCTCGCGCTATACATGCTACTGTAACTTGCGTTCTGTAAAGGATATGTATAAACAGAAAGCAGATTCAGATTGAGCATCAAATTCTCTTCTTTTCTCCGTTAAAATGTTTGTTCTTAATGGTAATGCAGCACAGAGTTGAAAAAAAATTTTAAAGTCAATCTTACCAGCTTTTGCACAGCGTGACAACAGAATGTGCAAAATAATGGCAGACCGCATTGTCTTCAATCGACTAGCAAAAACATATATGGACAATTGATTGCATGGTAATCATTCAGAAACTATAATAGAATGGTTTCCCTTAACAAAATGTTGAAAGATTTGCAAAAAATTCATCAGAAAGGCCTACGTCTGATAACTCCCCTCCATTCTGGTTTCCCTATGATAAGAGAGCAAAGGTGCTGCATTGCAGCCAAGCTAAAAAGTTTCACTCCAACTGGTCACCAAAAAGTTGCTGGGGATCTTATCAGAGGGGGTTTAAGGTAAATTAAACATGGTGATTAGAATTCATAAAGTAGAATTATACAAGGTAAGTATATATACAGTCCTGTTACAAATTATTAAAAATTTGCAGATGGCTGCCCCGTTAACATATCTCTCCCGCACACGTCAAACTTTCCAGTCAGGACATTCAACCATTTCATTTCATCATCATTGACTCACTTTACGTAATTTGCAAGCACGCTGTTACTTAAAACTTTGAAGAAACTATCTAAACCTTTATTATAACGTTCATCAATGTCTTCTGCTCTTTAGGAGAGGTCCAAAACCCCAGCAGCTAGTGCAGGGCCAGGTCCAGGAGTTGGAAGAGCTGCTGGTAGAGGTGTTTCAGCTACTACAATGGGTGCTCCAGCAGGTTAGTGTCAAGATTGATCTCACCATATACATGCTTCATGCTTCACCATATACATGAAGAATTTGATTTTAACAAGTGTCCCAAAATGATGTTTGCCAAAATTTACTACTTTATGGGAAAAAAGCTGAAGCCAAGAATGTGAAGTCACATGGTCAATCACAAATCATGCCCTCCCTATTCAAACAAAAGGAAGCGATGCAACCTCTGTTTAACAGAAAACCACGCATCATAAAAGCAATTAAGCCATCACCACCGCCAATTCTCGAATAAGCATCCGGGCCCTTATTTAAGTTTGAGGCCCAATAGGGGTGCTTACTCAAATCAGACACTTTTTCAAGGAGGGTGCCAAGGCTCCGGCCAGTGGCCGGAGCTTGGCCGGAGTCAGTGGAAAAAATATAAAAAGGGTATTGGCTGGAGCAGGCAATGGCCGGAGCCAACTGGCGGGAGCAACTATGATAAACTTCACTCAGGAGGGTGCTGAGGCTCCAGCCAGTGGGTGGAGCTTGGACGGAGCCTGGCCAGAGCTGGTCGTAGCTGGCCGGAGCTGGAGGAAAAAATATAAAAAGGGCCTGGTGTTTTGGCCAGTGGCTCCAGCCATGCTCCAGCCACTGGCTGGATCCTCAGCACCCTCTTCTTTTTCAAGCAGGGCTCTTATTTGATAATTCTGGATGTCACAGCAATTCAAGCAAAGACAAAGTGTGATAGAGCGGTTTCAAAAGGCATGCTGTTACGTTCTCCTAGTGTATGTGTAAAGATATATATATTTGAGAGTATGTTCCTTGCTGAAAAATTAAAATGAAGACTAACAAGAATGAAAGTCAGAACAAACTGTGTTGTTCATTTCTACTCTGTTTTTGGATTAATGCCTTCTCCGAAACTTAAGTTCCGGTATGACGTAAAATCAATATGTGTTAGCATATTTTTGCTTATTTCATACTAAGAAATGGGCCAGACATTTACAGATGGCTTGGTCAGAAACTTCCATTAATGATTTTGTTGATGATGATGAGAATGATTGTTAAGATAGATTTAGTTAATAAGGAAACAAAATAGCCATTAACTGTACATAATGGAAATGTATTATCTTTTATTGATAATGTCTGGTGAAATGGTTTGTATGTCTGTCTTCAAATACAGTAAAATCCTGCAAACAAGAACATACCTTCTAGGAATCTGAGTGACGGTGTTTTTATGAAGATGGTTTTCTTCCTCCATCTAGGGAAAGGTTCTTATCCGAAAGGCCATTTTGAAAGCTGTACAACATGCATGCTTGCATTTTTGAAGTTGGTTGCAATATGAAAAGAACTGAATTTGGTGCTAATCTTTCTCAATGACTAGAGAAATTGATAAAACATGTAAAGATGCAGCATTTTATTCACTGTTATTTACATTTTCATAGCTGTTTTTCTTAGTTTAACTCTTCTCTGCAGTGTGGTGTAATTTCTTTGAAATGCGGCCATAATGGGCACAGTCAATGTCACTAATTAACATGCTCACCACTTTCCTTTTCAATGCTAAGTATTTGGTGACCAAAATGTTACGTTTTCAAATGAAGGAAGTGTTTTCTGACATACCTTGGACTGGAAGAAATTGTGGATATAAAACTTTTGGACGTACAAAGGTTTATATTGGAATTCTTTGGAATGTCCAAAAATATTAACGCCAAAACTTTGGGCTTGTAATGTACGCCATCACATGTAAAATTGTAAATTTGTTTTCATAGGTCTTGCTGGTCCAGTAAGAGGTGTTGGAGGACCATCTCAACAAGTCATGACACCACAGGTTGCTGCTGCTGCCAAAGGAGCAACAACAGGTAAAACATTTCCTATCAAATATAATGGCTTTTTCAGGGTGATAAGAATTTAAAGCCTTACAAGCTTGTGAATCATATCTTTAAATACATCACACAATAGATTGATGTATTTTTTATTTCATGATTTGAAAGGAATCTAGGGCCTTTTGGGAATGGTTGTTGAGAAAAGCTATGCGAAGGAGGTTAAACTTTTAATAAAAGCAGTTCATTTGCTAATAGGAATTTAAGCCACTTTCATGAATACTTTCTCAAGAAGATTTTGTATTACCACGCATACCTATTTTTGTTTGATCTGACATTCCTCTGAGAAAGAAGATGAATATATGACTTCACATACCCATTGATTTTATAGGTTCTGCACCAAGACAATATGGCGGACCAGGTTCTGGACCCCCTAACTCAGGACCCCCTGGGTCAGGACCGCCAGGTCCAAGAATGTCAGGACCACCTGGTGGACCTCCTTCAAGACCAGGTTTGTCTAATTGTTTGCTGTGCCTCTCTTGAAAAAATGCTCCATAAATGTCAGATTTTCATGTAAAGATTGAAACTAGAGTAAATGAATACACGATGTTCCAAAAAAACATGCCCACCAATTGAATGGCTACTGTGAAGGAGCCATAAATCCAACTTCCTCATTTTGCTAATTTCTCAATAAAAAACATTTCAACTTAGAGACTGGCACCGAGTTTGCCCAATTCTGATAAGTGGTTGCAGCTTTATTGAGAGAGAAGGTCAAAGTCTGTGGCTGTTTCAAAACTAGAGTATTTATCTGCATACTTGAATCTTACAACATGAATTTTACACCAAATGGACATCAACTTGACAATAATGTCAGGAAACAAATTGGGGACTGTAATTAATCAAACACAACTCTAGAATAGACCTAATAGGCTAAGGTTTGTTTTACCCATTTCAAGTCATGTCACCATACTCTTGGGAAGTTTCAGTATTTTGCTATTTTTGCACTAATGGCACAACTTTGCATGGCTCGAAATATGTTAGAGAAATCAAAAGACGTTTTATCAAGTGATTGATCACATGGCTTGAAATGGGTGAACAAACCTTAGCCGATTTTGTCTATATTGACCAGGCAGCCAGCCAAATGCAATATTGTTGGTTTGTAACGACTTCTTCAATTTTGAGAGGTAAAATATTCATATCATGGCCTGCAGCACCTGTGTTGCCCATTGCCATTTCTAGCAACCCTAAATATGTTTATTATTCTTGGTTATCTCAAAATCCAAGACATGACTATCTGTTTAACTTACACACATTAGGAAGCAGGGATAGGTATGTTTTTTCAATCAGTTTCTTTGTTTTTAACATAAAGAATATATTATGAGTCCCCACACTTGAGGCAGCAAATGATTTTCGCTTTTGTGCTCCATAAAGTAACTTCTGATCAGATTTACGCAATCTTGGTGTCAACCCATATGTTGAAGTCTCTTCTATTAAAAATCTTTTCAGAAATTTATTTCTGACCAAGGACTTTAAGAATGAGCACAATGTAGAGATGACATTTTAGTATGAAATAAGTAAAATATTATTTCAATTAAATTGTTTTTAGTTGTCCAAAATTTTTGTTAAAATGGTCTGAAATTCTGTCAAGAAACATTTAGAAATTTTTGACTGAAATTTAACCATCTAAAATTTTTTGTGTTCAATGTATGACATTTGCTATTTTAGGTGGACCTGGTGGACCAGGACCAGGTGGACGTGGTGGCCCACCAATGGGAATGCCACCTCCTGGAGTGCCACCTCCTGGAGTGCCTCCTCCTGGTATGCCAATGATGGGTAGGGGGATGCCCCCACCTGGTATGCCACCTCCAGGCATGCCCCCACCAGGAATGCCACCACCAGGAGCAAGACCAGGCATGGGTGAGTACGCATTTTTATCTTCGTTACTTTATACCATGCATCCCAAAATTATATTTTATCATTTGATTGCTTATATGTTCATAACCAATGAACCAATTTTGGAAACATTAATTTTTATCCAATTGCTGAAAGGCTAAATTGTATTCAAGGATGTTGTTGTGGTTTTACTACACAATTTTTTCATGTCAAAAGAAGGTTGATATACCTGCACAAATTCAAGCCTAAGTTTGCATGAAAAGAAGTGGCCTACGCTTCAAGTCAACATTTAGATAACTTTTTTTTTTTTTTTGAGTGGGCTTGTCAGGATTTCTAGCTACTGAAAGCTAATTTAGGCCCACTGAGATGTGATACAAAGGCTGAAGTTTTTACATCGCTCAGAGAATACTTGTCCTTTGAAATCCAAAACACATCTCTCCTGAGTATTCTGCAAAGTTTTAGTCACATGTGATTTCCTCCATTCCTCATCAGTTCCTATGGAATAACTTATAAATTTTTTTCTCTAAGGCTTGAATTTGAGGAGGCTTTGTCAATCTTCCTTTCAACATGAGAAAGTTATGGTAAAACCACAACTAACACCCTAAGATACAATTTAGCCTTTTGGCAATCGGATAAAAAGTTTTTGAAATTTTAATGGTCATTATTTGGTAGCTTGGGTGAAGCCAACAAACAAACTGCAGGAAACAATGGACACAGGCTTAAATGTTCATGTTTACAAATTTGTTTATAATTATATAGGTGATAGAGCCCTTTTAATGCATCTTTCTTTGCATACAGGTCCACCTGGAATGCAGCCTCCAAGGCAATAATCATCAAATCCTTGTAAGAGGTAAGGAAGATCAGCGGCAAGATGATATCAAAAGGGAAGCAAAGGTGTGGTGAACTGAACTGAAACGTTCTTTGTATATAAAGGCTGCTCTCCATATCTAGCATTTAAGCACTTGGGCGCTGCCACCAAGATTAATCCCTTTGCTAGCAAACGCAAGCACCCATGTTGCAAGCTGAACTTGCTCTAACTCCCAAAGCGCCTTAAAAGCGGTCGCTTGCTATCAGATTGATCACTAATGTTTTTGTAACTGCACATGCTCGTACTAGTTTGCAGCGCCCCGGCGCTCACAATGTGGAACATGGAGAGCAGCCCTAAAGGTATGTAACTCCAATCTGTTTTGTTGTCTATGGCTTTTTGTTATAGCATTTCTTCATGGTCATTACTTACGTCATCATCTGTTAAGGAATTGAATTCCTCAAACCAGAACCTTGAAAAACTGGTGCTTATGATAACCAGTGGCTAAAACTTTGTGTCTTTGTTGCTACAAGGAACCATGGGATCAAAATGCTACACATTATTAGAGAACTACTGTCTGTCAGGTGTTTCAATATTTTATAAATCCCCAGATGTCATAGGAGAGTTTGATGTTTAGTAGGCATTAGTTCCCTAATTTTAACAACTGTTTTTGAAGTCTTCAATTTTTTGCCAAAAAGGCAAGGATTTGTTTAGCCATTAGAAATAATCGTTTTTGAATCCATCAATGTTTGAACAGAATCCGGGCTATAGCCTTTAAAAATAGCCGTTTTTAAGCCCACTGATTTGTGAGCAAAAGTAAGGCTGTAACCTGTGAAAATCACCATTTCGGAACCCATCAGTTCCTAGGCAAAAAAAATTGAGCAATTACTCTTAGCAATCGTCAATTTTCGGAAAAAAACCAATACTGTAGCCTTTGGAAAACACCTTTTTTTCAACCATATCATCAAACTTTTAACCAAATCTCTGGCTTAAGCCTTTCAAAGCATCAGTTTTTGAACTCATCAATGTTTTGGCTAAAGTTCAGACTATAACCTTTGAAAAAACGCCGATTTTAGGCCAAAAACAAGGTAGCTGCCTGTCAAGAATCACTGTTTTTCAGCCCATCAATTTTGGGGGAAAGAGCAAGGCTATAGCCTTTGGAAAATCATTGTTTTTCAACCCAGCAATTTTAGTGGAAAGAGCAAGGCTAAAGCCTTTGCAAAATCACCGTTTTTCAGCCCATCAATTATGGGGGAAAGAGCAAGGCTGTATTCTTTGCAAAATCACTGTTTTTCAACCCATCAATTTTGGGGGAAAGAGCAAGGCTGTATTCTTTGCAAAATCACTGTTTTTCAACCCATCAATTTTGGGGGAAAGAGCAAGGCTATATTCTTTGCAAAATCACTGTATTTCAACCCATCAATTTTGGGGGAAAGAGCAAGGCTATATTCTTTGCAAAATCACTGTTTTTCAATCCATCAATTTTGGGGGAAGAGCAAGGCTATATTCTTTGCAAAATCACTGTTTTTCAATCCATCAATTTTGGGGGGAAGAGCAAGGCTATATTCTTTGCAAAATCACTGTTTTTCAACCCATCAATTTTGGGGGAAAGAGCAAGGCTATATTCTTTGCAAAATCACTGTTTTTCAGCCCATCAATTTTATGGAAAAAGACCAAGGCTATATTCTTTGCAAAATCACTATTTTTCAGCCCATCAATTTTGGGGGAAAGAGCAAGGCTATATTCTTTGCAAAATCACTGTTTTTCAGCCCATCAATTTTGGGGGAAAGAGCAAGGCTATATTCTTTGCAAAATCACTGTTTTTCAGCCCATCAATTTTGGGGGAAAGAGCAAGGCTGTAGCCGTTGGAAAATCACTGTTTTTCAACCATCAATTTTGTGGCAAAAGACCAAGGGTATAACCTTTGCAAAATCACTGTTATGCAACCCACCAATTTTGTGGCAAAAGACCAAGGGTATAACCTTTGCAAAATCACTGTTTTTCAGCCCATCAATTTTGGGGGAAAGAGCAAGGCTGTAGCCGTTGGAAAATCACTGTTTTTCAACCATCAATTTTGTGGCAAAAGACCAAGGGTATAACCTTTGCAAAATCATTGTTATGCAACCCACCAATTTTGCGGCAAAAGACCAAGGCGGTAACCTTTGCAAAATCACTGTTTTGCAACCCATCAATTTTGTGGCAAAAGACCAAGGGTATAACCTTTGCAAAATCACTGTTTTGCAACCCACCAATTTTGCGGCAAAAGACCAAGGCTGTAATCTTTGCAAAATCACTGTTTTGCAACCCACCAATTTTGCGGCAAAAGACCAAGGCTGTAACCTTTGCAAAATCACTGTTTTGCAACCCACCAATTTTGCAGCAAAAGACCAAGGCTGTAACCTTTGCAACATCACTGTTTTTCAGCCCATCAATTTTGGGGGAAAGAGCAAGGCTGTAGCCGTTGGAAAATCACTGTTTTTCAACCCATCAATTTTGTGGCAAAAGACCAAGGGTATAACCTTTGCAAAATCACTGTTATGCAACCCATCAATTTTGGGGGGAATAGCGAGGCTATAGCCTTTGAAAAATCACTGTTTCTTCAACTCATCAATTTTGGGGGCAGAGCAAGGCTATAGCCTTTGGAAAATCATTGTTTTTCAACCCATCAATTTTAGTGGAAAGAGCAAGGCTAAAGCCTTTGGAAAATCACCGTTTTTCAGCCCATCAATTTTGTGGCAAAGAGCAAGGCTATAGCCTTTGTAAAATCACTGTTTTCAACCCATTAATTTTGTGGCAAAGAGCGAAGCTATAGCCTTTGCAAAACCACCGTTTTTCAACCTATCAATTTTGGGGGAAAGAGCAAGGCTATAGCCTCTGGAAAGTCATCGTTTTTCAACCCATCAATTTTGGGGGAAATAGTGAGGCTATAGCCTTTGACAAATCACTGTTTCTTCAACTCATCAATTTTGGGGGACAGAGCAAGGCTATAGCCTTTGGAAAATCACTGTTTCTTCAACTCATCAATTTTGGGGGACAGAGCAAGGCTATAGCCTTTGGAAAATCATTGTTTTTCAACCCATCAATTTTAGTGGAAAGAGCAAGGCTATAGCCTTTGTAAAATCACTGTTTTCAACCCATTAATTTTGTGGCAAAGAGCGAAGCTATAGCCTTTGCAAAACCACCGTTTTTCAACCTATCAATTTTGGGGGAAAGAGCAAGGCTATAGCCTCTGGAAAGTCATCTTTTTTCAACCCATCAATTTTGGGGGAAATAGTGAGGCTATAGCCTTTGACAAATCACTGTTTCTTCAACTCATCAATTTTGGGGGACAGAGCAAGGCTGTAGCCTTTGGAAAATCATTGTTTTTCAACCCAGCAATTTTAGTGGAAAGAGCAAGGCTAAAGCCTTTGGAAAATGACCGTTTTTCAGCCCATCAATTTTGTGGCAAAGAGCAAGGCTATAACCTTTGTAAAATCACTGTTTTCAACCCATTAATTTTGTGGCAAAGAGCGAAGCTATAGCCTTTGCAAAACCACCGTTTTTTAACCTATCAATTATGGGGGAAAGAGCAAGGCTATAGCATCTGGAAAATCATCGTTTTTCAACCCATCAATTTTGGGGGGCAGAGCAAGGCTATAGCCTTGGGAAAATCATTGTTTTCAACCCATCAATTTTAGTGGAAAGAGCAAGGCCATAGCCTTTGCAAAATCACCGTTCTTCAGCCCATCAATTTTATGGGAAAAGACCAACGCTATAACCTTTGCAAAATCACTGTTTTTCAACCCATCAATTTTGTGGCAAAGAGCGAGGCTATAGCCTTTGGAAAATCACTGTTTTTCAACCTATCAATTTTGTGGCAAAGTGCAAGGCTATAGCCTTTGCAAAATCACCGTTTTTCAACCTATCAATTTTGTGGCAAAGTGCAAGGCCATAGCCTTTGCAAAACCACCGTTTTTGAACACATCAACTTTGGGGGAGAAGAGCAAGGCCATAGCCTTTGCAAAATCACTTTTTGAACCCATCAATTTTGGGGGGAAGAGCAAGGCCGTAGCCTTTGCAAAATCACTGTTTTTCAACCCATCAATATTGAACAACTGTAAAAATACTGAACAGTTTTGTAAAGATCTTTCTTGAGGAAAAGAGTGTAATTTATCAGAATCATGACAATGTGAAATGATAATTTCTAGTGGTGCGGTTCTACAGTTTCTATTCTATGCAACTAAAGTCTATCTGAATTAGAACTTTTAGCAGCTCTGAAAACAATCAGAATCGAACGCAATTTTACCACATTTGTAGAACTTTCGTATGTGCACAATAGTGATAAAACGTCTAACGCCACTCGATCGAACCTCGCGTATAAAATGGATGAAAATAACGCTCGATCCAGACTCTTTTGTACAATAGCTTAAAGGTCTATTGGATATTACGTGAGATTTTCGATAAAGCGAAATTACTGATTGCTATTCGCGAGATTTTCACTTGACGCCGAAACTTATTAATTGCTGTAAAACTAATTGGTGAATCGAAATTCTGTAAGGAGGATGGTATTTCCCATTTTGCAGTGGAGAAATATATGAAACAAACTTTTGGTTTCCACAGGTCTGAAGAAAGCTCATTTCAAAGTATTTTACAGGGTTTTTCGGCCACAAGTGACAACATGTTTTGTGTGTGAGCAAATGGGCAGGCAAAACGAGTCATCTGAATGGCCTAAGCCATGAATATGGCCTAAGCTGACTTAATATGGTGTTAAGGTATAAAGACAAGTTACTCGCGTTATTTTTTGTCTTTCCCCTATCTCGCAATTATTTTCAGAATCACATTTACCAAGCTAAAACAATCAGCACCATCGCAAGTTTGAGGCAGCCATCTTCTTTTGCAGTTTCATTCCTTCGCACGCAACCTTGAGTAAACCTGCAAAACAAGATGGCTGCCTCGAGCTTGCTGTGGCGCTAATTGTGTTAGCTTGGAAAATGCGATTCAGAAAACAATTGCGAGATAAAGCAACGACAAAAAAGAACACGAGTAAGTTGCATTTATATCTTAACAGCAGAGTGAGCCAGCTTAGGCCATGGTCGTGGCTTGTGCCATTCAAAACACTCATGTTGTGTGTCCTTTTGCACATGGTTTGCGCTCTTGGTCTCCGCGTAACTACATTATGGTTTAATACAGTCTATTGAGTCTCTTAACATCCTATAAGTGTATCAATTTACATTAATTCATCTTAAGACAGTACTAATGTTGGCAGTAAGTATAACAACTAGAATCGGTTCCCTTTTAAAACAATCCCAAACGGATACAAAGTTTTGCACTGATTGATCGAAACAAATTTGACGTTCGAAACATCCTCAAAATTAGAAAAGTACGCGACTGTTTTAATGTTCTTTTTGAGATATTTCATCAACGAAGCAAGTAAAATCTATCTCAAATTAGATGCCAAGTGAGATTTGTGGTAACGCAAAACTGCTCATGCAAAACACTTCAACTGTATCTATTTGCAGATATTTTCACACGAGATCTACTTTGAGATAGATTTTAATCTAAAAAAATATGATTATCTTAGCCGTGGGTTTGAATTGGTGAAATTCTGATATTTCATGAGCAATGGCTTTGAAGGGTATACTGTAAAAATCAGGGACGCCGGGGCGATGGTAGGGCACGGGGGTCGAAGGGGAACGCAAGAGAGCTCCAGCCGAAGGCGAGCGAAGTGAGCCGAACATTTAGGTGTTGTTGGGCACGCCCTTTAAACTGACTTAAAATGCTGTCAAGAATACTTTAACTAGCATAAATGATGTTCTTCTCTCTTAGATATTTGGGTATGACTAATCCAAGCTAGAATGATTATTCGACTTAAGGGTTAAATTCATAATTTTCATACCATCGTAGTTAGCGCTGCTAAAGGAATATATAGTTTCATTAAAAGAGCACCCTTGCCTCTCTTACAGGACAGGAGCGACGCTTGCCACTCAGCGGCCTCCACCTCTCCGGCGTTCCTGGCAAAGACGAAAAAAACTATTCTCTGGGTACTGTTCGAATTTTCTGTTAATGACTAACCCTAAGATCATCTAGGGGAGGGGTATCTTAGTATATTGATGGTAAGGAGACGTGTTTGTTTGGCATTGTTCTAAAAACATTGCCAAACAATATTTTCCGACATTTTACAGTATTATGGGTGCTGGAGAAAAATTTGCAGAAACATACAAATTATGGCACTTGCTTCATAATTTGCGAAATCATGGCCTAGACTTTCAATAAACTTGACGAATCACGCCCTGAGATTCTGAAAACCCTTGCGCAATCATTGGTAGGGTTTTACGAGGAAAATGCCACGTCCCCCATTGTTTGCTAGGTGAGGGTACATAGTTGGCATATATAGCTGTCTGTATCTAGCGCGATAAATTTGACCATGAGTGGTGTGGAATTACAATTTGATCATTCGGCTAAATTATATACAATATATCAGTTGTTAATTCGTGATAATACAATTGGCTTCAAATCTTTGGAAAAGATTCCACAAGAGGGTTATATACTAGTTCCACAATTCAAAGGTAAGAGATGCGATTCCCTGTACAGCAAGAAATCTATATCATATCATTATGTTGCAAAGACATGTATATGCAAAACTATTTCATGCGTTGCTAACAGCAATGCAAGGTTCTGAGATTTAGATCCACATGATATTGAGGCAAGTGATGTTCATGGAAGTATTCCAAAAGAATTGACGGCATTGTGAAAGTGGACTATTCGTGAGTTAATGGCATAGAGGGAGCTTCGGATACCTCTCCAAGGTAGGTAAGAGGTACCGTAACCACTTGTGTGAAATCCTTTTTAAATATCTAAAGCCCTATGCCCATCATAAGAAGTAATTCGTTACATGTTCTCCATACCTTCATACGCATCAGTCCACGTTATAAAACCCTCCATATCTCGAATTCTTTCTTACGCTTGTCCCTCTACATTGCTAACTGTCATCGAACAATAGTAGCAGCTTCGGATAAGATTCAAAATCCCCGCGACAAATGCTCCTGTGGAGGAAAGGTAAGTGAAATAACTGATCTGCGGTAAAACCAAAAACGCAATATTAGACACAGCAATATGTGAAAAACAATGTTAACTCCTGTAAACGAATAATAATCAAATTAACCTGTAACCAAAAAGAAGACTGTTAAATCCTGCAAGAGAAATAACGAATTTACCTGAAACCCTGATAGGAGATAAATCAGCTGATAGCTGCATATAGAGCAACGTAGAATAACCAAAAACGCGTCTCGTCATGCATTTGTCAATTTGTTTCAAGCGAAGGACTAATTGCCGATACAAACGGGCTGATCCAACAACGAAAAAACGAGAGACAGTCCAAAGCCACGTGACAATAACACACAAGTCAATGCTTGGCTAAATTCAAAGAGGCCTTCAAAAGGATAAAAGAGATACGGGTAAATTCGTTGCTTCTCATCCAGCATTTAAAGGTTTTCTCCTTACTTACTGGTTAATTTTGTTATTATTCTCACAGGTGTTAGCCGTTGCTTTCCACAGATTACAGTGTCTAATGTTGCATTGTGGGTTTATGACGATGAGTCCCTTGTCTAAGTGCCTGTTCATATGAGGAAAACACCTCACTTGCCAAACCCAGGGCTGAGTGGTGAGATTCCATCCTCCAATAGAATCCTTTGCATTTTCATCTCGCATTGACACGACAAACGCAACACCACCGGAAAAGAGAAGCGCCACCTCACCAGAGTTGGGTTCTCACCTAGGTGAGGTGAAATTTTTCAATATAAACGACACACCACCGGTATGGTGAGGTGAACTGAAATTATTCGTTGATTTTTATTGGTCAGTTCGTTCTGATTTTACGGGAGAGACTTGATTCCAGCTCGCCTCTCAGCCCCGTGGCTGACAGGTGAGGCAAAAATCTCATATAAACAGAGACTGAAATTTACCTACTAGCCTGTTAACCCCGAGTCTGGCAGGTGAGGTGTTTTTCCTCATGGAAACAGGGCCTAAGGCTGTTTATTAAAGGTAAATCATCGTGATTCAAAATCATTGTAGTAAAAAAAATTTGAGATTGCAGGCCCGTAGCGTGGTTTTAGAGATTGGGGGCACTTTCGCGCCGAAGGCGCGAACACCGGCGGGGGGTCTGGGGGCGCAGCCCCCATAACAACTTTTTGAGGGTCACGCCCATTTTTCTCTCGGAAACGCCCATATTCTCTCAGAAGAGCTCTTCCCTACATCATATGTGTTTTCGTTTCTGTGTTCATTTTCAAATAGAAACTTTTGGAATGAAGGAGCTATCCACAATAAATGCTAAAAAGGTCCTAAACAACGGCGGTTTGAAAGTTGTGCTTGGTGTTGCGGGGACCATTTACTCAGATGGCAATGACCCTCTTGAGCTAAACACTTCGCACCTTGATAAACTAATCACAGGACACCAAAATTTACAACACAGAAATTTATTTCACTCCAAACATCAAACAGGGTAAAGAAACCAAGCTCCAACTCTTTATCTTCTTTACTCTGTTCACGAACATAACCGTAAATTTACGAAGTAATCTCTGGAAATTATTGGGGGCACGAGCCCCCTACCCCCCCCCCCCCGCTTCCTACGGGCCTGGATTGAAGTAGGAAAGCAATGGGCCAAAGAAATAGGGTACCAGTTGTACCAAAAAGTTAAGGCATTTGAAAATCATGTTTCCTAGAGTACTGGCTGGATCTGAATGGATCCAGTGAAAGTTGACAGCAGACTGAAGTACTTTTTTCATTTTCTTGTGTTTTTATATTAGTACTGCAAAAGTAGTAAACGAGAATCCTATGTTTGCAAAATGCCTGAAAAAGGTCCTAAAATACAGTGTAAGGCTCCACAATTAAGAAACCATCTAAAAGAAACTTTTAGACTACAGTAAGGCCCCGCATTTAAGAAACTACTTGTTCACACTATAGCCTAAGATGTTTCTTATATCTCTGATACTTCTCATGTTTTAGGCTCAAGTTTGTTAAGTTTCTAATTTATTTTCTCGGAAGTCCTACGCAAATCAGCTACACCAAAATGGGACTGCCTATGGGTATATCAGCTATATTCAGCCCTATGTGTAGTCAACAATAATGATTGTCAAGGATTAGAACTAAAACTGAGGTAAAAATCTGTTAAATCCAAAATACCTTGCTAGCAGTTTCTTAATGAATCCTGCATGAAGTGTAGTGCTCTCACTCTATCAGAGCAGTACTAAGTGTCACTCAGAATAAAAGAAACTTACTTTGGGTGTGAGCCTCAAGAGTTTCTTATAGTTAAGGGGGATAATCATTTTTCAGTATCCTAAAAGTTTCTTTTAGATGGTTTCTTAAATGCGGGGCCTTACTGTACTGAGAAATGACTAGCCACCCTACTTATAAGGAACTCTCAAGGCTCGCACCCAAAAAAGTTTCTGGTACTATTGATTGACACTAAATTCTTGTGTGCTGATCTGAGCGCATTCCATTTCATACAAGGTTGATAAGAAACTGCTAGCAAGACATCTTAGATTTTAACAGATTTTTACCTAAATTTTATTGATGTTCTTGACAATCATTGACAACAAACACGAGGCTAACTATGGCTAACATGTCTATGAATATAACCGCATTCTGCTGTAACCTTCCTTTCTCGGATTTTCCAGAAAACGAATTAGAAACTTAAGAAACTTGAACCTAGAACATTGAGAAATATCATCGACAGAAGAAACAGTTCAGGCTAAGCTGTGAAAAAGTGGTTTCTTAAATGCGGGGCCCTACTGTAATCAAAATAATAAAGATCTTCAATTAACAATGACAGCACCAAAAGTTCTCTTTAAGGCATTAAATCAAATTGCAGATAACACAACCATACATGCAGTGATGCTTTAAGATTCGATGCTGATGCTTTGAACGGTAACATAACTTGCAACAAACATTTGCCGTATATCTAAATATCGTATATATATCTAAATACGTACCAATCCATACAACATATATACCTGCAACAAAAAGAGGGTGCATCAAAAATTACGAAGATTCTTTGCACAGTGGAGGCTATTTCTGCATAACTTAAAACTTGGAAAAGCTTGGAAATTATCTGTCGAGGTTTATCTACGGGGGGGGGGGACTCAAACTTTAGAGAGGATAAACGGAGTTAAAAACGGCAAGTTTAAAACTATAAAAGATCATGAAGGAGAAATCTATCTGTAAAAATACAAAGATGAGGCTGCTAAGATCAATAATATTTCTAATTGCAACATATGGCTCATATGGCTCTGAATACTAGGCAAAGACAAAGAGTGACACAGCTAGAATACAGTCATTTGAGCTGCGGGCATGCAGGGGATTGTTAAGAATCAGCAGGACCGTAGAGAGATCAAACAAAGCGTGCTTGACGAGATCGGGGAAACTAAAGGACTTATCAATGAGATAGAACAACAGAAACTTCAATTCATGGAACCCATTATGAGACACAGGTGCATCGAAAATGACTTGCTGACAGGAATGGTATTTGGAAAAAGATCAAGAGGACGGCAGAAAACCTGAATGACGAATGCAATTGAAGAGAAGCTAGGACTAACTATGACTGAGGCCATTACAACAGCCCAGGATAGAGAGAAATGGAGGAACATTGTGTATGCCCCCACTGCCGTTCCGGTATCCGAGTGTTCTGAGCAATAGTAGTAGCAGTAGCATGTCTTAAAGTAGCCCCTCGTATTTCTCGATTTCACTTTAACAAGTGTGCGAATACACAACTTCGGTTAACAGCTTCGTTTTGGAAATTATTCAAAATTCTTTCATATGAAATTTTGGAGGCCAAATTCAGATTTAGCACCAAACTTTAGTCTAACCACAAATTTTCATGTTGTTAGCAGTCGTGGTGTTGACTTTATGGTGACGTAAAGTTTGGAAATCTGTAAGGGATTTGACCGTGAAAATGACTCGGGGTGTAAAGTTTCACCCTGAACGATTTTTGACCGTCAAATCCCTTCTAAATCTTTGAACTTTACATTGTCATAAAATCAACATCACAAATGCCAGCAGGTTAAAAACATGTAACTAGACTAATGTTTGGGTGCTAAATCCGAATCTGGGCTCGAAATTTTCATAAGAACAATTGGAAGGAATTTTGACAAATTTCCAAAACGAACCTGCTTAGTCGAAGTGGTGCATTAAGAACATTCTCTAAATCTACTCATCTGGACCTTTCTCATCAGCATACCCCATTTTGTGAGAAAAAAAATCAATATTTTACGTTTTCACAGTCTCCAAGCAGCAGGATAAGGTATGCAGAAGAGTGAGTTTATTGTTCAAAACCTCCCAAAGGCTGATTCTTGATTGCGGGGTGGCCAAGTGGCTTATACAGTCTTCGTCAGGTGACTAAAGGTAAGCTCGGTCGAGTGAGGCCAACTCCGGATGGGTGACCTCGGAGGCCTGACCTCACAACTCACCTCAGCGTCCTTCGGGTCGTTAAACTAGGGGTGCCATGCCTGGATGCGGCACGCACAGTGGTCTTCAATTAGCTTTTCGTAGCTAGAAATCCTGACACGCCCACTCAAAATAAATTGAAAACAAATAAATAAACGGGCCCCAGACCAAAACATGACTTTTCTTCATACAAAAGGTTTGACGAAAAATACAACCAAAGCTTTACTAACAGAGTTGTGCAACACGGGGTCAAACCCCTTTCTAGATAAATAACGCTAAAAGTGTGAGAACCATACCTCCAGAATTTTTCGCCAATTCAAGTGTGCCAAACTAAGAACAGAAAAACAGACGGTTTATACATGCACTAACTGGGATATCTCATTCTCATACAAGAGAAATGAGATATTTGCACCATAGTGCAGGGGGGGAGGGGGTCTGACTTTCCAAAACCACTGTAAATATAAAACTTCGTGGGAATCAATATGAACAAAAGCTGAGTCAAGTTACGAAGGAACTGAAAAACGTGCTCATAATCTACGGTCGAATGTAATGCTTAAAACGTACTTTTCAATGATCACATAAGAAAATAATTTACATACTGTAACTGCGACTCCAGCCACCAAGAAAATGAACCCAATTATTGCAAATATCAATGCCCGAGTATTTGCAAATTTCCGACCAACAGATGATCTGAAAGAGACGAAAGGTATACGAGTGCAACATTTGCAGACGAACATTTACGAGACGACAATCAAAGACCCATTGTCAACAATGATCCTATGTGGGCCGAATTAACTGCGAGACAAAGAGTAGCTTGGCCAAATGCGATTTGCAGATAATACGAGAGTCGATTTTGGCACCGCAAAGGATCACGGTTAGCAATTGGTCTTTAAATCTACGTTCACAATGCTCCATATTCGTTTGTATTTGTGTCTGCTGTCGAAAAAACTGACCGCTGTTTTCACACTATTCCGTTTTCAGGTACAAATGCTATGAATACGCTGTATACATTAAAGCCCCGCAAACAAGAATATACTTTTCTAAAAAAAAAACAGACTTGCTAGGTTCTTATAAATGAGATTCCTTTGACATTTTCAGGGTTTGGTTCTTGTCGCAAGGACACTTGTGACTATGATGAATATACAGCTACAGCATACAGTACGTGTTAAATAAACTTGAGGGTATAATGACTGCATTTAAATATTAGAGAGCATGGTATTTTTGTTCCTGGCAAATCAACTTATATCATATGGCTTGATGAAACAATTCGCATATCCCTGAAAACTGTTAGGTGTTCATTTATCAATTGCTGGGAGTTGGTTTGCACTGATATGATGAAATTTCTCAATTAAGTGTACTATCTCATAAGAACATTGGAGTAAATCGGTCTGTTTTGGTTCTTATCTTTGGGTGTCTTTTTCTACAAAATCAATCTGCGGGTTCTTATTTTGCTATGTTCTTGTGTCCGGAATTTTACTGTATTCAGATCCATAAATTTATCTTTGGTTTTCTTTGTTTTTGAAGGAATTTGTCTAAGTGTATCCCCCTGTGAATTTAAACCATCTTGTTCTGCACGCTTCACGTTTCACGCGAAAATGTGAGTACTTTAGGATACGAAGGGAATGAACACAAACACCTCTCCATCTTGGCCTGAATTCATACACAGCCAGGTAATTTTCCACTATTAATCTGTTGAGATTTCACTATTGATATCATCAGAGCTAGTCAAGGTTACCGGGTTTTAAAAAGGAAGCCATCGTCGTTCTCCATTGCTTGATTATTCGTTGTGTTTCGTGTTAATTAGAATGAGATTTTGGCTGTAGATGATGACCTATGTACGCCACTATCCCTACTACGTGATTCTTCCTGTGTCAGTTCTTGAAAAGTTAAAATGTTTGCATCACGAAAAAGATGACAGATAAGAAAATAACTCGAACAAAATGGTGTAGTTGGTCACATTCAAAGCCTTGTGATAGTAGCTGTCAAAAGATTGCCAATTCGTCATTGTAATCAACAGCCTGTACGAAGAGAAAAGAAGAATATTCAAATATCCGTACTTACACTTTTCTGCAATATGGGCATCGTGCAAGATTTGCTGTTGTTCTGAACTGAAAAAAATATCAGTACCAGTTAGCAGTATAGGACTCAACTTCTTGGAAAACTTTGGAATCAAATATGTGAATGTTATTGCCCAACTCTTTCAGCTGAATAGATCAAAGTTAACTTCAGATTATTCGTCATAATTCTAGAAAGAGCACTGTTGCTGAATAGATATGTACCAGAGGAGGCATCGGAAAATTTATAAACGATTAAAAGCAGTATAAATTGTAAACTTATCGAGGAAAGTCAAAATGACCAACGTAAGAATTACTCAGTTTTTGAAAATCTACAAGATGATAACAAGCAGAAATTTGTAGTTTTTGTGGTTTAAGATTTAGCAATTTCATGACGTCACAACCTCAACACTAGCAGAAATTTCAAAATGCTGTAACTTTGAAAATAATGACGATATCAAAATAGCTCCTTTGGGGATTATGATGAACAACCTAAAGTTTCCTTCTGCTACGTGAGTTGTAAGAATTAAGCAACAACGTTTTACGCATTGAACTTGAAGTGAATGACCTGAGATAAATAGCGCTTGTCTATAAATAGGACAAAGAAACACCTAATCCCTCCATTGTTTTCGTTAGCTCTGCTTTCTTTCGCCACGAGCTGGATTATCAAATACAATAGACTATTTATAAACTTATGCGATCTCATCTTTTAACTCAGGTTATTCACTTTAAAGGTTTTGCAAAGATTCGAGCCTTGTGCTCCAGTTAGAATATTCAAATCTATCCCCAGTGGCCAAAAAAGGGAAATTTTCAAAAATAACCACCAAGACTTTGACATACTACTGATTCTGCTAATTTCTTAAAACCTTTTCTGAAACTGCAAAAAAGTATCATGTATTGAATGTTTAACCTGCCCAACAACTCAGCTTGTGTGCTCAGGGGTGGAGAAAATAGCGGACCAAAGGACTAGACTTGTTACGTTGAGTCCTAGTAATTGTTGGGGGGGTGGGTGGGTGGTACCGAGGACTCAACGTAATAAGTCTACCACAGGACCAATGTTCCCAGAAATTTATTCTTAAGTCTCCAGAAAGTAGGAAAAGAAGAAAGAAAAAGGGATGAAGACAGAAAAGGGAAAAAATGGAAAGTTATTTCTACATCAAAGTCCTAAGGGTTCTCTTCATTACTGAAGCCCTTATTGAATAAACTCATACCGCCTTCACACTGACACAGTTAAACCAGCCTTATCTACACCAAATCATATTTTAACCAATCAACTGCATTCGATTTGTTGAAATGACCAATTAGAAGGCCTCATTTGATAACCTGATTTAGTTTAAGCTGTCTTAACTTGTTGTGTGAAAAGGGTATTAGGCTGCTACCAGACTACGGAAATTTATGAAAATGATGTTGTTTGTAAGTCTGGAAATGATCACCCGAAAAATCAACAAAATTTCCCAGACAAGTATCATTTACGACTTTGAATAAAGACCTCTAATCAGTCTTCAAATTCTGTCTAAGTCATTACATATCGTGACCTATCAAACATGGATACTATTTGTTGAAGAGATTCACGCAGAAATCCTTTTCAAGACATATCTTGGTGCCAGAAATGTAAACATTTTTTCGCCCCCATGTGTGCTCATGTTTGTGATAAAGCACTTTTAAGAATATACACTGCAACACATAGCTTCTTGACAGCAAATACATGGTTCTGCAAATCAACATTGCCCGAAAATGGTTTATCAATGTACTACCTTTTGATCATGCAAGGAGTGCTCTCTCCTCGATTAGCCTACAATCTTTGCCAAAACTCTTGAAAAAAAATCGCATATTTTCCCACTTCTCTTCCCCTTCCCCCTTACAACGTTGGTTTCTTGTGCGATTACGCAGTTCGTTAGGGCACAAGCAAGCAGCCGAATCGCTTTCCTTCAAGTCTGGTGATCATATTCTTGGACCAACATTGTTCAGGGGGGCAGGGGGCGAGGAAAATAGCAAGAGGTGAAGTTTCCAGCGATATATTTTGTATCGTCAGGCAGACGAAAAAGCAGCAAAATGAAGTTTTTTTTCAAGTTGTTTTGGCAAGGATTGTAGCTACTGAGAGAGCTCTTCCTCAAGAAATTCCCTTGCCTGCAATCCCTCTTGTTGTTGATTCAATTTTGAGATGCACTTTAGATTTTGATATTAATTTTCTTCTTTTGTAATATGATATTTAGTTTGTGTTTATAGAATTGTAGGTGGTGGAATTTTAAAATATGAAACTGAAACTGAACTAAAACTGAACTGTCTCTCTTTATTTTAGGAATACAAAAAAAATTAAAACAAATTTGGCTTTTTACAAAAAGTACAAATAAAGAGTTTAAAAATATATAATATTTCAATCAAACAACAATTCAATTCAAACTTTGCTTATAGAAAATACATATACATAGTAAAACGTACTGTATAACTTAAACGACTCAGAAAAAGCAAAGCTTATCTAGTTTGATGTGCAAAAGCTCGATGTACAGCTCTGAAACGACAATATCTCTAGTAGGTCGACTATAGCCTTATGGGTATCAATTTTAGGCTGACGTACGTTTTTGGAACTTGTTTATAGATCATGCAATCAATTTTAAATCATATTCTTTATAAAAATTTTCAAATTTCTATTAGGTCACTCATTCTCATTCTTTATCTTGATGAAAAAGACTTTGCTCATCACATCTCTGCAACTCCAAAAATTTTTTTGTCTGAAATAGTTTGCCATTTATGTTACGTATCACCGTCCTGCTGCAACATAAAGTCTGAGTTTCGTAAATTTTCACCATCTGCAAGCTATTTCTGTCTAAACCTTTAAATAACGTCACTTTAAAATGACCTAATTTTTCAAAAATATCAGCATCTCTTATGTTTCAAAAATAGCAGCACCTCTAATGTATTAAATATATCAGGTCCTCTGAGTATTGTGAAATGACTTTCGAAAGTTTTCCTATGGCGTCATTCAGGTGAGGCTAGAGCTTTGCAGGCGTAAAGACTATCTTACGAATATTTTATGCGAATTTTTCGCACGAGATCCACTCATGAGATCGCTCAGATCACAATGAGTTCTTGAGAGTCTTGCACCTGTCGCATACATAACTTTTACTAAAAATATCCAATTGCATATGCTTTTAGACGGCTCTGAAGCTGGATTACAACACACATTTGTGAGCGAAAGGATTTCGGTGCGATTTTCAAGGTTACTTATTGGCTTTTCAAGACGAACAGATCTAAGAGATTTGCTCTTAGAGTCTCCCAATACAACATCTACTGAAAGAGGAACGATAAACTCCTTTGAAACTAAGCAAAAACTTCTCCTGGGGCACATTAATTCACGTCGAGGGGTAAGAAGCTTCGTCCTAGAATTATCAATTTAATAGGTGAATCTTAGGGGCAAAACATTGCCTCCTTGTCAACTGAGCAATTAGCGCTTCTTAACTTTCAAAGCAAATTGATTCTCCTCACAACATAAACTCTACTTTTCGGGAATGCAATTGAGTCCCTTTACAGGGGCACATGAATTCACGTCGAGGGGTAAGAAGCTTTTCCTAAAATCATCAATTTAAAGGGTGCATCTTTCAATATCAAAAGTGCCTCCGAGTGAGCAATGAATAATATTTGCAATTCCTGGCTTCCTGCACAAATTGATTTTCCTCTACACATGAACATAAAATATACTCTTTGAGCAGCCAATAAATGTCCTTAAAAGTAAACCAAAAAACTATCCTAGGGCAAGTGAATTCACGTCGAGGGATACGAAGCTTTTCGAATCACCGATTTAAAGTGTCTCACTTTGAATATTTATTTTGCCCCTATAGTAAGCAATGATATCAGGGCTTCCTAACTTCCAACGAAAGTTAATTTTCTTCCCAAGATAAAACATACTATTTGTCATTTGTGCAACCAATAAACTCATTTGAAACTAAGCCAGAAGTCCTCCCGGGGTACAAAATTGACATCGAGGGGTAAAAAGCTTTGCCTATTAACCACCACAATTTTTAGTGTGTATCTTTGTATCTTTGTATTTATTAACAACCACAATTTTGAGTGTGTATCTTTGAACATAAATTTGCCTCCTAGTAAGAAATGATATTGTCGCTTTCTAGCTTTCAGCGCAAATCCATTCTCCTCCCAATATGAAACAAAAGCTCTGCTCTTTCGACACCAAAAAAGTCCCTAAAAGGTAAGCCTAAAAGTTTCCTGGAGTACAAGAATTCGCGTTATTGGGTAGGAAGCTTTGCCTAGAAACATGAACTCAATACACCAATTCCACGAGCGACTGGCATCATAAAAGTTTTTCCAAACTTGACCGTATAAAATTTTGAATCTACAATCCTTTCCAAAACAACTTGAAAAAAACTTAATTTGCTGGTTTTTTGTCTGATTGACAATACAAAACATATTGCTGGAAATTTAACTCATATCTTTCGTGGCATAAACAGGCATAATGTAAGCATATCTTATAGATCAGTGTGTGCAGAGTTTTAAATTTGTGTCAGAGTTTGAAGCTCTTTGAAACTCAAAGAAGCTGGGGTAGGCGCTAAATGATAGTTCTGCGTGTGCGACAAAATGCACGCGTACCTCAATCTGCATGTGTACCTGCGTGTGCGAGTGTGAATGCACAGGTCAAATGAAAAGGCCTGCTGAGACTTGAATAGCGGACCTTGACAGAAGATTTCAGTCTTGATAGCAGAAAGACTGAAATGTTTTTGTGATCGTTCTCGCATTTTACAAGCAAAGAGAACAGGGAGGGATAAAGCCGGGGGGTACTTAGTATATTTGTCCGATGGGGATGTGCCGTTTTTCAGGGTGTCATTCTCACTTAATTCTTCCAGAACGAGGTGTCAAAAGAAGGGCAATGTTCAGGGCCGAGGAGAGGGGGGGTTAGGGGGGGTCAGAAACCTGGGGCCCATAGCCATAAGGGGCCCATAAATAGTAACTGAGTTTTTTCGAAATAAGGCTCAAATGCGGGTCTCTAGACCACGGCCAGTGCTAATAAGGGGGCCCATCCATCAATAATTTCTCAATTGCCATAATGCTTCAAAAATCAAGAAGAGATCGAAAACAATAGTTCCAAAGTTTTCTTATAAGCAGTAAAAGTTAAATACATCTTGTAAACCATTGAATTTTACCAGATGAGCTAGATAAAATTCCCGAACATTCATAAGACCAATAATGTTCAACGGATTTGAACGATTCAGATTCTTGTTAAAGATGAAAGACGAACAAATTTTATTGATTTTTCCAACGTTCTTGTGGGCACTGAAAATATAGGAAAATTCGACTTCACTGACTTTTGGTTGCAAGAATCGTAAGGAATCTCCTCACACGGAAAAATACGCAAGGGCATTTCACCTCTTTTAGGTATGATAAGAGACAGATTTTCGAAAACCTATTGGAGATTTTCAAAGCCATGGCAAACATGCGCAGAACTGAACATTGGACATTCTTCGTTGTTCTGTGCGAGGAGTTTCTTTGTGATTTCATCAAGTGCTTTGGGCCATTTTTTAGGCACTTCGCAATCATGAATTTTCGTTGAGTAAATTTATCTACATTTCCAGAGCTTGTAAATACGCAAGAAAATTACAAAAGTACTGCAATATCTCGGCTCTCAAGGAAAATTCGATTAATCGATCAAGTGCTGTTATGTCAGTGCAATGAATTTTCAAATGCTGGAATTTCTTCAGGCTCACCCAGTTCGTCAGTCAACTTTTGATGTTACTATTTAAGAAATGCCTTTCTGGCCTTAGCATCCGCGAAATTTTCGATGACAGAAGTGTAGTCCAATTTCTCTGCAATTTCAGATTCTATGGACATCGATGCCAGTGACCTAAGCCGGTTTTGACCTATGGTGGAGCGAAGGTAGTTATTTATGAGTTTGAGCTTACTGAACGATCTTTCAGCCGATGCAACACTGACAGGCAACGTAAGGAACAACCTTAGCGCAATGAAGATATTGGGAAACAAGCTTTGTAATTTCAAACAGACTAGCTTGTTCAACAGCTGCAACGGCTGAAGCACATCATCTGGCTTTGCAGCGTCTGCAATATTTGCAGAATGGATACGCTTTAGAAAGAAGCATTCATCAGAAAGCTCCGGAGATATGTCATCTTTGTAGGCTTCACAGAGCTCAGCACCTCTTTTTGCAAGTTCCTCTTCTTTCATCTTAGGATACAGCCAAAGAAAACTGAACCTTTTGCATATATCAGCAGTAGACTTGAATCGCCGGCTTATCTCTGCGATAACACGATCAATAACAGTAATGTAAACATTGATCTTGAAATCAGCAATTGCTTTCTCCTGAACTTCGCTCGGAGATAAGGATGCATTTAACTGCCTTCTGCTTTCTTTCAAGTGTTTTGGAACATGTAGCTCATCTGCTACAAGAGACGCTTCTTCCAAGATTGAAGCCCAGCTATCTCTGTACAATCTCATCTCATCTAGGAGAGAGTCAAGGTTGCGCACTTCTGCATCGATCGTTGTGTTTCGTAGCTGTAGGACTTTGGTTCTCATGTCAATTGATTTCAATATCTTGAGCCATGTTGTTGCCAAAATGATTGCTTTAAATGACTTGAAATATTTTATCAAGTTGGCAATGTCTGCTCTTGCTTCGGAAGAAATATCCAGCGTATCTTCTATTTCATCAATTGCCTTTAGGACAGAGGGCAACTTCTGGCACACTGGCTGCACAGCATTAATTCTCGCCGACCACCTTGTCTGACTACTTGAATGAAGGGAGCCACCAATATGTTTCTTTAGGATTTCCCATCTTGGAGGGCTTGAGCTGAAGAAATTGTATAGCTTCTGAACGCTTCCAAAGAACATGATCGCATCGGGGCAGCTTTCAGCAGCATGTACCCCACACAAATTTAAACTGTGACACGCACATGGACTGTATATGGCCAATGAATTTTCTTTCATGATTACTTGCTGTGCTCCTTTGTACTTGCCGGACATGTTTGATCCGTTGTCATACCCTTGGCCTCTACAAAGACTGATCGATATACCACGATCTCTTAGGAATGCAAGCAAGTTTGCAGCAATTTCAGCCCCTTTTTTCTTACTGAAGTCCAGGAAAGTCACAAAGCGTTCGTAGATTTGAAACTGATCATCTTCAGCTTGTTTCACATAACGAAGTATAACAGTGGTTTGTTCCTTGTGCGAAGCATCTGGCGTGGCATCTGCTATGAGAGAGTAGTATTTTGAGTAAAGTACCTGATTTGTTATATGGTCTTGTATCATTTCTCCACAAGCATTAATGAAACCATTCTGGGCATCATCTGACAAATAATGGGCCTGCAATCTTTTGCCAGATACCTGGGATTCTCTTACTTTTGTCACATGATCAAAGAGCTGTGAATCATACTTGCTCAGCAGTTCAATGAGACCTAAAAAGTTTCCATTTTTGCGTCACCAAGGAGTTGTGTGGAACCACGAAATGCTACACCACGCTTTCCAAGAAAAAGTACGACATCAAGAATTCTCTTGAAAAGATTTTGCCATTTTTCCCTTTCTGTAAGAAATTGCTTAGCAAAAGCACCCTCGATTGAAGTACCAATGCCTTTGATGTCACTTTGCCTCTTTTTCCATGTAATGTAGCAGCTTTTATGATCGTTGCTATTTTCATGAGCACCAACTTTTTCGTGGACTTTGGTCCATCTAGTAATGCCATTAGGCTTTGATAACCTTGATTTTGATGAGCCAGGTAATTTTGAAAACAAACGGCATGGTATGCATTGAAGCCCGTTTGCCCTGCTATTCCATATCAGCCATTCCCTCTCAACCTCTTCCCCATTAATTTGCTTTTTGGTAAAAACAGAAGTTGGAAAGGCTTTCCCATTGATATCTTTTAGAAATTCACGTTTCCTTGAAAAGCTGGCATTGCTCCTTATCATGGCTTGGATTTCTTCATCTGACAAATGGCTCTTCACTAGAAGGTCAAGGAGCATGTTATCATCATGGCCAGTATCGGCATCAATGGTGTGCTCACTTCTACCACTTACTGTTGCATCACAGCTCTTTTCTGTAGCACCTGAATTTTCGCTGGTAACAGAACCTTCATCTGGGTTTTGCACAGGCTGGCCGATTTCTTCTCCGTTGATAGGGAAAGGTCTTTCTTGATCATACGGTTGAGGCTGTTTTGCGAAATCTATCCAGCTTTCCCCAGACTCTCCTTTTTCTTCCAAAATTTCGCTATCTTTTTCATTATGTGTTAGCTCTGCCAGATGCATTTCCGTGTCCCTCTTCTATTCCCCGAAGTCCAACCTACATCAAATAGCGTTCTTTTGCCCCTTTTAGCCTCAAACTCTCTCCTGTCCCTCTCTTTTCGCTTCGCACAACCAGACTTATAAATTGGTCTTCCGCTCATTTTCTTTGATGTCTTCTGGTAAACCGTTTGGAGGCAATGCCATGCAAATCGTTTCTCGTTGTGCAACTCTTTAGGTAATGATAATTACATAATTTAAAATGCTTGGAATGTAGCTGCTCGAAATTGAAAGGTGACCTTTTGAGATTGTCAGGCTTCTAGACTTCCACTTTTCAATCAAATGCTTTTATTAAAATGTTTTTCATTGTAAGATAATTGAAATATGGGTTGAAATTCCATAAATTCAACAGTTTTCAACTTTTGATGTTTGAAAAATTTGAAGAATCCCAAAAAAGATGCCCATACAGATGTTTGTTTACTGTCTGTTAATTGTTATAATATAATGATTCTTATGCATGATGACTAGCTTGTTATATGATTTTACGATTGTATCTAGAAGCAGAAATAGTGACCAGAGCGATTCTAGCAACCTTACTTTTAAAAATTTTCCCGGGGGAGCATGCCCCCGGACCCCCCTAGGTGGGTGCGCCTCTAGCGCACGGGTACGCCTTCGGCCTTCCTTTCGGAACTCATTTGACAAGGGGCCCATGCAGCATTCTGACCCGGGGCCCAAAAATTCTTTCCGCGGCCCTGGCAATGTTTCTGGGGCCGGTTGTTAAAACGTGCCAAAATAGGAACTTTGTTGGATCAGGTTGTTATTTTTCTATATAATTTTTTCAATTTTCAGTAAATATACTTTTCGCCAATATTTTCTAGAATCGGGTATCAATTTGAAGGCAAAAATTCTGGAGCTGAGCAAAAGTTTTTTCGTCTTTGAATTCATCCATTACAGTAAAATCCCGCCTTTAAGAAACTGCATCGTAAGAAACTCAGGCCTGATTTCACTGAATAAAATACCTCTCTACAAGAAACTATCCAGACTGATTCATGTTTAGCCTCTTTTACAAATGGTACAAAGTAATATTTCATGGCATATATTTGAATATGTCTCCAATAGGTCTCAGTTCTCTAGAAACAAGAATGAAAGTTTCCAGCCAAAACTGTTATAATTTCCAGAAACTTCCATTTCTGGCCGAAACTATTAGCTTCTTTTAAAGAGGGCCTATTTCAAAAATGTTTTCTTAATTTCGAAAGATGTTTGGAATACCAAAGTGTTTCTTATACCATGGAATACACACCCTGTTTTGAAGAAGTGTATCTTTACAAAAGAAACCAATCAGGCTGTTTTTATAAAACAAGTTTCTTAAAGGCGGGACTTTTTCGTACTCCATATACTAAGATTTTTCAACACTTTCTTTTGGCGCACCCATTACATAGAAATTTAGCTAGCACTTGAACTTACCACGAATGTTTCGTTGCAATGCCCACATGTTACTCGTATCCTTGTATCGGCATTTTGAACTTGTGGAACGGGAGCTGTGGTTGGAGGACCTCCACCAACATTGATTATTCTTTTACTACAAGAAAACAATGAAAAGTACATTAGGTTAATTGACAAAATGCTTCTAAGTCATATGGGTAAAGCTCGAAACGTTAACGAAAGGTAATTTGCATATTATGTAATTGAAGCGAAATTTCTTATTGCCCAGGCGAACGCATATCTTGTGTCAATATTTTCAGAGTTACAGTGGTTTTCTTCCTTTTTAAGAATGCAAGAAAATTTTCGAAAACAACTTAAAACTATCGTCAGTTCTAAATCTGTTGACGAATGATCAAATGATTTTCAAGAAAACCATAGTTTATCGATGCCTACAATATGGTATCAAGTTAAATTCTTTCACTCTTCTGGTTTGGTGATTTAGAAATTTGATGATGATCAAAATGAATTGAAATGCAAAATAGGCTTTAAATTCGATAAGAAAGATTTCTTAAAAGTCCAACGGTAAGATCATAGAGAAGTGGCTAAAGTTTCTTTTCAAGTCATTTGGTTTAAAGAAATCATTCACTGAAATTTACACCCGCCTTTTTAAATCGATTTAAAGATTTGGAATTTATGCTACGAATATGCAGTCAGTCAAAATCTTTGATTCAGTCCAGTAACTCAAGAATTCTTCACAAAACGAAGTGAACTTCGTTCTGGGCCACCCGGTAAGCAGATATTTTTTCTTACCAAGACGTGTTGTGGGTCACCCGAGAGGGCCTATTTGATTGCTAACTCAGAGAATATATATGACAGGATGTCACATCCTCTCTTTACCCATGCAGTAGTTCTGACTCCAGGATAAATACAGAAAAGAATGGACCGCAAAAGCACGGTAATTACCAGTTTGGTCTTGGACAAGAAATCCTTGTTGATGTAGATCGGCATGTCAATAGTGCGTTGCATGGACATCTGATGTATTTTTTGCCATTTGGAGGTGGTTTGATGGGCTGAAACGAAGAAAAGAGAGCAAGTTATTTTGCGGGTAAGTAGGGATCATAAAAAGACTAACCCAGGAATTCAAAAGGGAGAGTCGTTGGTTGTTCCCTTTCATGTAATTCAGGTAAGACCTGATGTTTGTTGATAAAGGCAAAGATTTGCCCCCAGGGCTCCCCCTGGATACGTGCTTGGGTCATATAATTTCTATTTCACTCTTAATTCTTCAACCCGTTGTTGACCCGTCCTTACCATTGACTGCTTTTTTCGGTGACAAAAATATACAGATTTCGGTAAAATAAAATCTGATGTCTAAGCTTTAGTTAAAAGTCATCTTTGTATTCTCAGAATAAAACACTAAATTTGAGATGAACTTGCAATGCTTACAGTTACCTTTTACATTTCTCCCCTTCTCATGACTTTACTTAGCCTGCGCGCAGACTCGACTGGTTACACCGAAGGAAGTTAAAGTTGAATTGAAATTTGTTAGTGGTTACGCCGAAGGAAGCTTAGTTGAATTGAAATCTGCTAGTTTGGCCTCCAGTAGGCCTCCAAGAGCCCAAACTAACAGATTTCAATTCAACTAAACTTCCTTCGGCGTAACTAGTCGAGTCTGCGCGCAGGCTAGACTTTACTCGGATTTCAAAGAACTGCCAGGGAGCTGGCAGCATTTATCTCATTGGGTAGCAGCTGAAACTGTAAATGTCCCCTTTCAAGGAAATTTAAGTAAATTACTTGACAAATATATTCAGACGTATCCAGGTGATTTTGGAAACCATTTTCTGGAAACTGAGCGGTCTAATAAAGAACTGAGTCATATGTCTGTGTTTGAGTTGGTTTTACAGGGCTCGCCAGATGCATCTCCTTTCAAGAAGCCGTTTAACAGGTCCGCCCAGGGGTTTCAGGAAACCAGTGATACTCGGAATACCTTAGCTGGGAACATGAAAAGATTGGTGAACAGTATGAGAACAATAAATCAAAGTTTTGTAAAATCATAATTTTACGGAAAGCATTGACGAATTTCTGATTTACGTTTAGGAAACAAGGAAAAAACACAAAAATAATTGGGGAACAACGGAACTTTGATCGCCCCGTGGAGGCCTCAAAAAGAGGAAAGAACATAGACGTAGGACCCGGGGGCAACGGGGGCACGTACCCCCAAGGTTTTGCAATTGTAATGAAAAATGGCCTCTTTGTTTCGGGAAGGGCCCCATTAGGATCTTTAACATAATGAGAAAGTGCCCTTGAAGAATCGTGCCCCGATACAAGTTGAAGATCCTTCCTATGGCGCTGGATAAAAGCAGGAACCGGTAGCACTTGGGAAAAGAGCCCCCCCCCCCCAGGAGACTTTGCAATTATAAAGAAAAATTGCCTATTTGGTTTCCCGAAGTGTCTGTGTAGCTTAATGAAAAGTGCCCCTGAAGTGTTGTGACTCCTCTCAGCTTGAAGATGCCACCTGCAACTTTGGGAGGCTATCCACTAATAGGGTACATCAGGATAAGACTTGAAGTCGAAATTAGGTCCAGTTTCTGAGTATTAATGATCATAAGTCGTCTGGATGTTAAATCTAATGGACACAAGGTATGTTCATGCTCCTTCAGGCATCGCCTTCGTTTGTTGTTTACAAATTTCATGAGAATATTTTTTAAAAAATCATAAGTCGTGATAAGAGCGTGTGACAGGAATATCAACAGCGAGAACTCTAGTCGACAAGATAATAAAACCCTGTGCTGAGAATTTCACTCGTTGTGATAATAAATTGCTAGATGATTAGTCACGAATTTCATTCCCAAGGAATCTGATCTTTCGGTAAATTGCTAACTCTCTTGTACACAGCCAACAGCTATTTAAATATTTTCTGCAAACACTTATTCTAACAACCTAAGACGCAGAATGCAGGAATTTTATTCGTAAGCAGTTACACGGATTTCGTGATAGGAGCTGTGCATAAGAAACACATTTACCATGGCATTGAAATGAGGAAATTGCAGCATTGGGTAAGGAATGAAGAAATCATTTCGAGGGCACAAGATAAAAATACTAAGAGTTTGACGAAAACTTCTGAAAAATCCTCTTGAGAAACTTTGGGTATTCAAACACTGCAAATTATTAAAATTTGAATACTTTCAATATCGTGAAAATTACCAGGACTTACTTGACAGAAATATAAACTGTCCTTATTATTTTCGCCCCAGAACTAGCATTTTCTAATTTCTAGTGATCTTTGAGTTAAGCTGCTCATGTTGAGTTCCTTACGACAAAATTACGTGTAGTAAATACGAAATGGCAATCTTGCTGCAAGGGGGACTCTTCAGTGAACATGTGAAACTAGTGAGCAAACTATTTTTCTGCTCATGGCGTATAATGTTTTCTTAATACTGCAAAAGCTTTATTTAGCCCCGGGGGGTTTATTCAATTTCGGACCTTCCAAAGGGGGCTTATTAGAGGGGGGGGGGCTTATTCACAAATCAAATGACCAGGATATATTTGGTAGCTTTTCACTTCTTTTATACCATATTTTGGGGAATCAACATACAATTTTACCATTCAAATACATAAATTCGACACAGTTTTATCCAAAACCATACTAGAATTAACATGCAAGGTTGTGTAGCTAAATGAATGGAAAATATTTGGTAAATTCTGGAATTTTGTAAAAGTGGGGGGGTTTAATAGAGAGGGGGCTTATTTCAAATTTTGACTTAGAGGGGAGGGGCTTATTAGAGAGGGGGCTTATTTCAAATTTTGACTTAGAGGGGAGGGGCTTATTAGAGAGGGGGCTTATTTCAAATTTTGACTCAGAGGGGAGGGGCTTATTAGAGATGGGGCTTAATAGAGCTTTTACGGTAGCTGCAAGTTATATAAGTATGCTTCTTGGAGTTATTTTTCGGATGTAAGGTGAAAGTTCAAGCTTTTTACCGACGCTATAAGAAACTCATCGCGAATGGTCACAGGAAAATCTGGCAAAATTTCTTCATCGATGGGGCAATCATATGTTACAGAAGAGAAAACACATTTTTGCAAACGAACGGATTCTAAGGCTTTTCTCTGATAGCTTCAGACATTTTTGCCAGTGATTTGCCCCTCGGATTTACTCAAGTTATGCATAAATTCCTTTTTAACGCTCTTTAGATTGGGTTAAATGCATTTCAGAGCATTTTCCTGCAGTCAAAATGTTAAAAATCTAAAATTCTGAGGCCCTTCCACCCCGAGGCAAACTGTCCCTCCTGTTCCCCCTCTCTCGGCGGCCCTGCTGTCAAATACTTCAACAAATTTTCGCTCACTCATCCAATACACAGTTTGTTACAGTTTATTTTGCCTTTTACAAAACTGATGACTTGCGCAGATATTTTGAGTTGCTGAGCAAACCTACTTATTTTACTCATCCTTCTCCCTATCAAATCCGATTTCCATATGAATCACTCTTCAATAATCGATAACAAAAAACGAATTTTTTTATTGAACGCTTCCCGCAAAATCCGACTTATAAATGAATCATCCACTGCCCCCTCTCCCTATTGAAATAATTAACAACAAAATCTCAACAGTATGAATAAGAGGTCAGATATCCTGGATTACATTGTAGCCTCAATTTCAGCTTCTTCAGCACATGACAGAGGTCATATGACCATCCATATCAGTTAGGATAATATATGCAGTCATTTATTATCTTAACGGTTCAAATGTGTTGATTGATCCTCCTCTGCATGTCGCCATGGAAGTATTGTTTATGTTAGTCATAACTTAACAACAATGACGAAAATCACATATGCAATACCAAATTATTTTACGTCGTAATATGAGAAGACATCCCCATGTTTGTCGTGCAGAATGTCTCGACTGCATCTCTTCGGTACAAATAAAAAGCAAAAGGAATAGCAAACCTTAGTATAGTTGGGGCAAGTGGTAAAAGTCTTTAAACAGTATCAGATTTTGAGTACTAGGAGTTTCTTGCAAGCAATCTTTATGTTCACTAGCTGTGCCTTACCTTCCTGAGCATCTCAAAATAGCGTTTCTTGAAGCATTTCATTTCATTTTATACATTTAAGGAGGGTTGCCCTTTAACAAGTTGATTTTCAAGGGGCCCTCCAAATCTTCCAATCTTAAGCCATTTACTGTAGTACTTCGGGGGTACTATGACAATACTGAAGTTACTTAATGTTTGGCAATTTGAGAGTTGAGTTTCTGAAAAGAAGATTCTTATACAAAATACATCTGCGAGCTCTCACAGGGACAGGTTTGGGACTAAATGGCACAACGCTTTCGTTTCGAAATAAAAGGGTACTCTGAAGCTAAAGTTGGTTCGAACGGTATTCTTTTTGAAGATTTACGGTGGGAATTTAGCATGAAGAACAATGCAGATTTTGGAAATTTTTGGTTCAAGAAACGGTCAATTTTCCCAAGATTTAACGTAAAAACAGCGTCTAAATGATGATGATGGTACAAAAACTGCTCAAATTCGTTTCCAGAACATACATTTCGAGAATCTTATGTATTCTTAAAGGGACTGGTACATCCAGCATTACTTGCATCTGTCGTCTCTTGGCTGGCCTTTGTTGTCACCATTTACTTGGCCCATTGAAATGGCGACAGCAAAGGCCAACCAAGGAATGCCACACACACGGGGTGAGTGGCCGAGTGGCTTATACAGTCTTCGTCAGGTGATTGAAGTTAAGCTTGGTCCAGTGAGGTCAAACTCCGGATGGGTGACCTCGGAGGCATGACCTCACAACTCACCTCGTCGTCCTTCGGAAGAGTCGTTAAACTAGGGGTCCCATGCCTGGATGCGGCATGCACAGTGGGCCTAAATTAGCTTTCAGTAGCTAGAAATCCTGACAAGCCCACTCAAAAATAAATTGAAAACAAACAAACGGCATGCTGGTTGAAACAAACCCTTTCATGGTTTAGCAAAACATATTTTATGATACTGATCATGTACTGGTGGAGGCCACATAACCTCGAGTCTTCCCAACCAAAGAGCAGAAAAGTACTGATGTGTTTTACGGTGGATAGTCATCTTTTAATATTGATAGAAACAAAGTTTCAAAATCTGGTTTGTGTACAAATCAGAGACTTCTCGGTTTAACGTCGGGTATAAATTCTGCAGTTCTTCATAAGGGTTTGTAAGGAACTGGTATTAAGATGGCCAAGAGAATTACCCTTGAGTAGCCGTGGGAAATATTTTAGCGTCTTTTCCTTGTCAGGTTTGCGCGAAGATCGCAGCAAAGCAACGACGATAAATCTTTACAGCAAAACTATAAGAAAACATTGTAGAAACCTTCAGTGCGGCAACGAGGGAATTCCGTTTAAATGCAAGAAACTCTCGACAAAAGTCTGCCCTAAAACCTATATTTAGAGTTTTAGTCAGCTATAAATGGATGTTGATGATCATATTGCAGGAAAAACAAAGCGATTCCCGGTTCATATTTACTTTGAGTTCATGGATACCTATCTGTGAATTCAAATCAAAAGTCAGCTCCCAACAGTGCACAGACTATACTCCCGCCTCCATGCCTTCTCCGCCTTCTCTCACCCGATAATAATACTATGATGCCCAGGGCAACCAGTCAGTTATGACGTAGCCTATCTATTCTTTTGACGTCTGTGATTAGTTTTCTTTATAGAAAGACAATGAGCTATATTTAGCATTTTAGTTAGCTGAAAGGAAAGTTAAAATAGTTCTCTTGCAGAAGATCAACAATACTTCTCTTAAATTTCGTTGATTCTGATTGAGTTACTTGCAGATGCATCCCTGGAGAGCCTGGAGAGTATTCTCTCGTCCAGAAGAGAAATCAAAATACTCAGAATTCAAAATAAACGTTTGAAGGACAAAACGTGGATCCGTGGGTCCACATCCACGGGTGGTCAGTCTCTTGCAAGTCTATAGTACGGACTAACAGATCAGTCTGTTCTCATCCCAGGAAGGGGACTCCTCTACACAAAATCCTTTGTTTGTGCGAGAATGGTGCCGTGATTTGGAATAGAATGTCATGCATGATTAACATTTTATTGTCTTAAATTCAGTCCTCTTGGAAAGCTCCACTGAATGGAAATCAGCCCTTAGAAGTGACAGGGGAATCACACATTTTGGGGGCATGGAAAATTGCCCAGTATAAGCAGGCATACTTATTTGACGCATAATCCATATATTTTTGGGGTTGCTGATGAGAAAATTTGACAAGGTTAATGCTAAGCTTAGTTCTTCACAAAATATTGCAGTGCAGTTGCAAAGCTGATATGAAACCTCTAGTTTATATTTGCTATGAAGCATTAAGTATATTGTTGGAGTCTAAAGATGTCCTAAGTTTAGCATATTTTGGGCTTATATTTCCAAATAATAAAAGTAGTATATTATATAAACAGCATATTATATAAATATATGTGTGTGTGTATATAGCACAGTATATAAATAGTATATTCCCAAAAATATGCTGCTCCAGACCTCCCGTCACAACCAACAAGCGGTCTAATGGATCTAAAGCAATGCAACCCTGTAAGTAAAACAGCAACCCCAACTGGAAAGGCTGCTGCTTCTGCTATGTTCAAACAAATTATAAAATTTACCTGATTGAAATCGGGCACCCCGATTTGAAATTTTTAAATAGTTTCTTGACAAAGCCCCTTCAAGAAACCTTTAAACTTCATAAAAATCATGATCATATTTGTCTACAAATTCTGCCTGCAGGTATGGGTTAGATTTATGCTCTTTCGCTCCTTGTTTCCCCGCCTTCTTTGATTTGCTGATATCATTTGGTCAAAAGATACTCATAATATTACTCTTAAGAAGTGGGCCAAATTTTCCAAAATGGCCAAACCAAACAGGACTTCTCGTACACTCAACAAATTGCTTAAAGACCAGTGTAAAGAGCTTGAACGTTGAAAACCAAACTTTTATGATGTTGTCTTTGACTTGCAAAATGCAAAATGCATACCTTGCAGGCAGTAATTTTCCTCTGTAGAAACAAAACTAGATTCATGAAATCTTTGAATACTCAGGTTCTCAGCAACCATCTTTTAAATGCGACAAAGACAACTGTTTGAAAAGGGCTTCCTGATTGATTAAAAATGAAGTCCTAGCAATTTGATTAGTGAAATTTACGGAATCACTCTACAATGGCCTAACTTGGACCAACTTCTAAAAAGTAATATTTATGAGTTCCCATTGACCAAGTGATAACAGCAAGTCAAAGAACGCAGGGAAACAAGGCATGGAAAGGCAGAAGTCTTGATATGGGCTGTACATGTTTCAGCACCTGTTTCCCCTTTCAGGCAAGTACACTGATGTGAGATCAACAGGGATGCTGAGATATGCCAAGAACTGCGTTCAGTGACCAATCATATGTAAATTACAGAAAATAAAAGTGTCCTTAATATCATATTAATGATTCTCATTGCATATACTTTCCAGCCATCAATGAGATTTTCAAACAAAATAGAACAATTTCTATCTTATCCGAGCCAGGTGGATGCATTGTTTTAAGAGAAACAGGATTATTCTATAGAGCTATATAGAAAGCTTTCTAAATTTCATTATAAGCTTTAACTTTAACAGAAACTCTTCCTGTGGTGCTCTGTGATTCACTTTACTGGCCCCAGCTAAATGCTAAATGTTGTATATATATAAATGATGGTAAAGAAGTTTCATAAAACACATCTACTTGTAGAACAAAAGGATATAATATCCAAAGATCTCCGAGCACCAAATTTCAGTTTTGATCATTCTCCTTGCTCCAGCATACCATACCTGGCATCAAATCTCCATGAAAAACATTGCATGATTGGTTAACACACCTTTCCTTTGATTAATAATGACTTGAAAGGAACTTCACGTATATAATTTTTGTGAATCTTCATAGGACACCTAAGATATCTTCTCAGTTTTCAGAATTATTGCACCTTTATGTTCATTGAAGAGATTCACAAAAAGGATTGAAAAAATCAACATTGCTGAGAGTAAGAAATGGGCTCAAGGAAAATTACAGGAGGAAACCAAGGTAGACACCACAGCTTCTTATGTATACGGCAAAAATGATGAAGGCTTTTGCCAAAACGATTAACGAATGGGTTTTTTCTGAGTACATATTTCTATTTTAATACATATTGTGAATGAGCTTATGAGAGTATAAGGCAAAAATGATATATATAGAGAAAATTTGAATAAAACGATTCAACAGTTCTATCAAATGGAAAGTTTTGTTGCAAAGCCAACTGGTTGGTGTCACAGGGGCCATTGGCTGAAGATAGGACAGATCTTAGGTGTGACAGAAGCAAGGAGAGAATTGACCAACCTGATCCATAATCGGTTTGTTCAACTTTGTAACAAAATTAATGTCAGTAGTAGTTTAATGCCTCGGTAAGTTATAAATCCTAAATTGAACGTGCAAAACAGCGCAATCTTAAACCAGACCAGAGTTCATGAAGATCTATAACATCACCATAAGCAGAAGTCCGTAACTTGTAGGTTTACAATTTTGCAATTTAATGATGTCAAATACAGACAAATTTTGACATGAAGAAGACGCTGTAATCAAGATACCAATGATTGCCAATAAACACTTATAGCCAAATATCTGAAGCTCTTTTTGAGCCATTAAAGCAAAGTAAACAGAAGATGTGGTAACTAATCATGCACTGTTCTTCAAGACTTGATTCTTACGCTCTCTATTCCCTTTCAAAGAGAGATTCCCTTTCCTAAAATTCCCAAAATAAAATATAACTCACAGTGGCTTCATGGCAGCTTGCGCACTTGACAACTCTTTGGTTCTCTCTTCCACGGATGAATATAAGTTGTTGGCAAACCCTGCAAACTACTGTTGGTTCTCCTAAAACACCAGTTGGTGGAGTGTTACTGTAAGGTGGAGGTGCTTCACTGTATGCTGGAGGTGGTCCTTCAACACCTGGCGCTGGAACTGGAGGGTCTGTGACTGAAAAATGATCAGTTCTGAAATAATGATCAGTTAAATAAACACTATTTCTATTCTACTGTATCTATTTTTACTTATTTTGCATGTTACAGCTCTGTCAGTCCATAAGGGCTACTAATACATAAACATTGGTAGTATTTGTCCATTATGTGACAGATTTTCTATATTTTCTATTCTTTGGCAACCTTTTGTAAATTTTTGAAAACCAAATTCAATGACATCATGGCACAGTGGAACCTCTATGGAAGGAAAGGGCTCTGCACTGGAAGTGTCCCCTGCACACAGCAGATGGCATATTCCTTCCATTGTTTTATCAGTGCACTGTCCAGCACATGAAAATTTAATTTTCCATACCAGCAGTGGAAACTCTTGTTTGGAACATTCTATGCAATTTAGTTTTGGAACCTGGTAGAATTGCTTGCCATTATTTAGCATGGAAGAGCAACATAATTAGTGATGCAGTGGTAGAAATTCACGCAGAAAATTAGAATCTAATGAAGAAACTTTAGATCCTAAAAAGCTTAAACTTGAAATGAAGAAACTTTCAGCACTAAGGCTCATAAAAATATAAAAAACTATGCAAATAGAGAAATGTTTTTTGAATTTTTTCATTTACAATTTTTGGTATTGTCCAATCCCAAGTTTTGGAAGTGAGAGTACTGAGCCCCCAGTGCAGAAGTTTAAAGCTTTGGTTCATGAAACAAATTCCACAAATAAGTAAACTTGAAGCTTTTGTAGTTGCACTCTATTACAAGACTTCAATCAATAGGCAATTGTGCTCAAGATGGCAGTGAGGCAGTTCATACCAAGATGCATTGCCTTTGCCTTACAAATCTTTATAGACTATACAGGAACCTGATTAAAGAACGCAGTATATCTTGGTAAAAAATCCCTCACCACCATCTTTAGCATTATGGTCTATTTTGGGGGGAAGGGTGGTAAAAACCTGGAGTAAAAGCAAGAGTGCTATTTCTTGCAAGCCATGGGAAAACAGTATTGGGGGTTACTTGTTCTCTGTCCAGTGGCGGCATCAGATCTGAAAAATCCGAGAGAACTGGGGGGATTCTGACATAATTTTTCAATCTAAAGGTATACCCAACTAATTTTATGCCATTTTTCTTTGACAATTTTGCCAACTTTAGCACTTGGAGGGGCAAGTCCCCCCAGCCCCCCCCCATGGCGCCGCCACTGTCTCTATCCATCAAAACGCCGAATTAAATTTTACACAGGCTAAGCAAAACAACAATTATTTTTGCATGCTTTTAGCTGTTTGTAATTGTTTCATATCGTGGTGTTCACCATCGAAACTTTACAACAGTAATATCAAATCATCATCATTAGCATTTGTATGTAACCTTTCATGAGCATCGGCTAGCGACGACATGTGCGCGAAGTATTACTTGCTCTAATCGTCCACAGTTATATATCAAAGCCATACGAATCGTTTTGAAGTCTTCACGAGCACTACTCGTAACCGAACTCCTGGGTCAAGCGAAGGAAGGGCCTAAAAAACCTCAACCATATTGCCGCAAGCTTTAAATTGTCATAAAAAAGTCATACCAGATGGAAGTGACGTTGAAGTGACTGCTTCTAAGTGTTGTTCCTCTGTTTCTATAAGCAGTGGTGCCGTTTCTGATGTATTTTCATTGCCCTCCATTGAGTTATTTGTCTGTTCGGCCATCAGTTTTCACCAGCTTTCACCTTCGACCATTTCTCGCCTCCATCAACTTACGATTTGGTCATATGACCGCCAGAAGACAATCAGCCCGTCCCAGTCCCCAATTGAGAAGAAAATCACTTGATTTTTTGGAGGGGGAACTTCAAGAAATGTCCTCTCCAGATTTCCCCCCATGTGCTAAATAAAGTCCCAAAATGAATTTTAAACTTCCACACAACATGAAATTTCAAACATCATCCTAGTCCCCTGATCTCAAAGAAGCAATAGCTTTTGTATGAATGAATTCTGGTGGTCCGTCGCCATGTGGTGAGCTTTGTGTGGAGTCTCGAAAATTTTGCCATACAAACTTGTGTCGTAGCTTAGTCACAAGAAATAAAGTAGCACTTACATCCTTCAAATTGTGATAGCCTTCGCTACGTCTGGATGTTTTTCGTCATTGCAATAAAAGTCTGTGCGGAAGAATATTCCATAGTACAGTATTTATCTTAGGGAGGGAAGGCTTTCAACACGAGCGTTTGTACGACGTCGTCCCAATACTTTGAATACCAATACAGTACAAGGGCTTTTTGTTATATTAGGGCGGGACGGAGACGAAAAGGCCCTGGAGGTTGAGGCCGGCGCTCGGATTCGTTTCAATTTAGCCTGCGTGCACACCATTTCTATGGTGCAGACTCTGGGCAGCAGTGCAGCAGGCTATTTCGAGAGGGTCCTCCCATGAAATACAGATGCGACTAAAAAAGAATTACAAAATATATTTAAACTAACGCGTTTTATTTTTTGAAATACGTTAATTATCAAAGTGGTTGAGGCTTCCCTGTCAACTTCTTGGGAAAACTCCTTCTGTGAATAGAATTTTGAAAGGCTCTAAAAGGAACGTTATTTTCCCTTCCTTGCTTTGCCTTATTCCAACATTTTTCTTTTCATAAAAACATTGTTAAGCAAGTCCAGAACGATTTTCACAGTGTTCATTCCTCTAACACAAAGAAACTTTCTGATGTTGCATTCACTTCAGAACCTTGTGCCACATGCGGTATATCTACCCTGGGTACCAGAGCCATCTTTATAACTTTTTTATTTGGCTCTGGCTCCCAGGGTATCGCGCATCTCACCAGTGTCGATTTTGAGTCTTTTTTCTCAAAAATGAAAAGTAAAAAATCACAAGCAGTGTGCTGGCTGGCAGTGTAATAAATTTTAGATTTTAGGAACTTTACTTTGGCTCATATTCATTTCATAAAAAAAGTTGCTAATCAGGGCTGCTTAGAGCATAGGAAGCCAACGCTACATCATATTGAAAAAATGTCTTCATTCAAAAACTTGTTTTATCAAAAAATAATTCGTTCTTTCCCTCTATTATCGTGTGTTGTTTTCTGCTCTTTAGCCTTCCAAACGAGCGTTATTTGTCACTTTTACGAAAGCACACAAGGAAACGAGGGAAGAAAAAGTAAAACGTAAAAAGGAGAAAGACGAAAATGTACAGAGAGAAACAGTAACGGTGGAATCAAATGCATAAATCCAATGAAATTGCCTCATTCCGAGAATTGCAAGAATTTCCTTGTCATTACCACAAACCTCGTGCTGTTCGATTTAAAAACCACGAGTGACTCATTCGCGCACTCACATTAGAACCAAGTTGAAAAAAGCAAAGCTTTGTGAGGGGCAAAGCGTTCAAGAAACCGGGATCCGCAGTATTTTTTTGGTAAATTTCCCAAAACAATTCAGTGGCTCAGAGACTTCAGTTGATAGTGAAAAACGCTGGCAAAGAAGACTAAACTGTATCAGCTTTAACAGGAAATGAGATAGAATGAACTTTGGACTTGTTCTCATGGCAACATGCTGCTGATACTGTTTCAGTCATTGTCCTGTTACAACCCTCCATTATAAAAGAGATATTTACATATTAACGATTTAGTTTCCTGCAATGAATGACTTACGCCGTGTGCCTAGGCCTATACAATTTGTCTTGCAATTAAAATGACGTCTTCTGTTCAGTTTACCTTTGAATGATTTGTCTTGCAAAACAGGTTGTAAAATCTAATTCGTCGACGTCATTCGCGCTTGTCTTGTGATTGATTTGTTTGATTAATTCCTGCCTGGGCTTTGGTAGTGGCAACTGCGCAGTACTCTGTGGGAAAATGTAGCCACCCACGCAACGGCCACAATAGGATTTCTTTCCCTCTTTGAATCACCTGTGGTAAAGGGGGATTCCACGCTTAGCAACATAAGCTCCAAACAACGCAGCTGATTGGCTAAAGATAGACTTCTATTTTTAAGCATTACGGCGTATGGCAAATTCTAAGGAGATAAATATGCGCTCACGAGACCAGTGTTCAGTTGTCGAGGGCGGGAAACCAGAAGGAACAAGGCCTTACGCTACAAGCTATTCGTCGCAAGATCAACGTGCAGAAAGCCGATGCTGCCACTCAATGGAATGGATTTGAGCCAGTTAGTGCCTATGGCAGATTTAATCGAGAAAGGCGAAGCTTGGGATGACATGGATATATACCTTGATAAGACGAAAGCAGAAGAGGAGATGGATCATCCCTCAAGATGCAGTTCATATACCAGTCTTACATCGGTTTGTTCCTCGACAGCATCTAAGGAGTCGGACAAGGATAACAACAACCTAAATGCTGCTTCGACAAGGTATGATTCCTCTACAACTTCAAACTCAACCATGTCCTTCACGGGCCTGGCCTATTTGCAATCACTCGTTGATGGTAGAGTCACTTGTGATGATAGTGCCACATCCAAGGGGGCGTGGAGGCAAGAGGTCCACGCTGCTATGAGGGCTGAGTTACACAATGTCAATGGGTTCGATACAAAAACTGAACAACAACGCGAGCAAGAATTGCAGTTTTGGTCACCACCATCAACCCCACTAGAGTCACCGAAATCTGAAGTTTTCGATGATGAGAACAGGGATTTTAGTGACGACTCGAAAGAGACAATTTTAACAGCAGCTACTTTCTCCAATGAAATCTCAGATGATGATCTTATTAATTTGTCTGTGAGAGAACTTAACAGGAAGCTGAAAGGAATTCCTCGTGCTACGATGTTAAGACTAAAACAACGCAGAAGACTTCTAAAAAACAGAGGATATGCTCAGAAATGTAGAACACGTCGCGTGCAACAGTATAGAACACTTTCTGAAGACAATGCCGATTTGTATAAGCAGATCAATGATCTCAAAAACTTAGTGAGATCATACAAGAAACAGCGAGACGATTATAAGCATAAATATGAACGAATTTTACAAACTGTAGTCAATGGAAATCAGGCTAACATTGCAGGTTTCGATGTTAATAGTTAACATGTTTATAGGGTTAGGAGAGGGCTTGACTCGCATTATACATACCATCATGCCCTTCATACATCAGAATAGTCTATAGTCAAATATTCCTGAATCTCAGACCCCCCCCCCGTGAAATACCCTTGCATGAAAAACTTCATCAACCCCAGCTCCCATAGATGTTTCATTGATCAACCCCACCAAAATTTTATTCCCAAGACAATCTTCTGGCTTAAAAATGTGAGCTTTGTTTTAAATCAGCTATTTAGGTTCTAAAGGGCCCCCTTAGTCCTTGGGAGCTCTGAGAATAAAGGCCTAGGGGCAACAACAAACCATAGATATGCCAACACGCAGTACCTTTATAAAACCACCCCCTTCCCCAAAATCTCCCTTGCAGCTTCATGCTAAGTGGCAATCTTTTGGACGCTTTGCGACCACAAAGCGACTTGCAGAAGAGATCTTTCATTGAAGTCTTGTGTGACTTTGTTGCTTTTGTTAGGCCCAAATCCTTTGAAATCCAAACATCCAGCAAAGAAGCACGACAGTATCTGATTACAAATTGATTATTTGAACACGCTATGATACTTTTCAAAGGCAAGTCGCCACTTGGGCTAATCAGAAATTTCATCAGTAAAAACAGCATGTCTGTATTATAAGATCATACAGTTGCAGGTTATCTGAAAGAAAGTTGCTTGAAAACGCCCCTTTTATCCTTTTAAAATTGCTTCGATACAGTTTCAAAATGGCGATTGTTTACGTTTGCATAGCAACAATTCTTGTGGTAATTGTAAAGAAAGCAGGCCAGAGATTTTGACATCGAAGCTTGGTTATAGTGAATGACGCCCCTTCATGGTCAGCTGTGCTGAAGGTTTGGTGAATCATTTTAGATAATACCAGTTTTAAAAAGAATATATTTTTCAGAAACTATCCAGTAATATTGTATGTACAACCCCATTTTCAGCATTAATACCAAAAGAGTTATGTTGGCTCTATCTCGTGGGAGGGGGCTTGATGCCAGAAGATCCTCCCCAAAAAAGAGTTACACAATTTGTAAATATGAAATTTTGGAACATTTAATCACCAAGTAATACGTTCGAAAGTTGTTTAGTTTAGATACTGTAAAAACACATTGTTGATTATTTTGATCCTCTTGGGAAAGCAAGCACTATAAGTTTTGATTTTCTTGGAAGGCGACAAAATTAGATAAATTTCGACAGGTTTCAATAAATCTGGAGTATTGAGATCCAAACATACATATCTATTGTAGATAACAGCTATATTAGAGCATCGCTTTCCATTCCCTAGGTATCATAGCCTAAAAACTACGATCTGGCTAGCCTGCTGGCTACAACGTAGAAGATTTTGAAAGATTCTAGTAGTTCGTCGAAACATGAAGTCCTTTCTAACATTTTCCAAGAAGAATCCTTCGGGAGATCTTGGAAATCAAACTGCATTCCCAACTCGAGTTTATTAAGAAGCAGTCATTGTCACCGAGATTTATATTTATCAAAGGAATTGCAGTTCTCTGATCGCATCCTAAAACTAGTAATTTTTGTTAACTCCCAAAGATTTATTTATATCTTTAGGCCTTTATCCTAAACAGTTTAAGCCAGTAATATTTTCATCGTCCAGTCGCAGCTTGAACAACTTACACTTAGGCCCTCGTTGAGTATTTCACATTATTTAGTTTGCGTTTTGCTACCCTGGTTACCAACTGCCAAATTATCTAAAAGACAAACGTCCCATATAGGTTGTGTCCCGTGGTTCTTTGGCTTTAGGTAACCAGGCCAGTTTTGTCGACCTATGTACAGGAACACTTCAAGTTCAAAGTAGTCTAAACAATTTTTTCAATTAGCTTTTTAAACGATATCCTTGTCCTCCGATAATTTCTTAACTGTAGGTAGTTGTTAAAAAGAAAGTAGTAATATAGGTAGTAAGTAGCTTATTTCATAATTACGGGTATTTATGACAATCAGTAAATAAGTAACAAGTTCTAACCACTTGCATCCATAAACGATTCCAGGGGCGGTCAAGTACGGTAGATTTTGTGACACCACCTGTGTCCTGGGAACGAAAATAAACCAACCCGGGTTTTACCGAAGTCCAAGCTACACAACTTAGAAAAAGCCAACTTTTGAGGACATAGCTGATAACCACCAGATTATACCAAATTATGGAACTCCTCACATAGTTTTCATGTAAAATGTTAGTTACTGCGCCGCTAACTCTGTCCTTTTTGTTGCAGCATCCTCACCCAATTGTTGCATCTTGAATAGAAAGATCTCAAGTACAACGGTGCTACCTCTGTCCCCAGTAATTGCTGAAACCTACCCAGTTTTTCCTTTGAAATCAGATACTGAAAGTACTGCGGTGCTACCTCTGTCCCAAATGATTATGGAAACCCACCCAGTTTTCGCGTGAAAATCCGACATTGAATACAAAGCGATGCTGCCTCTGTCCCAATCAGTTGCGGAAACCCACCCAGTCTTTGCATACATAGATTTAATATCAAAGGTATGATTTACGTTTGTCCAGTCTCTATGCAACAACCCACCCAGTTTCCTTGGTTTTTGCTCTCAGTGTCAATGAATTCCTTGTGGCCTATCATGATGCACCTTCTTAGCTTGTTACATATTTGTACGAAATACCAGATATTTTTGAATGAATAGATATTTTTGAATGGGAAGAGAGATACTGAATACAGTAAGAACCAGCAAAATAGATACAGCTTTTTCAAAAATTCCTTGTTCAGTTTCCATTTAAACATATCTGACATCAAAGTTTTTTCTATGACGGTACCTTTTACTCAACCGAATCGGCCAGTTGTCTTATCTTGGAAGCATTGGTCGTATCGTTTCATCTTCCATAGCGCTCTGGCAACCTCGTCCCCAGGACTTTTATGACAAAAGGCCCTGGGGACGAGGTTGAGCGCTCTGGCAGTGCCTCCTTAGAAATTGGTCTCTGTTTTGCGGGTTCTTGCAATATACAAAGTTTCATTCATAAGGAACTTTGGTCCTGTGGTGGAGGGTGGCAAGTCTATTTAGTGTTAGTTTTGCTATCAAAAATGCTTTGGATCTACAGTTTCCCATACGCGCATCCTTGTACCAAAGAGGCTCAACCCGCCAAAACTCTAACAATGTTTACCTCCTCAACTCAGATTCAGCACAGCGGCAGTTTAACTTGGTTTCCCCTCAAAATGCAGAAAAGACACATTGGAATATGCCGAAGGCTGTAGAATGTAGTGTCTCTTAAAAACGGTTGCTTCAAACCCAGTTGAAGGTGCTAACAAAGATGCCAAAAAGCTCATGAGCTCGTACAAATGTTACACCTCTGACACCTGGAGGTATTCAAAAAAAACTTTTCGACAGATATTTCTTAACAAACCCTCTCGGAGGGTTTCGCAAAGAACCCCCGAGAGCGTTTTCCAGAAAAAATTTGAAACGGATTGCCTGAAAATCTCCAAGAAGGCTTTCAGAAAGCTCTCCGACAGGGTTTTTCAGAAAGCCTCCATCACAATATTTTTCAAGCACCCAGAGGGTAACGTAAATCCTGATAAACCTTCCAGCTTTTTCTCAGCGCCTTGATTTTCTTGATTGCACGTACTTTTTGTAAGAAGCTAAGAATTTGAGCCAATTCTGAAGTTTCTAAAAATCAGCAGATTTTGATGTTTCTTACAAGTTTCTTGAAAGTACCATGAAAATCTTCATGTTCACAGCTGTGTGTTCACAGCTGTGTTACTGTCATGTTCACAGCTGTGTTCACAGCAGCTATTTTAGACCACCAAAAAACCAGAAGAACGTAAATGTACCTTTTGTGATAACGTGGAGGATGAAATTCATCGTTTAATGACATGTAACAGGAAAGGAGAAAGCTTGTTGACGTAATATCATCATCGAAACCAATATTCAACTTTCTGAACACTAAGAACAAAGTTATATACCTGATGAATGAAACAAATATATTGCTAAATCACGCGATCAATAAATTCATTGAGCAAAGCAACTAGGTGCATGAAATTGTGAACACCTAACATGACAGTAGTCTAATTATCATTATATTTTGTGCTAATGCCGCATTTTGTTATTTTTCGCGTTTCGTTGTCATGTTAATGTTATTCTGGTTTGTTATGATTGCGTACCCGTCAGTAGCTGCATTAAGCATACACTGCATACATCAAAAGATTAAGTACCTTTCGAGCAACGTGATAAAGGAAACGAGTGAAAATAAAGGAAGAATGTACAAAGAATTTTCTTTATCAAAATAAATAGTTTCTGAAGTTAACTTTTTACAGAATTGAAGCTTCCAAATCTTTTGGTGATCAGAGATTCGGATTTTTCTTACAGTTTCTTATTGAAAAGTCGTGTGGAATTCACCATAATGTGCCTCTCGCTGTGTAGCTAAGATGATCATAGGCCTTGCAGACGCATGAAGCCATTGCATTGCAGATGGAGCCACTCGTTCCTGTTTGAACTGCTGGAACTATTGTTCGACACAATTGTGGTTAGAAGCAGAGCTTTTTAAACATTTTTAGCCAATCAGATTGGTCAACAGACAATTAAAAACCATCCTAGTTAAAGGAAAAATGTTAGATACCATTTGTAGATTTCGATGCAGGTAACCAGGATAACGCTAGTGAAAGAGAGAAACATTGAAACAAGAAACACGACTTTTAATATTTAACGGATCTGTGTGCTATCAAGCTAAGAGATTCGATCAGGGGATGAGGAAAGGAAACCCAACAGTTGAGGATGGAGAAGCTGTGGATGAAGGTAACGTTCAATGACGCAACAAGACAACTTGGAATAGGAGAAATCAAGAAGCAACTTCTGCATCTTTTCTCGGAAGGTATGGTAGCATTTAACTATTATCAAAGGGAATCGAGGGTCCTAAGCGTACAGAGGCAACTTTGATAAAAGTAGCCGTGCAGCTGCAGATACAATGCACATACCTTATTAGGGGTTCTGGGGGTTGATAGTCCATTTTTGGGTCATTTTGCTGCCAAAGTGTATTACGTGTTTCTTAAACTTTTTAGATAATGACTTAGAAGATCATGTGCTCCCAATGATTCTTCCTGGTTTCACAACGAATTTAATGCTGTATGAAAATGATTTTGGCCTAGCAATAGCCAGGCTGTATTGCCTTTTCAGTCATTCGAACAAAAGACATTCCTGTAAATTGTCAAAGCACGTTGTTTACGTCAGTATGATGGTTTGGCTGGTTTGCGTGCACGCAAAGGACCCTGGAGAGTACAGGGTCTTTAAGGTTACTGAAACCCTTCAGGTAGTGAATAAGAAACTCTGTTTACCTTGTCCGCTCGTCAAAATATACCAAACACGCAGAATATCATCGAAAAAATATATTCAATTGATTTGATAAAGGCACAAATGATTCATTCCAGGCTTTAGGCGAAATCATCCCCTTCCGAAAATATCTTTGTGTACCCCAGTGATCTTTGTTGGACAACGACTATATGTTTACCAAAGACTTAAAGATAATGAACTTCAAAACAATGTCACAAATTTTTCAAAGTAATGCCATTTTGAAATGTATAAGTCTGAATTGTCTTTTTAACTTTCAGACTTTTGTGAAAATCGGACCGGTGGATCTATCCAAAATCGGTGCCACTGTTTAATAGTTGTATGCTTCGTGACCATATGTGCCAAGTTTCAAGCGATTCGATTGGCCGGGTGGGTGTTTGGTAAACGGAGATTTTTAGTGCCCACCAGTACTCTGGAATCCTGTTTCAATAAATCAGGTTTTTGTCAAAACAAAGCAACAAATGAGGGAGAAATATATGATTATGCATGGCAGTGTAAACAGAAAATCTCAAAGATCAAGCAATGAAGCTTAAGTGCGGTCTTTGAAAAGCATTATGTCAATAAAATGGCAGCACGAGATGTTATGAATGCAGCTGCAAGGTCAAGTAAACTTGCACGTGTTTTTTTGCAAGAAACTGGTTTGCAAGGAACTAGTACTAAGATTGCCAAAATCTTACGAAATTCTTGTACTATGTCTGAGAAGTGCTAAGAAACTTTTAAAAGTTGGAGGCATGAATATCATAACAAATAGATGGTTGAACCTTTATTCTTGCACAATATCAACTAACCATTTGTGTTTTAACATAACAGAACACTGTCTATTCCTATATGATGTTTTAAATGTCAAGAAACATATCTGCAGCAGTGTTCGAGACCACATTGAAAATTCTGCATTCAGAAATAAAGAAACCAATTAAGAAACTTTTAGTACTAAAATGGACAAAATTTCATGTGAACTTAAGAAACTTTTAGTGCTATGGCCTGATCCTAGTTTTTATACAAAACGTGTACTTCAATCTGCTAATGCCTGTTCCCGAGATTTTTGAGAAACAGGATTGCTCCTTTTAAAATGCTCAAGCTTCTAGGTAATTGTGGCTATTTCTCGAAGCGATTTGGTTTATACAGTATACACTCAAATACTAAAAATATCAGATTATGACAAAAATGACAATTGAGAATTTTTGGTCTGAGGGGTTACAGTAGCCTTAAAGGGCTTCCGAGGTATATAAGTAGTTAGATTTCAAAGCAAGTAGTAGCAAACTCTCACAAACACAGAAATATACTAATTCAATGTGGTAATTCGAGCAATGATAAAAGTATACAGAGCAATCAATATCAGTACTAACATAAAGTATTGATAATAATAATTTGCATGAAGTTTATTTCCGGAAAGTTAAAAAGAAATCAGCAACACCTGAATTTGTTTCAGTTGGGAAAGTCAACTTAAGACTAAAATGGCATAAGAAGACTCAGAACAGCAATGAAAGTGAGGTAAGACTGCTACGATTTTTTGACACCTCAGTTACACATAGGCATCTTTAGTATCATCTTTATCGTGAATTCAACTTTTTGTCCCATTCTATCAATCATCAGTCACTTCAAAGGTAATAAAATGGTAAATCTTGAAACCATTTGTTCTGAACTGCACTCTCCAAGGAATACTGTACTTTATCCAATTAATTTATCCACTTTAATAATATACCCATTTTCACATTAAGCGTCAAAGGCAGCTTTCGACAGATCCATGTCGCCAGATGAAATACCAAAAATACGAACCTTTTTTTCGAATTTCGGTAATTTGTGAAATTGTCCACACCTTTTTTGGACAACCTGTATCTACTCTACAATTAATAACCTACTCTAGGCATACTGTACTTGTTAGATAAGTTACTTGTTTTTCCATAACAATTTCTGTTTTCTCCCAAGCTTCGTAATGCTGTTGTAATTTCTCATCCCTCTTTCAATCCCAGGTTTTCTGCATCATAAGCGCATCAAAGGAGACAATTGAAGTTATCCTGGAAAGAAAAGAGGTATAGGCACTGGTAAAAGTAATCCTAGCTGTTGTCTCTTGTACTGCATTTCTCACTGTCAACTATAAGCGAGGCAGCTTTCACAATTTGAAAAGCTAAGTTGGGAGAATTTTGCGTTATGATAGGGCATCATTGTCCAATAACAACTCTTTCCTACGACAGTATCAACTGTCTGCGATTGTACAGAATGGTGTTGCCCTTGGTGACACTTATAACATGCTTAGTAATGTTGAAGGTGAATTGATTGTCAATAATTTTATCTTGGGACATATATACTTGAGAGCAAATTTAAATAGAAACTTTCAGACATTTCAATGTTACGTAAATCGATAATAAACTTAAAGATGCCTGTCTATTCTAGGTTTGGCGAATCGAAGGGATCCAACTCTCAATTCGAAAGCATAATGAAACACCTATGGAGCATACAAAAACCCAGGTAATTGTCTTCCTTTCAAAAGAAGAAAATGTCGGTAAATACTCTGCAGGGTCGAATAACTCCTTTGTGCCATTTATTGATCTGCAACGAGGGTCTATAAGAAGTAAACTAATTTGTAGCAATGGTAGAATTTCTGTTACTATAATTTCGACACTTTCGTTGTAGCTCAAAAGGGATATTCAAGCAACAAACGACAACGTGCTTTCATATCATGATGATGCTAATGTTGCAAATACAATGGACGACAATGGTGAGTTAAAAATTCTTAAACAGAGTTTACTCATCCACCTTTAACTCTGCGTCATGAACTGCTGCAAACAAAATGTTTCATCCATCTCTTGTTTACCTCAGCACCTTTGAAGATAAAGACAGGAATTAATAGTATACTGGTTATCATTTGATCGTCTTCAGTAAAAACAAGTAAGAATTGCTTGATTCTGTGAACTGCTTGAGGGAAATGTCCCAATTGCTTGACAAGATTTGTGTTCATACTCGAGGTCGATCGACGAATATCTCAAATAGGACGTATTGGCAATTTTTACCATGATCTTTCCCGTCTGAAAGTATTCATCTTCAATTGATTGGTAGTATGTAACACAAAAGATCACGAAAGTATCCATAGTGCCATTTTAAGCATATTGTGTATTAACGATCGGAGGAAACAAATAAAGACCATCCTCTTTCAACTTTCAGATGCAATTCCAACCTCGTTAAAAGATTCAGAATTCGAAGAAGAAAACAGTTTGGAACGATCAACAACCATTACCAAATCAGTAATTCTGCAAAGATGCACGTCTGAAGGCGAAAAGGATCAGTTTACAGAGGAGGTAACCTACGGAGGAGACCGCTTATAATTTCACTCTTGATACAACAGAAAGTATCTTTCGATCTGTTGCAGTAAATTGCTGACTTTGAAACAGGAATATGCCGTTGAAGACGCAACATTTTGAAAATCGGATAAGTAGTCAAAGTAACTATAAACAGGTGGCAAAAACCCCAAGCTAACAAACTTGAAGTACAATGTTTGCTTATCTTCCTTTCCGCCGTTCCCAATGTTAGAACTTTACTAGAAGGATATTAAAACACCCTTGGTTTTCAACATTTGCTTGCTTAACAGCCAAAAAAATCAAATTTAAGCGTCACCACGTGGCTTTTAATCTACTCCTTTGGCATTTGCTAAATGAAAGTAATGTCCTAAACATGCAACTTTTTCATTGTAGCTCAAAAGAGATATTCAAGCAACAAACGACAATGTGCTTTCATATCATGATGATGCTAATGTTGCAAATACAATGGACGACAATGGTGAGTTAAAAATTCTTAAACAGAGTTTACTCATCCACCGTTAACTCTGTGTCATGAACTACTGCAAACAAAATGTTTCATCCATCTCTTGTTTACCTCGGCACCTTTGAAGATAAAGACGGGAATTATTAGTATACTGGCTATCATTTGATCGTCTTCAGTAAAAACAAGTAAGAATTGCTTGATTCTGTGAACTGCTTGAGGGAAATGTCCCAATTGCTTGACAAGATTTGTGTTCATACTCGAGGTCGATCGACGAATATCTTAAATAGGACGTATTGGCAATTTTTACCATGATCTTCCCGTCTGAAAGTATTCATCTTCAATTGATTGGTAGTATGTAACACAAAAGATCATGAAAGTATCCATAGTGCCATTTTAAGCATATTGTGCATTAACGATCGGAGGAAACAAATAAAGACCATCCTCTTTCAATTTTCAGATGCAATTCCAACCTCGTTAAAAGATTCAGAATTCGAAGAAGAAAACAGTTTGGAACGATCAACAACCATTACCAAATCAGTAATTCTGCAAAGATGCACGTCTGAAGGCGAAAAGGATCAGTTTACAGAGGAGGTAACCTACGGAGGAGACCGCTTATAATTTCACTCTTGATACAACAGAAAGTATCTTTGGATCTGTTGCAGTAAATTGCTGACTTTGAAACAGGAATATGCCGTTGAAGACGCAATATTTTGAAAATCGGATAAGTAGTCAAAGTAACTATAAACAGGTGGCAAAAACCCCAAGCTAACAAACTTGAAGTACAATGTTTGCTTATCTTCCTTTCAGCCGTTCCCAATGTTAGAACTTTACTAGAAGGATATTAAAACACCCTTGGTTTTCAACATTTGCTTGCTTAACAGCCAAAAAAATCAAATTCAAGCGTCACCACGTGGCTTTTAATCTACTCCTTTGGCACTTGCTAAATGAAAGTAATGTCCTAAACATGCAACTTTTTCATTGTAGCTCAAAAGAGATATTCAAGCAACAAACGACAATGTGCTTTCATATCATGATGATGCTAATGTTGCAAATACAATGGACGACAATGGTGAGTTAAAAATTCTTAAACAGAGTTTACTCATCCACCTTTAACTCTGTGTCATGAACTACTGCAAACAAAATGTTTCATCCATCTCTTGTTTACCTCGGCACCTTTGAAGATAAAGACGGGAATTATTAGTATACTGGCTATCATTTGATCGTCTTCAGTAAAAACAAGTAAGAATTGCTTGATTCTGTGAACTGCTTGAGGGAAATGTCCCAATTGCTTGACAAGATTTGTGTTCATACTCGAGGTCGATCGACGAATATCTTAAATAGGACGTATTGGCAATTTTTACCATGATCTTCCCGTCTGAAAGTATTCATCTTCAATTGATTGGTAGTATGTAACACAAAAGATCATGAAAGTATCCATAGTGCCATTTTAAGCATATTGTGTATTAACGATCGGAGGAAACAAATAAAGACCATCCTCTTTCAATTTTCAGATGCAATTCCAACCTCGTTAAAAGATTCAGAATTCGAAGAAGAAAACAGTTTGGAACGATCAACAACCATTACCAAATCAGTAATCCTACAACGATGCACGTCTGAAGGCGAAAAGGATCAGTTTACAGAGGAGGTAATCTTATAATTTCCGCGTTGCTTTATCTTAAAGTCCCATGTGAATGTTTTAAAGGATTAAACTAACTTAATATCACTGCAAAGTTAAAATTCTTACTAAAGTTTTATCACAGATTTATTCAGGACTTATTACATGTATACAATATGAAATATGTTACAACTGAAATATGTAATGGTGTCCACGGGTGAGAATCAAGACTCGAAAGAAAATTAAGCAGTTACTGATTAAAGCACTGCACTGTGCGTATGCGTTTTCTTTAACCCCTTTATAGGAAATAAGAGATATAGCTATGCCTACTCACTTTAAAAATCTACTAAGATTGACTTTTCCAGCTCTCAATGCGTACAAATTTGCGTATTTTATGGGGACAAATATGGGTAATCAATGGCATAAAAGGCATTGAGTATAGTGAAAGATGATATGGTCAATGAACTTGCATATTTAATGAATATTCAGAATTTGCAAAACCTTTTATTGGATTTTTTTTTGTTGCAGCTTGAAGAGAGTAGATTTCCAAGACCAGTGTCACAAAAGAGAGTTCAGCAAATGAGCAGAACAAAGGCTGGCAGAGACGAGCTAATGGAGAAGGTGGCGGCAGTCAAAGAAGTTATCGAAGAGGCAATGCCAAAACGCTTCAAGGTGCTGGCAACATTTGAAGGTGAAAACAAATTTGAAATGAATATAGTATGCAATCGATGCTGTTCCAGATTTCGTACTACTCACTGGTCTGAGAGAGCGTTCTTTGTTATGGATATCATCTCAGAGACCCATGAACACTTTGGCACGCTGAAGCACAGAAATGCAGATAAAACAGCTAGTATGGACATCATGAATTTCGTCACACCATTGAAAAGACCAGATGAGAGTGCATTTATGGCGAAGAAGAAACAAAAAGCAGATCGCTGTGAAGGATTTGGAAGGCAATGCAACATCAATCACACAAACTCGTTTAATGGGAAGCATTATGTTGTTGGCAGCGAATCTGCATGGGCAAGAGATTGCTTGGGCAGCACTGTCAATTTGTCTCGAGTGTGTGATAATTGCAATAGGAAACTAAAGACAGAAGCAGTAAAGAAGAAAATACAACGACTTGGAAGGACAGAAAATCACAAAGTATCAAAGTTTACACCTATCAAATTATTTGATGCACAAGCGCAAGTGGCATTAAAAGAAGCAGCAAAGCTTAGGAAACAGCAGAGCAGAAAATTAAACAGGCTGTCTTCTAAATGTGAAGAAATAAGGACATCTCTATTATCTCTCCAGAAAGGCAAACTATCGAACTACATTCAAGATGTTGCAGTGAAGTTTAGAGAAGATTCAGGCGAGACATTGACAGGTGCTACTCTTGCTGTGGCCAATGATCTTCTGAAAAATGCATCAGCCGTTTCCAAATATGGATTCAGACACAATGAGATTCTCAAAGCTTTGAGTGTCTTGGTCTTTAACAGATGCCAATCAAGTCTGATCCTCCTGAACAAAAATTTGCCAGAACTTTTCGCATCACCATCATTATGCCAGAAGATTCGCACAAGATATGATATGAAACTGCTCCAGGTGCCTGGCATCAATGTTATGAGGGACATCAAAGACCATTTCAAAACAGCAAGATGGTTAGATGAAAGCAGAATCGGCCCATTAGGTTTCTGCCATGATGCTAGTCGTGTTCGGGAACTAGTCAAGCCCAACACTAAATTGAAAGCATTAATCGGTTTTTGTGCTAAGAAGCATTGGGAAGGGTCCTGGCAGTTCTTTCAGGAATATGAAGATATGGAGTCAATCGTCAATGCCTTTAAGACCAACAAGAAGGCTGGCTACGTCACGGTAGGTCTTACATATGCATTGCAGCATAGAATTCCAGAGGCAGTGGAATGCATCATTCCTCATGACAATACATTCACCTCAGAGGACATGAATGATTGGCTGGAAGCATTGAAGCAAAGATGGGCAGAAGAACAACTTCCTGTAGTCCTTTTCTGCTCAGACTTCGATGCAAAAGGATTAAACTACTTGGAACGGTTAGCTGCATATGAGGAAGGAGCTGTGGGTCTCGACGTTGACGATTGGTACATATTTGCCAGGTATCATGAGCATCAAATGCCACTGAATCCAATGGGAGATTCACGTCATGGTGTAAAGTTGGGTAGGGCACATATCCTATATATCGACAAATTTTTGCCTTCTGCCTGTGGTGTAGTGAATCTTCAAGATTTTGAATTTGCGAGAAAAGACATGCAGTCGGGTCTAACCAAGAGGACCGTCAATCCAGCTGATAGACAAGACGTAGACGAAGCACTGGCCATGTTATCGGAAAAGGCAAGAAGAGCTGTATATGCAAAGTCAGGCAACATAACAACAGTGGTGTATTCATTTATTTCAAGAACAATGTTTGACATAATCAATTTGGAATGCTGTGACCTCCCGATTACAAGAAAGCTATTTTTGTGTGGATTAATTGAGAGAATAGTGCTGGGTTGGCGAACATGGATACTGAAACATCCAAGATACAAACTATCTGCAAATTTCATTTCGTCACAGTACACAAAGTTCTTCATCTTCCAAACACAGGGGTATGTGAACCGAGTATTGATCCACAAAAAGCATTTTCCCAACTTTCCATTCGTCACATCAAAAGATGGTTCAAATCAATGTGAGCAATTATTTCGAGCTCTCAAACAGAAGCATGGTGTATGGACTGTTAAAGACGTGGTAGACTACATCCGAATAATCGCTGGTGAATGCTCATTGATAAATGGCACAAAGGCTTTGCTCCATGCAAAAAGGATGCCAGAAACACTAACTGATGAAAAATGTGATCTACCTGCAACAGATGAAGTTCGTAAACAGTTTTTGAGTGGCAGGAAAATGGGCAACAAAGTCCTAGAGCTAATAGGTATGAGAAAACTATTGGAGGAAGAAGAGTGTTGGGACAACCCGATCTGCCCGCAATGGAAAACGCTAAAAGCAAGGAAGCTCTCTTGCGATGGCACAACAAACGAAAATGATTACGATACAAGTGATGAGGAAGAGGATGAACAAGGAGCGTTTGGTGAGGAAAGAAGCAACTTGGAGACGGTGGCACAAGAGTCAGACTACTTTGCAAAGGAAATAGAGAAGCTCGCGGAAATGGCTTCCAATTTAGAAAACACTGAGGATGACCACATCCTTATCAACGAGCCATATGAAGAGGACTTGTTTGCGGCAACATTAACAGGTGATCCGGTCACTGCAAACATTGAAACTGACAGCAGTGATGATGAACAGGATACCAGCACTTACTGTAAGTCCATTTCTAAAGAGCAAATAGGTACCACCAAAACTGCTGACTTCCAACTACTCATGAATAGAGTTAATGAATTCAAGCAGAGGCATGAAATACCTCCACTTCCACTGAGAGATGAAGCTCTACAATTTGCGAACCATAATGTAAATGGTGCAGAAGACTTGGCCAAGGAAATTGAAATATTAAACTGGCTACTTTCACCTCCATGGGAAAGGCAAGTGACAGACAAGGGGTATCGAAGGGCAAGGCCAGAAAGCAACAAGAACATCAATTCAACAGTGCAACTACCTGATGAGTCCTCTCTCCATGTGGCAAAAGCTTGCGCAGTTCTTTCAAGGGAAAGCTCTCTAATGCCCCGGGGAACTGGACGATTAGCCCGATGGAGAATGTCACAGAAATGGCTTGAAGATCTGGAGAAAGGGAGATTTTCAAGCAATGATTCGATCAAACCAAAAGATTCAATTGCCTGTATGACAGAAACTGGGTGGGACATAGCCAAGGTGATAATGTGTATCAAAATGGAAAGAAAACGGTACATCCTAAAAGAAGAGTTGGATTTTGACGCAACAGACTCATTCATATTATGTCAAACGAGTCAAAAGGATGGCAAGGAAAACCACGTTTTCAAAAGTGAATGGGAATTCAGAATCCCAAAGCAAGTGTTAGATGTAGTTGGCACTTCCAACAAAAATCATATCAGAATCACGAGATCCACACAGAAGAACATCAACAATAGAAGATCTGAACGCCTTGGATTGGATACAAATGAAGGTTTCATCTGCAAAAGTGATGAAATAAGTTTAAAAAAAGATGACTTATTTTCCAATTCAAAAGACGATCTTTTGAAGTATTGCCAGTATCACTTCATTTTCTCAAAGGAAATTCACCCAAGAAGTGACAAAAGATATCTGGTGAAGATAGTAGAGAAGCATATGAGAGAAGATGAATGCACCCTCAAAGTTGGAAAAAGTAAACCAGCAGCGAGTGCTGTAGGAAAGAGGGAAAAGGAAGTGAAAGTAAACAAGAAACAAACACCAGGGGCAAAGCATTCCAAATTGAAGAAAAAAACACTAGCAGAACCAATGAAGAAAAAAGTAGCAGCAAAGAGAAAATTGGACCAACCCAAAGTTCCTGAAACTTGTAAAGGAGGCAAGGTAAAAGAAATCAAACTGGAGCCAAGTGCAAAAGCCCTTGAGCACATTCGAGGTTACAGTCGAAGGTCAGATTTCTTCAGGGATGCAGCTAAACTGGGAGATAAGAAATTACCAAGAAGAGACATGGAGACACTAAATCTGCCACCTGTAGTAGCTCTTTCTCACAGTGATACACAAATTCATATATCTAATGAAGTTATAAAGATGACTGGAATCAAAAACTTACACCAAAGGCCAGACCCTGAGGTATGTCTTAAAATATTACAAAGAGCGCAATTACAGACCGAAGAGTTCTGCAAGGAGACCAAACAGAATCAATCTGGGATGCAGGAGACAGTCTATGTTCATATCAACAATGTTGGTACACTATCAGTTGAAGAGTTACGCCTACTAAGCAGATGCAGGCTGGCGGAAACAACAAGAAGGGCTGTAAGAGAAGAGAAAGCTTGGCTACAAGCAATGAAGGGTGATTACACAGATGTTGAAGAATTCCTTTTGGATTCTCCATGGAATGATGTTGTCCTAACATGTCAAGGCTACACGCTGCATGGCTTTTCAGTCAATTCATTAGCTTGCGAGAATTGGATAAATGATGAGGTGATAGATTATTTTTTCGTCAAGATGAATACACAAGAATGCAATGAAGCAACAACATGCTTACCATGCAGAACAGAATCAACCATCAGTGCATCGATGGGCCCAGAACCAGGTGTTTCAATGTCCTTCATATGCAGACTTATAAACAACAGAGAAGGAATAAAGCAAATACTCTTGCCAGTGCACATGTTACACCACTGGGGGTTACTAAGGATCCACTTACCTACATGTACAGTATGGTTTGATGATGGTCTTGACTATGATCCTCCGAGCAACATTATCAGCATCACAAGGCATTTGATAAGCTATTTAGGTCAACAATACCCAGCGAATCATCTCTTTAAAAAGAAATCTTGGTCACGACCAACATTAGAATATAGGAGATTTGGCATGCCAAAGCAGCCAAGGAGGCCTGGTGCCACAGGTGCAGCAAGTTGTGGTGTTGGAATCATCCTCTCTGCTCAAGAATTTGTAATGGCAAAAGCTGCAGACCAGCTTCCACCTAAGATGGAGTGGAGTTTTGATGACGGCGATCATCATCGTATCCGTTTACTGAGGGAGTTGCACCAGGATTATATTCACAAAAACAGCCTCAAATAGAAACAGGAAGACTCAGAATATAAAGTATAGCAGATTTTTATATTCAGATGTTGCACAATACTCTCTGTAAACTGGCTTACCATCATCAGCAAATGATTCTCTTGAATATTTGCCTTTAACGTTACTTAACCCTTTTTGACTTTTGGTCCTTTGTGAGGTCTCACAAAGAAATTTCGCTAAATTGAAATCTCTTCAAACTTCTTGAAAATTGGTATATACAGTAATTACCTCTAAATGTTACTTAGCCTATGGCAAACAAATCCTTCTCGCTTTCCACCAAATGCAGTCCACCAGGAAATGCTTGTCCTACATGTGTTTATTAATCTACTTCACCACCCAATGATTCCCTCAGTTATTATATATCTTTAAATGTTACTTAGCCTATGACAAACAAATCCTTCTCGCTTTCCACTAAATGCAGTCCACCAGGAAATGCTTGTCCTACATATGTTTATTAATCTTTTTCATCACCCAATGATTCCCTCAGTTATTATATATCTTTAAATGTTACTTAGCCTATGACAAACAAATCCTTCTCGCTTTCCACCAAATGCAGTCCACCAGGAAATGCTTGTCCTACATATGTTTATTAATCTTTTTCATCACCCAATGATTCCCTCAGTTATTATATATCTTTAAATGTTAATAAGCCTATGACAAACAAATCCTTCTCGCTTTCCACTAAATGCAGTCCACCAGGAAATGCTTGTCCTACATATGTTTATTAACCTTTTTCACCACCCAATGATTCCCTCAGTTATTATATATCTTTAAATGTTACTTAGCCTATGACAAACAAATCCTTCTCGCTTTCCACCAAATGCAGTCCACCAGGAAATGCTTGTCCTACATATGTTTATTAATCTTTTTCACCACCCAATGATTCCCTCAGTTATTATGTATCTTTAAATGTTACTTAGCCTATGACATACAAATCCTTCTCGCTTTCCACTAAATGCAGTCCACCAGGAAATGCTTGTCCTACATATGTTTATTAATCTTTTTCACCACCCAATGATTCCCTCAGTTATTATATATCTTTAAATGTTACTTAGCCTATGACAAACAAATCCTTCTCGCTTTCCACCAAATGCAGTCCACCAGGAAATGCTTGTCCTACATATGTTTATTAATCTTTTTCATCACCCAATGATTCCCTCAGTTATTATATATCTTTAAATGTTAATAAGCCTATGACAAACAAATCCTTCTCGCTTTCCACTAAATGCAGTCCACCAGGAAATGCTTGTCCTACATATGTTTATTAACCTTTTTCACCACCCAATGATTCCCTCAGTTATTATATATCTTTAAATGTTACTTAGCCTATGACAAACAAATCCTTCTCGCTTTCCACCAAATGCAGTCCACCAGGAAATGCTTGTCCTACATATGTTTATTAATCTTTTTCATCACCCAATGATTCCCTCAGTTATTATATATCTTTAAATGTTACTTAGCCTATGACAAACAAATCCTTCTCGCTTTCCACTAAATGCAGTCCACCAGGAAATGCTTGTCCTACATATGTTTATTAATCTTTTTCATCACCCAATGATTCCCTCAGTTATTATATATCTTTAAATGTTACTTAGCCTATGACAAACAAATCCTTCTCGCTTTCCACCAAATGCAGTCCACCAGGAAATGCTTGTCCTACATGTGTTTATTAATCTACTTCACCATCCAATTACTCTCTCAGCTATTATATATATATCTTTAAATGTTACTTAGCCTATGACAAACAAATCCTTCTCGCTTTCCACTAAATGCAGTCCACCAGGAAATGCTTGTCCTACACATATTCATTAACCTTTTTCACCACCCAATGATTCCCTCAGTTATTATATATCTTTACATGTTTTTAACCTATGACAAACAAATCCTTCTCGCTTTCCACCAAATGCAGTCCACCAGGAAATGCTTGTCCTACATATGTTTATTAATCTTTTTCACCACCCAATGATTCCCTCAGTTATTATATATCTTTAAATGTTACTTAGCCTATGACAAACAAATCCTTCTCGCTTTCCACTAAATGCAGTCCACCAGGAAATGCTTGTCCTACATATGTTTATTAATCTACTTCACCACCCAATTATTCTCTCATTCTTTAAATGTTACTTAGCCAATGACAAACAAATCCTTCTCGCTTTGCACCAAATGCAGTCCACCAGGAAATGCTTGTCCTACATATGTTTATTAATCTTCTTCATCACCCAATGATTCACTCAGTTATTATGTATCTTTAAATGTTACTTAGCCTATGACATACAAATCCTTCTCGCTTTCCACCAAATGCAGTCCACCAGGAAATGCTTGTCTCAAATATATTCATCAAAGGCAGTCTGTGCCTTTTATGCTGACCTTAGTAACAGCTTTATTTACCTTACTATTTACACTGGAGCTAAATTCATGCATCACTGGGTCTCTATAAAATTAACTTCACTTGATAAAGTGCATTGGCACAAACCTCTAGAGTATACAATAGAGATCTTTATTGAGTTTATGTTCATTCTTTGAAGGGAACAGACTATCTTTAATATGCTTTCCCACCAGCTGTTAAACCTACTCTCTCAGTTATTGGCTTTAAATGCTACCGAACATTTGACTTAAACAGATTGTTCTTGCTTGTATGTTACTTTTTCAGTTCCTGTATTTGGAACAAAACTTTTTGCCTGTTATTCAGAGGTGTTCCTTGTGTAGAGGTGTCTGTTCATGATGGTTCTACCATTCATGTTAATCATGAAAGCAAAGTCTATGAAGATTATGTATATATAATGTAGAATTTTGATTTGCATCATACTTATCTTTCAAGGCAGGGAATAATGTGAACCATCCTTGCACATCATCAAAGCAAGATGTTTCAATCCATTTGTGCTAAAGCAAGTTTATCATTGCAGCATCAGCCAAGTTAGTATCACTGCCCAGGGACCAACCTAAGAAGAAAGAAGAAACTCTGATGCAGATAGACTTATTTACTGTATGCTACCAGAGAAATGAATGATTGTGATTGATACAGTAGTTACAACAAATCTCATTGTTATCAATTTTTCTAATTCACAGTGGTAAGGATTTTGCTTGATTACAGTTATGACAGACTCACTTTCTGTGCTGTGTTTTGACGCACTTTGGTGCCGCAAATACAAATTTTCCACCCTGGCATTCCCATACCTACATTCAAAGCTAAATTTCTGGGTGCTCTTATGGAGGACAGCTGGTGGCTTTCAAAATCCTACCATCATTCATATATACACATACACATATTTATATATATACTGTATGTATCCATATTCCTACAAATTCTGTAACCAAGATTTTATTGTGCTAAGTAATCAGATTATAAGGTCGTTGTTTTGCAGATAGGTCAGGTCAGTGAGCAGTATTTGGCCTATTCAAAACTTATCCTGTCATTGATAAAATTTGTCAACCCATAATAATGACAGTTTAAGAGAAAGTGGTAGGGATAAAGGATGACTTAAACAAATCCGAGCTGATTCGAGGTCTTTCTTGCATTTATCAAGGCCCAGCTAGTAGCTTGCACTTTAGTAGAAACATTTTCAGCATGTCTCTGTGTTTGACTTTTGCAAGATTTTTAGATTTTTGATGGAAAAATGCGATCAAAGTATATCTACTGAATTAGCGGGGAATCTACAAATCCTCTTGTTCAAATTCTGCATCATCCGATCAGATGTTGGGATCTCTATCACTATTGTTTAGAAAACCTATTAGCAATTAGTTGTAACAATACAATTTAATTCAACCTCCATAGTTTCCTTCTTAAGTTGTGTCCGCCCTTATCCGCCAAAAGTGCATGCATTTGCCCCCCGAAGGCCCTTGTGGCCTAGAGTAAAGGGAAGGAACCACACGTACCAGGCCAGCCTTTGTACGTAAGACTCAGAGAAAAGAGAATGTAAAAGTCAGGGTACTTTGAGCATGCAGATTTCTGTAGATTTAAACGAGACAAGCATAAAGTTTAAGGCGATTGGGCAGGCCTAGGCCTATAGGCCGATGATGGCGCCACTTGCACTACTGTGAACAACGGTGAACCATACTTTTATGCCTTTTCATCATACCATTGCTACACCATTCATCAGGAATCTAATTACGTAGAAAATTACATGTCTCACCTTTACTTTCTTCGCAACATTTCGCAGCACAAGCTTTGCGTGGTTCTTACAGTCTGCAGCAACTTCGTTTGACCAGGACGCTGTTCCTCGAAGCCAACGAATTGCTGTGCTGTTCAAATTTTGGCTCCAGGCCTAGAACTCGTCCCCAGGCCACGTACCACAAAGTCTCGTCACCAACTCGCACATACCATGGCGGATTTAGGGGGCAGATGGGGGCAACTGCCCCCTTCATGATAAAAATTCAGCTTTGGCGCCCCTTTCAGGCTTTCAGGCAAGGAAAGTGCCCCTTATCCTGACCCAATTGACTCTTTGTTCAGCGTTTTGTTCTGATCTTAAGCGGGCTAATCATTTTTCAGTGAGTTTCTTTAGGTGCTTTTGTGAAGTATGGGGCCTGTACTGTAATAGGTAGTTTAATAGTTTAATTTTATGTTGATGATAAATTTATGTTGATAAAGGCTTCTGCTCTTATTATGAATTATTTTCTTGTTTATGCTTTTTATTTCCTTACATTTGTTATGCGCTAATGAACGTGATTTCGAAATGTCCTTATAATTTATTAAGTATCCAAAGCCAGATGTCCATAGATTTTCTGGATTTTACCCCCAAAAAGCCAAATTTTCCAACGATGGCACCCAATTTTTTGTCCGTGGATCTCAAGAAATAAACCAATAAGCCAAAGAATTTCAGCTTTGTCTTGCAATCGAATCGAAAAAACAATGCTAACAAATGCTCATGCAAGCTGGTTTTTGGGACAAACCTTGCCCAGTGACAGATCGTCCAACAAAAATAGGAGGGAAAAAACCAACTTCTCTAAAAGCAATAAAAACAAACTTTTGGGGACAGAGCTGGCCCTGAATCAGAGAAAAAAAGCCAACTTTAGGGACAGACCTAGAACCACTGTCCCCATAGGGACATGACCACCCCTGCGATTCATATACACTTGCCAGTCTTCATTTTTTGCTCTCTACATAGGCGTGTGCCATGTGAGGATGGCACGCTGGATTTTCCGTTTTAAGGTTGAAGGCTTGAGTCCTCGCCCTGGCAAGCCTGCCATCTCGCGTGAAGAAAGTCGCCAACTCTCTGTTATTCAAGGCTATTGGAATAGTGAGATGTGTTCACATCGAGAGAAAGGAGAAGGATTCTGCTTCAATGCACTTGCCATTCAATGTAACTACCGTCAGATTTTAGGTAGAAACAAAAGCTGTTGCCTTTCTGCGGAAGCAAGAATCTCTACGAGACTTGATGGATTTTTCAAGACAAGGATGTCGGCAGATGGTGCACGAGATTTCTAGGCCCGTGATAGGATACGCCCTCTCATTTTTGAAATCAGATTCGCTGTCAGACAAGGACATAGAAGAAGCTCTTATTGACAGTGCTTCACCTATGAGGGCACTGAATGGCTCTTCCAAGTCTTAAAGGGGCTAAAATATTGCGCTATTAGTGTTCGAATAGTGCATTTTCAAGAGCTTGGGGTGGCATTGTGCCCTCTCTAACGTTTCCTTCCTTGATGTTGTCAAAAACCGAGTAGCATCTAGACAAAGGCAATCTTCCGAAATAAGGGAGCCAATGATATTCTAAGCAAAACGAGCAAGCTCATCCTGGTCCTAAGGATGGTTCCTTATTTTTTGTCTGAACTTGAAAGTCTTAACTTGCGAACATGGAGACGCCCAGTTTAGGTTCGCCTCTAACTTTGCGAACCATCCGGATAAATCAGGGCTTGTTTGTGCTGCTCATAAAGTCATGTAGATTGATTGTTGTAAGCATCTAGCAATTTAAGCATCGGTATTTCTACTTTGAAAGGCGTTTTCACCATTTACAGGAACCTTGGCTCATGATTTAGCTTTACTGATAGAGTCTCGATTTCTCGATGCAGCTTTAGCGGATGTGAATGAATTTCTCTGCCTTCTATAATCGAAACATTTGCTTGATTTGCCATGTTCAATTCCCCAGTTCTAATGTCACAATGTTCTCAATTCCAGTATTGTGCGAATACTCTCTTGAAACTCAGAATGGTCGTCGACGTCGTCTGCCCGTCTTCTGCTCAGTTTTGTTTGCTCTCCTTGCACATTCGGAATTGTTGTCCTCCTGCCGACGACGTGGCAACTTCGGAGAGAGCAGAACACTTTGGAAAATAAACGATAAATTCGGAGATGACTTCTCTGAGATGATGAACAAGGCCGAAGATTTATCGGATAGTGAATAAAAGATGTCAATGTTTGCCAAAATTTATACTAATGATTTCGCCGACTGATTTAACTCGTTGTATGTCATTTTATAGAAAAAATACAAACTTAGATTTTGCAATTAATTTCTTTAAGATCAGTTGTACCGTTACGGAGATATAGATAATTTTGTATGAAACTGTTTTCGAGAATGCTTGAAGAACAGACAAGAAAGTTTCATTAAATTGTGTCGCTCAGGCTCAACCAGATGCAGCCAGCATCATCATCCTCTAGGGAGAAACAAAAATGACAAGTACAGGTCCCTTGCATGTTGAAATGTTTTAAGGGCTCAGTTGAGTTCCTCGGAAAGTTATGTTGAATTCCAGTCGTCATTTCAAGGCTGAAAAGCTTGCAAAGTTTTACCACATTTCTAATCCTTCTTTAAATTCTTCCCAAAACAGCTTTTGATCAAAATTGCCAATAACTCTGCAATTGTATGACCGATTTTGTTGAAAAAGATTTCAGCGAATTAGCTTTTAGCGTTTCTACTTTAAGATGAACATTTTAGAATTAACAGATCGCTCAAGATTGTATATTTTGGCAAACGAACTTACATTTTTAAGTCATGAACAGGTGCTTCACTTTATGACAAGAGACATAGCAAATGTCATGCTATCTCTTTTGCGAAACCTGATCAACCTAATACCATCTTTACATAGGAGTGGATGTACCTATATCTCATGATCGGAGACAGGAACCCAGCCGGACCTCCTCCGAAGTTTCAAACATGGCGAAAATTGAAAATCATTAGCTATATTATTCAGAATGGGACTTTTATATGTGGCCTTGATGCCGGAGCCTCAGAGAAGACGTTTTCTCTCTAAAACCGATGGTCTTTTGTGGAGCAATGCTTTGAGCTGTGCCGCGTCACAGCACTATTTTCAAAGTTTCTGCTTCGAGAGCTGCTGCTTGCAAATATTCCAAAGATTGCAGATGAAATCGGCACAAAGGGTTTAATTCACATTTATATCCAAGCACGAAATGCAAGCACCGCTTACGAATTGTAGTAGATTCATCTTGAATTGTCCAATGAGAAAAATATTCGAAGCTTCAAAAATGCAATTTCTCTTCTTTGCTGGTTTTTAGATAGTTTCGCTGTCAAAATATAGCTAACATGGAATGTCTCTAATTATGAAGTTGAACACAATGATTGTCGTCGCTTGCCTCATCCTTCGGTTCTTAATTAAACTGCGATTTCCACAAAACTGTCCGATTTCGCTGTGAAAGATGCTAGACGTTATATTGCATACCGAACTGCTACCTTTTATCAACATTTGTGGGGCTCCTCCAAAGAAAAACATTTTGCATTTTGACATGCAAAGCGGTCTTATAGACTGGTTGAGTCTTCTCCTAGCTGGTCGTGCAACTGGTCGCGTCAAGATTTACAATGTTAAGAGTTAAAAATACCTAGTTCCAATACAATTTTAATACAATTTTGATAGCTAAATGCTTGGAAGAGAGGAGTATTTTCTTTTGACAAGATATGGCAACCTTGGTTTGAGGGCAATCAATCAACAGCTGGTACCATGTGATTGAAGTGTATGTTTATAGTTTAGTTCTTTCTTGTAATTCTCGCTATATACAGGTTTTTTTTAAAGAAACTAGGATCGGGCCATAGTACTAAAAGTTTCTTAATTGAACATGAAATTTTGTCCATTTTAATACTAAAAGTTTCTTAATTTAACATGAAATTTTGTCCATTTTAGTACTAAAAGTTTCTTAATTTAACATGAAATTTTGTCCATTTTAGTACTAAAAGTTTCTTAATTTAACATGAAATTTTGTCCATTTTAGTACAAAAAGTTTCTTAATTGGTTTCTTTTTTTAATGCATGAATTGTATTCCTGCAATCTCATGTTACTAAAATTTTTTAACTCTTGTCATTCATGTTGCCTTTTTCTTCCCTCTAACATAGTCACGATCACGAAACCGTTGTCTTCTTTGGAATCCTTTCCTCTTCTCTTTTACTCTATGTGACCTCTGCTCCTCATTCATTTCATATGGGTATCGCTTTCCTGATTCTGTTTCCGTTTGGATCCCAATGCACATCTCTCATTCCTGGCAGGTCTAAAAGCCCTTTTGAAGTTACCAAATGTTTGACCAATTCAGTTTCTTTCAACTCATCTCGCCTTGGAGCGGGCGATAAAACATGCGATTTGAAAATCTATGAAGATTTCGAATTATTCAAAAACGCATGTAGCTTTATAAGGGGCTAAGAATTTGAGTGACGAATGAAAGTCTTCAAACTTTCATCTAGCGATTTCAGAGCAGAAAATTGGTAGAAAAAACCAAACCCTAAACATAAGCTTGCACTTTTATGTCCTTATTTGGGTCTACAAAGCATATTTTGTTAAAGACACTTTGCAACTCGTAGAAGCAAAACAACAAGAAATCTTAATTTCTAGCTGATTCCTTTTTTATTCTAGAGCAGTTGCTGTCTTCTGGAGGAGAAAACACCTATTTTTTATAAGAAACTGCTTGTAAGAAACTCAACTGTCAGATCGCCAACTAAGGTACTTGGTGTGTAGACATTAGACATTCAAAAACAGTGTTTTGAAATTTTCTCGAGGGAACAGATATTGAACATAGAGATTGTTAGGGAACCTTTAAGAATCTCGTAAGAAACTCTGAGTACACAAAATCTGAGAATTCTAAGAAACTTTCAGTACTGGCCCAAATTCTTAGGTTCTTGTAAAAAGATACGTGCAGTACAGTTTCCAAGCGTTCTCTCGCAAAATATGAAAAGCAATGAAAAAAGGACCATGCGAAAATAAGGACATGAAAATTACCCTCTACCACGTAAACTTCAATCCGTATCAAGTACGTTCAACTTTGTGAGCAATGAGTTTAAAATTCGGATGATTTTTTGAAAGAAATTTTAGTTCCTCTGAAACTACACTGACGCAAAAATGCCTTTTCTATGTGCAGGGGTGTTCCATCAAGGTTTCTCTCTATGGTTGTCTTGTTGGTAAGCCAAACCTTACCTCGGTTGCTCTCTTACGTAAATCCTCCTTCCTACAAAATACATAAATAACTTGACACTATTTCAAGCCAAAAGTAATGTCAAAACTGCTTCCAGGAATTTCCTTAGCATCTTGAACTTGCAAAATGTGATTTTCTGGAAATTTTTGTGTAACTATTAAAATCGTGCAGAACTACCTAAAAGTCAAAGACTCAGACTTTGGGTCCACTGTCTTTGGGTTTTTCTGCACGACTCTAATAACTCAAAAGACCTAGTGTGAAGATTCGAGTACTTTTGTTTCTTAATTTTTTGGCTATCTAGAAGTTGAGTATCTTATGAATGGTTTCTTATAAAAGATAATGCATAGTTAATCTATAGTCTGTCTCCAAAGTTTGTCCCCAGCAATTTTGCATCAAAAGAAAATCTCACTTAAATCACTTACTACATTCAAACGTATTTTCAAATCTATTTTTTACCTTCCAATTGAGGAATATGTCTCTTTATAATCAGTGTTTGCACCAGTGACAATAAACTTCATAATAAAATTTTTCAAAAAAATATACAATTTTTAAAAGCAGTTTATAAGGAATTGTAGGTTCCTTTGTGAAATATCAAGAAATTTTGCTGAGTGGATTAAAAAGTATAAGAAGCACCACACCACTCAAAAATTGTCGAAACAGTCTCGCTACTAGACTGACGATGTGATTCCGTTAGTCCCTATTTTCGACGAATTTGGTCATAGTTCTCAAGTGAGCGAGAAGCATCCAATTCAATAACGATACTATTGAGACTTATGTGCTGAGTATATCTCGCTACATGAATCTTTATTAAACTTCGTAAAATTTTCGTTATTTGAGCACTCAAGAATATGTTTTATGGATTTTCTCGATAAAAAGAAACAGTGTCCTGAATAATTTTGTCTCATATCCATGTACTGTAGTTTCCAAAGTTTTTAGCAAAATGAGACTGGGGTTTCTTGCAAAGAGTTTCTCTTAAATATACATACGTTTAAGCCTTGAAGTACCCACAGTTATTTTCTAAACTAAGAATTTGGGCCACTACTGAAAATTTCTTAAAATTTTCAGATTTTGAGTACTCGGGGTTTCTTATGAGTTTCTTAATGTTTCCATAACAATCTTCATGTTCATTGACTTGCCCTCGTGACCATTGCAAAACAATGTTTATTAAGGCCTTTCCAATGTTTAGACGTTACTTGACGTTACTCAAGTTCATTCCGAGTAATATTATTCAGGAAGCAAGTGAAATAAACCAAAAATATTTCAAGGATTTTCTTTATAAAAATAAACAGTTTTATATTTTTCCAGTACTAGAGTTTCTTATTTTTTTGGCGATCCGAGAGTTGAATTACTTATAAGCTTTTTCTTATTAAAAAAGATACGTGTGTTCTTGGTCCTCGTTTGACTGTCTCTTTTTCGTTTCACGTGATCTCTTTTGAGAGAAACGTGCCCCTCCAAATGAGGACCTTTCCTGGGTCCCTTGGCCTATTTTTCCAACATCTCTGTCATTCCTTCTTTTATTAAGCTCTTACTGCTCTGGTCATAAAAATCAAATGCGGTCAAGGACTCTACTTCATATGAAACCAATGAAACCTATCTGATTCATTCAAATGACCCAACCTCAAAACATCAGATCATGTGATGGTCAAACAGTGGAGAAGGGAGGAACAGGAGATTTGATTGCTTTTCCAAGAAATCATAAAGATATGACTTGATTTTGGGGGTTCTCGGGTGAACATGTTTAAGATTCCCGAAATTCGATCCGACCACACAAAATTATCTTCATAACAGTGACGTCAAAATAAATTTCATGCGGTTTTTGAGTTTGGTACACTTATGTAGTGTGAAACCGCTGATAAGAAAAGGCAGGCTCAGCTTGTCAAAAATCAAGTAACCACCACGCTTTTTGAACCAAAACGAAGAAAATTTGTATTTTGCAACTTCACTTTTTCACATAGACCATGCATAAGGTGGGAGCAGTTTTGATTAATTTGTATTAGCTGTTCAATGCCAGCCTCTCCTGCTTCGGCTGTCCACCATTTCGGATGAAGCAATCCCCCTTTGAGAGATCACAGATAACTGTAATCATGAAGATAACACATTGGTAAGTATTTCCAGTGCCTGTGTAAGCGTAACTGTAACGCCTCTCGATCGAACCTCGCGTATAAAATTGTATAAAAATTTGTTTCAGAAGATTTTTAGTGATTTTTATTCGGAAAATTATTCACAGCTATGTGAAAAGTCACCTCAACCTCAAAAGAGACAGGAGAACTATTAGCATATGTTTCTCAGCAGCAGATTGAGCAATCCAGGTTTCGTTGCGCCTACGCAGTCTATCCATCTTCTGCGATATTGGGGGTGAGTTGCACATGTCGTATGGACACAGGATGTCCAGAATCGAACACTAATTTCCTTGATGCATAGTGATGAACAAAACTGTTGTTGTTGTCGCTGTTTGGACCACCGCAGGACGCAGTTTTTAAATCCCACGCACATGTAACACTGATCAAAAGGCAAAGAGGGGCAAATAACGGCGAAGTTGTCTAATACAACTTTTGACGAAATACCTAAATTCAATGCGATTTTACCAATTCCATTTTGGTTTATTCATTTGAGGATCAACGTTTTTTCTCTCCTGTCTCTTGGATTCTTTCTTCACCCCGGTGACATGGCAACAAGGTCATCAAATCTAAATAATCGACAAGCAAAATCTTACTTTGTCTTGAGAGATTATTTCCTGCTTTGCAGCTTGCTTTGCAAACATATTGCGCCCCGTCGGAGGAAATTGTGGGTTCCTATCGAAGATATTTTGTAGCATGAAGTACGAAAACTGCATTTTTTAGCTATCTTAACCCCCTCCCCCCGTTGGAAGCTCCAGTCCACCTGGCAGGAGATTCTGGCGCTACCCCTGCAAGAAACTAAGAATTTCGGCCACCACTGAGAATTTTTCTCAACAATCATCAGAGCTGTGCCCTCCTGAACATTCCAAAACAAGGTGCTTTTTTGAAGACCAAGTATTTTCCAAGTGGTACAATAAGGACGCATGTGAGAATAGCGGAAAGCGATACATGCTGGAGTTTCTTAATTTTTGGCAATCTTTATGTCTGCATTACTTATAGGCGGTTTCTTATAAAAATATATATGCAATTAAACAACCAATGCTTGCCTGTACAGTGCTTCCAAGCTTTTTACAGTAAATTCCCTGTAAGTCCAGAAAAACTCCCTTTGGAGAAATGATTATTTGCTTCTTTAACCAGCCCCTTTATGCCCATGTATTCTGTGTCCTTTTCCACGTCTTGCTTTCTTTCCAAATACACGATTTTTATAAGAAACTAGTTTATTAGAAACTAGTACTAAGATGGCCAAAATTTTAAGAAACTCTAGTACTATGTCTGCGAAGTACTAAGAAACTTTTCAAAGTTAAAACATGGGTTTCATAGCGAATAGATCGTTGAACCTTCACTCTTGAGCAATATTATCTTCCCATTTGTGTTTTCAACATAACAGAACACTGTTTATTCCTTTATGATGTTTTAAATATCAAGAAACATATCTGCTGCAGTGTTAGCGACCACATTGCTAATTCTGCATTCAGAAAAAATAAGAAACCAATTAAGAAACTCTTAGTACTAAAATGGACAAAATTTCATGTGAAATTAAACTTTTAGTTCTATGGCCTGATCCAAGTTTCTTATAAATTAAACGTGTACCTGTGGCTGTACACACAGAGTAAGAAAATTGTTCTGTTGTGGACTTTTGATCATTGCTCTTATCTTTTACTAACCTATTTACTTATGAATGAATATTTTCAGGTCAAATTGCATGTTTTAATAATCTCGCCCATTTACAATAGCAGGAATAGTTAGTCGTCGTGGGCAGAGTCAATGATCTTTTTGTGTTATGATTTGAGAATATTAATTAGCAGGATATCCCCATCTCAGAATTTAGCTTTGTCATAATGTTTATTTTTAGATAGCGCCTGCGTATGGGAACAAGGCCATGGTACCTGCTAAACAGCGCCTCGGAAAGATCAATATTACTGCATGATCTACCAATGTTTACGTTGTACGACAATATGATCTTGTGAGTTGTTTATATTGCACAAATATAGTTGATTTGAATCTTTTATGTGTTGTTTCCATTGACTACTACTATGATTGCGAATAAACATTCGTGTATACTCTGTGTGGCCATAGGCCTATTTAGGCCATCCATCCAACGACTAATATTTTTGGGAACTGAGTTTTGCCGGCCGGCAAATTGGTGTAAATGCAGTTTAAGGCTGTGATTTTTTTACATTATACCATTATACTATATTTCAATCTTTTATCTGTTGTTTTTGCGGGGAAGTATGACTGCAAATAAACATTCGCGTATTCTGTGGCAACTTTTTTAGGCCCAGTTTTCCTCTACATTCAGGCAGCAAACTCAATTTTTTGGTTGCCGGCCGGTGATCGTCTCATTATTTAAATTGCTCCATCATAGATAACATTATTCTATATTCTGCCGTATCGCTCTGCTTGCTACAAAGTTTGGACTTGGTTGCTACAATTCTTTCCAGTTCTTTCTGACACTAATCATTCCCTAATGTTACTTCAATTTTATTCCATTTATAAATCCTTTAGTTTTACCAGGGTGCATTTTATGCACTTAGGCCCGAAGATCTTCGGCATAGACCTGACGTTTTTGTTGGCGTAGCGGCGTCATTTTGTCAGTAAAATCAGTTTTTGGCGTGGCAGCATTTCAAAATCTCCTTATCTTGACATGAATGTGAAAGTGTCCTCGATCTTTTAGCAGTTTCTTTTGATAATACATGCATTTCTTTTGTAAGAAACTAAGAATTTGGGCCAGAAATCGAAGGTTCTTAAAATCATCAGTACTCAGATACTTAGCAGCTTTTTTTCCCTGAAAGTACCTGGCGTACGAAAGCTAAGGGATCGGCGTACCTTCGGCGTAGGCCTTACATGGAATGCACCTTTGCATGCATTTATGTTATAATTCATTTCATACCAACTTTGCATACAGATTTCAGATTTTCAGGTTTCGTTCCCAATCAAAAGCTAGTAAATGGTTTAAAACGCATACTCAGTAAGGCTAGTGATGGTTACAACTGGATAATAGCTGGAGTCAAACAGTGCCACTAAGAAGAAGGGATCCGTCCTGAATATGGAAAGTCTTCTTGCAACTTGAGTTGAAACAGAATTACCATTTTAAAGATTGCATTAGGAGTGATTCTAGAATCCCCCCAAGAATGAAACAATGAAATCAAAAGAATGAGACAATAAGATTTAAGAATGAAACAATGAGATCTAAGATAAAAAAATGAGAAGGGGGGGTATCCTAGAATCTAGAGCTGCACTACACTGATTTTTCAATAACAGACTCTTACAAGAAGCAAGTAAGCCTTTTCCAGAACCATTAGAAGTGAAATCAGGCATCCGTTCTTTTGAAATACTCCTTTGCATTCATATGATATGATGTGGAGTTAATCCATAACTAAAGCATGCATTGCTCTAGGCAGTGAATGCAGTACTGTTGTATGTGTATATTTTCATCCAAATAGGCATGGTGCGGTTTTCTAGCAGTGCTGTGATTTGCATCTTTGAAAATAATCTCAAAGGTCTATTGATTCACAAATCTACCCATAAGAAAAATTTCAGCTTGTAGCAAGCTTTTGCAAGCTTGAAAGGAACATTATTTTGACTTGAAGGAGCTTGAAATAAGTGTGTTGACACAATTTTGGCCAGTTTGCAAATATGATTAGAGCTTGATCAAGCTTAACAATAAGCACATGCTGAAATATTTCTTAAAAACATACTATAATCAAGCTTCATTGAGTTTTCCTTCCAGTCAAAAGATACATGCTGTAAGCTAATGCAAGTGGTGCAAATCATTACTTGAATCAAGCTCTCAAACATACCCAAGTCATTAATTACACAAAACAAGTTAGTAACATTGAAGCATGCTCCAAACATACTAAATTGTTTTTTTGCTAAGGGTGATCTTGGACAGCCAGTATTTTCCCAAATTTTCACAATTCACTCAAGAGAACTCAACTTATAATGTGATGCTGAATGTTTTGTTAGTTAGTTACTATGTGGTAGGGAGAAACATTATCAATTGCTGTGGGTATGGGTAATATTGTTTATGAATGGTATCACAGTTAGCTTTAATGTCATTCATTTCTCTGTATTAAAAATTGATATAATTCACAGAGTCTTCCTATATTATTTCATATTCAATTTACCCAGAACAGGTTATAAACATTCTCTAAACATTCAATAATAATTAACAAACAGATGAGATCAAAACATCACTTTCATGAGGAAGATAAAGAAAACACTTGGCCACAATAAGAATTATTTATGACTTGTTTTCAATTCAAGAAGCATTCAGTTAAGTTGTTCATGACGCGTTAAAAAGAGCACCCTGCTGTGAAACAGAATCGGTGGGGGTGGAAGACCAGAAGCTCCTTATTTTGGAGGAGTGGACTTGTTGGTAAAATGTTAACAGAAAACCCCAAGGCAACTAACCCCATGGCAACTAAACATTTTGGTGGGAAATTCAAAACAATGGCAACTGCCAACTGATTTTAAGGAAACATTGTCTCCAGGGGGGAGGTTCTTGATTGTTAAGTGACATGGGCTTAGGGGGATGAACTTTAGGGGCTGCTGGATAAAAGTCCATTTTTGCAAATTTTTCCAGTGTTGAGGGGCTCAGCCTTCTGTCTCCAATGCCCATGTTAAGTAATACTGGATTGTGCCACTAACATGGGTGAGTTTTTCATCTGAAATTCCTAAATGGTACATATGGGCTCATCTTTGATCTTATTCTAGCAGATGGATAGGAGGGGGCTTTGGAGGGGACTAGAACCCACAAACCCGGGTCAAAATTAGCAAAAACCCAAAATCCCGCAAGCAAGGAATGCCAAAACCTGAAACTGCATTTCTGAACAAAATCTTCACTTTTCGTCAATACTCTTTGATTATATCCAACAATTTCATTTTCACTGACTCTCTGCACCTCGTTTTAAGTATTTGAAAGCTTGTTTTTCGATCTCAGCTCACTATATAGACTGAATAATTTTGAAAACCCCAAAAAATCGGAATTTTGCATGAAAATACCAAAGTAAACTTATTTTATCAGTTTTCTGCTCAGGCTAAAGTTGACTCTCACAGTCTAAAATTTCAACATGGCTGCAAAAGACTCGGTGACAATGGCTCTAAATTGTGTCTGTCTGCAGCATGGGGTCTGCAGAGTTAAAATGGGTAAGCTAAAAAGGGTTTTAACTGAGGTGCTTTTAATGGCAGCAAGATGATAAATTAGACGATTGATTATATCAAGGCAACAAAGAGGCTCGACTAGAGTGGTTTGTAAACAAAGCAGCATCCCTTTCCCATTTCTTGTGTAGCAGAGTAATTTTTGTAGATAATTTCTGTCTCGCATCTGATGTTAGGTAATATTAAACATAAAAAATTATCCTTCGGTGCGGGTGCGGGATGGTGGGGGGATGGGGTTTCCTGCTGTGCGGATGGGTGGCTGCTGCCCTTTGTTTTCAGCGTTGTCCCGACTGGGATGGCACTTGCGGCATTGGGCGGTGGCTGCCCGTCAGCGGGGTGGGGCCTCCTCCTCTTTACCTAGCACCTGTGTCCTTTAAATTTAAATACTCCCTGATATTGTTGCCTGGCATCAGATGTGAGACAGACATTAAATTTTCCTTTGTAGTTATTTCTTTTTTTTCCTGATAAATTGTAAATATTGAGTTGTAAGTGCCTTTCATGGTGGGAACTGCGATGACCTAGCGTCTATTCCCGCCATGATCGGCACAGTAGTTGTATCTTTTTGTGTTTTATTCTCTTAATTGATTATATATAAAAAAAAGATGATAAATCATAAACTGTTAACCAGTTCAAATAGTCAGAGCTTGAGAAAATATTGTGTGAATCAACGTTAATTTATGAAATTATTTGCATTTTAGCCTTAATGTGTTTACCCTACATTTACCCATTTTGCCCCCATAGACCTTACAGAAACCAATGAAGAAATGTGCCTCTGGTTTTTAAGCTATTGGAAGTTAAATTTTTTCAATGAATATGTTTCCTCTGTCAGGCTAAGTTTTGATTTTGCTTTGACTTGTTCAGATCTTTACATTATAAACAAAAGCCAACCAAGAGACGGCATGTGTAAGGCATGCTGGATGAGACAAACCTTTAAGTGTTACTGAATGCTACGCAGATTGTATCAACCACGGGGCGGGGGAGGGGTTCTCTTGTCAGGACTGTTTCACTCTTCTGATAAGGTGTACTAGATTTTTTTAAAACAGCAGCATTTTTAGGGATTTTTCACGGATAATCACAAATGCAGCAATTTCTCAGCTGTCAGAATTATTTTCAAAAGTAGGAACATTTCTCTGGCACACCCTGACGATTTCAAGTTATGAATCATTCATAAACTGTTTTCGTTCTGCAGCCTCATGAGATTCGTTGCCAATGTTCTTGAAATGCAAGTTCCAACCATAAAAGTTTCTGTTTTCGTAAAGACAGTGTCTTGGAACTTCTTTACTTTCAAACAATAGAGGATTGCGCTAAAGATGGCGGCGAGGAATTTTTTACCGAGATGCACTGCGTTCTTTAATCGAATTCCCATAGAATCGTTAAAGATTTGTAATTCGAATGCAATGCATCTCGGTAAAAAATTCTTCGCCGCCATCTTTAGCGCAATCCTCTATTGTTTGGCAAACCGACCTATTTTTTTGAGTTTGAGAACCGCTCCCCTTTTGGCGACATCTACAACACCTCTCCTCTCCTAAATCAGTTTCTTTACTAAAAATCTTACATTTCATTCAGGCTATTGTTTCAAATCCACTGAGACTAGCATACATACTGTTTTTATGCCTAGATTCATATTCAGGAGCAGGGATCCAATTATTAGCAACCCATTTATGTCCTTTTCTTATATCACAACCACCATGTAATGAGAAATCATCTCGATCTCCTAGCCAACCATGCTCATCTAAATGATGGTTATACCATAAAACAGCTTTGCCTTTTTCTGCTTTTACCACTGTTGTTGATTTGTAACAGAATTCACTAAGATTATAGAAGTCACCGTCTTGGCGACGAACAAAATCCTAGAAAGAGGAGAAATTTCTTAAATGTACCGCATACAGTAAAATCATTGCAATGCAAGGACACCCCTCAGTAACGACCCCGCTGAAACATAACCCCGCCAAGGTAGAAAGATGACCCACCTAGAAAATTTGCTTCCCCGCTAGTTTTGAGTTTAAATACTTTCCCTGCCCCCTCTCTGTTGTTCCCCGTTGAAATTTTAAAACTCATACAAAATCAAAAATTCGATTTCCCCATCATATTTTCGGTCCCGGCTGAAAATGTACAATTTCGTAATTTCCGGCTGTAATGTGATGTCGAACGGGGTCGTTACTGGGGGTATGCAAGGCGAAACGATGTCGTGTAAACAGAACCCCAATCCGATATGGAATGAAAATGGTATCGTGTAAACGGGGCCTTAGGCCCTAACGATTCGGTTTTGCACTCGATCTTTCACTGGACAAAAAATCGCGTGAAAAATCGAGTCGTTTGGTTACCTTGTCAAGCGAGGCGAATGGAGTCGCGTGAAATTTGGTCTTGATAAAACGTCGAGTAAAAAATACTATCGCGTGAAAATCGAATCGTTTTAGCCACCTTGTCGATTGAGTCTATCAAAGCATGCGCAGTTACACGTCATTCTGAATCAGTGAGTTTTGTATTTTGAGAGCCTTAGCATTGAAAAGAAACTATTTGAAAAGTAGAGTAAAAAATCGAATCATTTGGCCACCCATGATCGACCCTGTTCCATTTTGAGACCAAATGTGGATATAAGAATCGAGTGAAAAATCGAGTTTTTTGGCCATGGCTTTAGTTGCAGATAAGACTTACTTTTGGCAGAATTCGATCAAGAAACACAACGATCAATTCGGAGAGAAAAGAAGAAAAGTTAGCGACCAACACTCACGTCATGTAAATATGTTTCGTCGTCTGCAACTGGAAAGGCAGTCTCGCCTCCATCTTCAACGTCATTTAGGTAGAATAGAATGGTGATGTATCTGTTGGGGAAGAAAACATTGCGCATGAAAATTTGGGGCGACGAGGGCGAGGGGTGTTAGATTATCAGTTGGAAAACAGGGAATTGCAGTAACTGAAAGAGGAAAATGGAAATCGCCCCCATGTTCAACGTCATTTAGGTAATTTACGATAAAACGATGATGTAACTTAAGGGTGAAGAAATTATGAAGGGTCAAACATCCAAGCAGTCAGAGCATATCAATAGACTATGGTCAGAGGTTCGGGGATGATCCAGTGTAAACACGGATTGCGAATACCATAAAAGCCCTATTAAGCCTCCCTTCGCTAGTAAGCCCTCCCCTCTGAATCAAAATTTGAAATGAGCCCCCTCTCTATTAAGCCCTCCCCCACTTATACAAAATTTCAGAATTTACCAAATATTTTCCATTTATTTAGCTACTCATCCTTGCATGTTATTAATTGGGTTAAAAGCTTGATGTATATGAGCCGTAAAATTGTATGTTGATTCCGCCAAATATGGGATAACAGAACTGAAAAGCTACCAAATATACCCTTGTCACTTGATTTTTTGAATAATATAAGCCTCCCTCTCTATTAAGTATTCCTCTGGAAGGTTCGAAATAAAATGAGCCAGCCCCCCGGGGGCTTAATAGACCTTTTTTACGGTAGACGAAAGAAATGGGAAGTTGCATATCGTCCCCACATTCATCTACATATTCGTCCCCATATTCAACGTCACATTGGTGAAGCAAGACTTTCAACACCAGACTCTAATCAAGTCGCAAGACATAGGGCAACGATTGAGAGGTAAAGGAGGTAATCAATTGTTAGCGCAAGAAAATATTCATAATATTGCGTATGAGAATCAGGAGTACTTGATAATCAAGTGTGAACATAAGGCATTGTGAAAAGGGACAGTTGCACGTTGGAGTCTCGCCCCCATATTCTACGTCACTTTTGTAAACAAACTGACAAACTGATGATGCAGATGTGGGTGACACTGTTGGGCATAGAAAAACTGCAGGGAATGTTGAGGGGCACTTAGCAATCGAGTCCAAATGGAGAGCATTGCGAAAGAAGAACTGAAAAGGGGGAAATGGTAAATTTGTTCAAAGGGAATAAGTTGAAAAGGAAAAAACTAAAAAAGGGAAAAGTTGTAAGTTTCAAACGCGTCTTTTTATAAGCAACTCCTTGAAAGAAACTAAACTTAAGAAACTTGAGTCCGAGAAAAAACTACCCAAGAAGTTTTGTTACAAATCCAGAGGAAGGATAGTTTCAGCAAATGTGAACAACGAGTTTCAAGAATCTTCCAAGAACATAAGCAACTTTCAGAATCCAAATAATGCACATTGGAAAACACTTCAAATGTTTAGTTTCATGCGAAATTGTGCAATCAAATGTAAATAGAAGGCATTACATACTGAAAAATGAAAACGAAAAAGGAAAGTTGCAACATAAATTTGCATCGTTCCCTTTGATTAGGACATGGTAGTTCTTTCGTAAATCTACGTCAGTAAACATAACGGTGTTAGCTCCCACGCTGTCAGACAGTTCGGATACGTTTCAGCAGACACTGCATTTGAAAAGCAGCACGAAAAGTCGGCGGATTTGTCAACATCACGTGGAGGTGTCGAAAGGTGGTATTGCTTTAAGTGTGGATCAACTCGATTGTAGTATCCGATACTACGGACACCCTATGAAATTGACGAGGGTCCCGAGTGTTTTTGACCGTCACCCAGCGTACTTTGCGGACATGCTGAAATTTCAGACTACCTGAAAATCAGCTTTGGCTGGACGAGAAAAGATCCATTAAGGGTATGTTTGATTGGTAATTTCAAACCTACCAAACTCCGAAAACGGTATAGACTGCGCAGAGACAGAAACACAAGGCACTTCTAAGCAGAAGGCTTCAGATTTATCCTGGCGAAGATGAGGTTTCCAGTTGAAAAATGCGAAGATGAGGTTTCCAGTTGAAAAATGCGAAGATGAGTCTGGTGCTTGGCAACAAAGAATAAAGTTACCGATTACCCGTAGCAACGTGAGCAAAGTCGCCTCGTTTTCAGAGTTCTGCAACTGAAGATCGAGTATCGAGTATCTCTCCAAAGTCTGCCAAACATTCTGCCTTTTGGAGAAGAAGGTTGAGCAGGCCTGCGAAACCTGCCGTTTTCGGAAATGGGTACCGTTATCAGAATCGGTACCAATCAAACACAACCTAAATTTCTTAGCGAACTGAGAGTTTAGTTTCTGATAACCACTTTCCTTCAAAAAAGGTACCTGTACTCTTCTTGCGTCTTCGATTTTTATAGAGTCCACCCTCGTCGAAGCCCCCCCCCCTTCTCTGCGACTTCAAACTCTGTATTTTGACTGTCAAATCCTCATTTCCAAAACCTCATAGAGTTGTTACAGATCTACCATACCTGCAAAGACGGCACTCAGTTGCAGATGCCCTTGGCTGAAACTGACAACATTGTAAATCTGAAAGCATTTCTCTCGACTGGCCATCAAAATGTGCATGATAGTGCCCATGTACATCATAGTGAAGAACCTACGGTAAAGGGGCAAGTTAGCTTAAACTTTCATCAAAAAGAACTTTTGCGCCAGATTTTAAATATTGGGGTTGTGGGGTAACTTTCACATTTCCAAATTGGAGGTATACTGGTGAATTTTTAGGTCATTTCTATTGACAATGAAAGACAAGAATTAGAATGTGGGGAGTCATGGCCTACCTAAAATCCTCCAACTAGCCAGGCCCGTCGGAAGCGGGAGGAGGGGCTGGTGGCGTCAGTCCCCTAATAATTTACTGAAGTTCGTTGATTTTGTAAGTGAAAAAGGCTGTAAAAGCCAAGGACGTAGGAATGAAGATTCAAACTCGTATATATTTGAGGAAGCTACCAGAATCGATAAAAAATGCAATATCTTTTGATGTCATACAAGTCTAAAATTTCAAAATTTTCTGGAAAGACCCTCATAAGTCGGATCCTTTGCTTCCGTCAATGGTACATTTTCCAAATATGGGGCGTTTTCCAACGATCTAAGGGGTGTGGTCATGAAACACCTTCGCGGGGGCAAGTCCCCGGAGCCCCGTTTTTTCTTGCTTCACTCGCACCTCGTTTCAGCCCCCCCCATATGAATTTCGTTGGGCCTGCTAGCACCTCTTACGGGAATTGTTCACGCAAGAAAAATCCTGTATATAGCAAACAGAGAATAATGTAGAAATCACTCTCGAATTCTTGTCTATGCTTGCTACTGAACTAACATTGGAGAAGTGCAATGCTGTCTTACGATGAGAATCCAAGAAAATTCAATTGCTAAGAACTGTCAAAGTTGCTTCAAACGTGGGCGCCACCGAAAATTTAAAGTCAGACTAAAAGCTCACCTGCATTGGTTCGCCTCCTTCAACAATTCTTCGAGGAAGTTTTGTTAATTTTGTAATTCTGTGGACAAAATGAATAAACTTGGTCAATATGGCTCCACTAGATGAAGGTTTGAACGTTTTTCGCAAGACTTAGAGAATCGTCGTCAGTCAGTACGCTTTGTGCGCGGGCATGCTGCAGTCTTTTAGACTGTCTAAACAAGCCTTGCCCAAATGAAGAAATGTGGATTCGTAATGAAGTAGTTGAACTGACAGAAAAGTAAACGAAATCAAGACTTTATGACAGTTCAACTACTCAAAGACAGAGATACTAGGGGGTGAAGGGAGCCATGGCCCCCTCAAAAATTTCAGTAGTTGCTGCATCTTTATTCTCTCACTATTTTAGTATTTCAGAATATCAGATAGGCATTCCATGTTCTTATGTCGGGTACATATCGTTCAATTTCTACCTTTAACTAGTCTAGGAAGCTCTTTGGGAGTAGCTAACAAAGTTGTTTCATACCAGAAACGTGATGCTATTAACTCTACTGTGGCCTTTTGTAAATAAGGTTTTTTACTTTGTTTAGGATAAGTACATCCCAACGTAGATCTACCTGTAAAGTTAACTGCGGAACAAAAATTGGCGTTGTTTTAAGCAATATGAAGAGCGTGGTCTCAAAATTTTTCCAGGGGAGTACCCAGACCCTCTTCAAAGGTTTTGCTCGGCTTTGCTCGTCACCCCGGTTTGCCCATGGCCCCCTCAAGTAAAAAATTGTACCTTGGTCCTTGCAACTACTGTGGTTTGGATCAAAATTTTCTGCTGCGGCCTTACTTGATTTTTCAGAAAGTCTAAAACTGCAGTAACCCTGCAAAGGACCCTGGGTGATGATGCCTCTCTAAGGGACAGAGTAGACTTATGACGATGAGTCTCTTATTTCCCTGTGCTCTTCGACTTGGTGATGGCGCTTCGGTCAACAGAGACTCATAATATTGCTCTGAAAAACCTGGCCCTATTTAGGCCGAAAATTTGCAATTCCTAAAGAACCAATCAGATTGCGAGATATGGCAAAGAACAATGGTATCGAATTTTCAATTCGAGTGATGCAGTTGACTAGACTTTTAACGAAGTTGCTGCGGTAGTTAGTTGAAGATTTCTCTGGTTTGTTTTGGTCTTAAAAACATGGAAAATGTAGCGTTGAAAGACTTATTTTGCACTCACCAGGTTTAGTGAACTTCCTTCTTCGGATTAACACCAAGTTTCGTTGATTAAATGTCTGCTTAACGTGGTTTGTATCGCATTTTCTTTCCGAGGATTGACCGTTCAACAGAACTATGGCAGTTGTTTGATCATGATTCGATCAATCGAATGCAGGAGATAGGGCAAGGTTTTTCACTGTTTCATTATGAGTCCCTCTTGAGCAAGGTTTACCGCAGGGATAAAAGGGACTCATCGTTGTGGTGCAGAACGTAACGGGGCAGCTACTTTTATTTCGCCTATCAGAGGTGGGTCAACACCTTTTGAAGCAAATATAAACGGGGCAGTGGCTTTTTATGAGCTCAAGATGAAATTTGAAATGTAAAATGTCTCATTTGAGGGGAAAGTTGTGAATCATGCAAGCAGAGAAATGCTTGGAAGGATTTTTAGATGACACAAATTTCTTTGTTTTGCTTGCATCAGTCATATCTCTTAATCTTCAAGGAAAATTTTTCGTTGAAAAACATTCGTAAGTACAAGAATTTAATTTATTATGGTCTTTGGTTGCTTCATCGGTGATACGTACTGTAAAGCATTTGTTGTTCATGAATACAGAGCAGATAAGGTCGACGGGGCAGTTGGTTTTACTGCAATAAATTTAAAGGAGGCGGGTAGATTTTTGTTCAAAAAGTTTTCTTCTCTACCGGCCATGTCATATAATAAATTTTGCACTGTCCCTAACGGTTCAAACTGTACCTTTCTCTAAGTTTTCTCAATACTGTGTCAGCAGAGCCATCTTGTTTGAGCCAGGTTTGTTCACTGAATCGATCTCTGAATCGTGGATGAGTTTCACGAAGGGCTTTCATGTACTCATCTACTGCCTCTGTGTTCATTGTCTTGAATTCTTCTTTTGTTATTTTACCTGTGAAGCACAGAATTCTAAAGTTATATGAGTACCTGGCCATGCCTGTTTACAGGAACTAGTACTATGATAGCAAAATTTTTAAGAATCTCTAGTACCATGTCTGAGAAGTTTAAGAAACTTTTAAAAGTATATTGCAGCAAATACGCCGTTGAACCTTTGGTCTTGAGTAACATTAACGAAATTTTTATATTTTTAACATGATAGAACACTGTTTATTCCTATATAATGTTTGTTAGATGTCAAGAAACATATATGCAACAGTCTTAGAGATCACAGTTTTTAAGAATTTAGAAAAAATTAAGAAACTTTTAGGACTAAAAAGCAAACATCTTCATGTTGAATTAAGAAACTTTGAGTACGATGGGCTGGTCCAAGTTTTCTTATAGCAATGTAAAAAACGTGTACAGAAATTTTGGCAACAACTGGGCATTGCTTATTGCACCTCCTCGCCAGCTTCACTCATTGCGGCTATTTCTTTGATGCTTCAAAACAGTAAAGGGGCTCTTTGATTGGCTAATTTCAAATATCATAATATTGAGCATAGAGGTATGAGTCTTTAAGCATGAGTATTTTCGACACCAGAATAGCCAGTCCGTTACACTGAAAGTTTAAAAAAGCTATCAAATAGCCAACACACCAGCGCTGCTCGCCATTGAAAATTGAAAAAAGGAAAAAGTTTATTGATCTGAAAAAGCAATTTGTTTATTCGTCCTTCTTGCAAATGAGGGTACTTACCGTCATCAAATATATCAAGTTTCATGTCTTTAAACCTGAAACAGTTTGAAACAGATAACGTGATGCAAGATGACTACAAACTCAAACATTTTGCTTCAAAGAGGAAACTTTGTTGAGAGAATTTTAGATTTTCTTTCATTATAGCATCCAAAATTAGAACATGGTTTTCCAAATGATGTCAGCGAATACGGCTTATATACCGCTTGCAAGCAGGAGACCAAAGAGAAACGTTCCTGAGAAGGACCAGCTTGTCAAAAGACCCAGCGATGCAGAAACTGCCAATTGAATGTGCAAACCGTTCTAATGTAAGTCTGATGTATCTGCTGCAAACACATTAGACTTACATTTAAAACAGTTTGTGCATTTACTTTGCAGTTTCATTGCCCGTGAACATGGCTACACAACGCGTGCAAACAGGAGACAAAACAGAAATATTCCTATAACATATCGTTGAGGACAAGCATGTCGAACATATCAAATCGAAAAAAATTGAAGTCTTACATTTCAACAACATCTTCATCTTTCAAATAAAGAAACCTCGTGTTGATTGCAAACTGTTTCACCTTTTGAAAGAAAAAAAAGTTATTATTATCCTGAAATTCATCGTTTGACACAAGCCAATGCTGTAAAAGCCTGTGAACAGGCTGCATCTGGGAACTGCGGAGGCGGAAAAAGAAAGGGAAGTCCCTGAAGGAATGGGCTGCATTTTTGAATTCCATATACCTGAATTACGTAAATGGCAACTGACACAAAAGATTGATCAATAACACCATTTTCAGCAAATGTAGTATTAAGATTTGGAAAAAATAGCAGTAACATTTTGTCCCTCAGATCAAAAAATGAATCGAGTTCAAAAAACTGACATATTCTTTCAGGCTCTCTTCTTCCTTTTGTTAGCACTTTGAAGCCTTTCCCCGTGCTAATGGCAGCTAGGAACTTTGAAAATTGCAGGTTGTAGACTAAGGGAGTACAAAGACCACCAGCCTTTGCCATAGTTGACTTTTCCTTCAGTGAATTCCGTACAGTCAATTACTTTGGACGCTGAAGGGCAAGTCGCTGATTTCGCGCAAAGCATGCTGGCCTTTGTACTCCTTTTAAGAAAGGAGGGTTATACAAGTGCTCTTGTGCAAATACACTGTTATATGAGAACTTCCAACCTTAGATTTGCCTAAATGTCAGCACATATGACGAACTCTTTCACGACATTTTAAAACTCGCTTTAAAACTCTCAAGGCTGCACCCGACCAATCGACGTTTCCTTCTTCACACAAAAAGCAGCTGCAGAAAAAGCTCCAATCTGGGTCCCTATTGGAACTGATTGATGAAGTCGGGATGTATGATGAAGTCGGGATGTATGATGAAGGATTGAAAATTCCCCTTCAAAAAAAGACAGTTGCGTGCACTGTTCATGTAGGTACTTTCAATGTTTGATAGAAGTAAAGATTCATAAAATTTGTATTTCCGCGTTCACGACCACCCTGTTTTAGCCCTACAATCTATTCTATTATTTTGCATTCTCTCTCCTTTGTAATACAACTTATTCCATTTCCTTTGCTTTGTATCAAAAATAATGGGCAGCAGGGGACAGCATTGCCCGTGTTTAAGATCATGCTTTTGCTGGTTACATAACAAATGCTGGGCTGTTAGAAAATCAAGCTAAAGCTGACCTGTTTTGCCCCACTCCACTAACTCCATCATAGATGATTTCCCTTCTTTGCATAAAACAGACTGTATGTATGTTTCAATGTATCCAAAACAAGTATCTCGCAGGAGATACGCTTTTGAGCGTTGCGCAGGTTGCTCAGATCCGACATGGATCCGTCCTGTCACTGGACAATAAAAATGCCCTGTTTTTTATAATCAGAAAAAAGGATACAAGCAAAGGTAGCCTGCAACCAAATAAAGTAATTGCATGGGTAGATTTATAGGTTGAGAACCAAATAAGGTAATTTGCAAATTCGATTAGGCCTATTTGGTTGCAAGCTTCCTTGAGACATTGCATGATTATAAAACAAAGAACCACCTGCCCTGAAATGCCCTGTTATTCACATCCAAATGTAACCATGCTATATCAAGCAACTTTTAAAGTAGACCCTTTTCTCTTATTTTGGTTAACAAAGCAGCCCCGTTCACAGGCATTCTCTGCCAAAATTTGCATTTAATGTGGAAGGGAAAATGCCCCTCTTTCCAGCGCAAGACATGTACCTGGATAAACATACCAAAGCCTAGATAACGGCCTCATTCGGCCATTTCTTGTGACCTGTGTCAGAGAAAAGCTAAAAGCTTGGTAGTCAAGGTTCACTTTTAGAAAACCTTGCAGGTCTCTCTTTTGCCCCCCTCGACCATCATGTTCCGTGTTTGCACAAAATTTCTCACGGGATACCCAAACGTCCAATCAATCGGTAAAATAGGTAATTCACCGTCAAAAGAAACATGTGGTCTGCGCTTTGTCTCCTAATATCTATTTCAAGGTTTTCAATAATGACCCTTTCTTCATAGCGGCAAACAAGCATAATAGCTCAGATTAAAATTTTACATGATTTGATTCGTTCATCAGATTTTTCATAAGGAATGCGGAACTGTCAGCCCAGCCCAGCCATACAGAGTCGCGTGTTCCCAGTCACATGCTCACATGCCTGCAATTCCAATGAATGGGTGAATTCCATTGAATTCCGTTGGAACCGTTATTTTCATTGACCATCCAATTTTGGTTTCCCTGTGTAGACAGAACACAGACGCACCAAGCTGCGGTTTATTGCGTTACTAAGCAGCGGAATCCCCTGCAATTGTGGTTGGCGCCCTTTGACAGAGAACCTCACTTCGACTCCTCCCACCGCCCTCGTTTCGGCGCTGTTAGCCTGATTTCGCTGAGTCATGCTGGATTGCTAGAAATTCATTTATTTTGTATCCGCTTATTGTTACTCTTTGTTTGACTACAATAGCAAATATGCAGTAAGGCCGTTCTTTGTAAAGACCAACGAGAAAGAAACGAAACAGTTTAAGAACTGTCTCCATTTGCAAATGCTGCGCGTTATCCCATGGTGTTCTTGGTTTCTTGATGACTTCTCGGTATTCAGGGAAAGTTTGTGGCCAGCTGTCTTCGTCCCTTCTTCGTGTGCGTACAAAGATGCTATTATGTCAAGGGGGCCGGAAATCGCCTGCGAGCGAAGGGGGCCGGAAATCCTTTCGATCACGCTCTCTAGATTGGCTTAAAATGCATTTCAGGGCATTTCCTGCAGTCGAAATGATGAAAATCTTCAAATACGAGGTCCTTTGGACGTTGAGGGCCGGGGGGGGGGCAAATTGCCCCTCCTCCTCCCCATATCGGCGGCCCCGGTAAAAGATTTAATTTTGATGTACTACTTACATCTTCTATTGAAATTTCACCATCTTCGTCATTATCCCATTTATCGAAGTCACCAACAACGAATCTCGAATGGCCTAAATATGAGAGAAAAAAATTATATCTGAAAGCTGCCACATTTTTATCTTCAATGGATAACTAAAGAAAGTGGTAAGGCACTTTGTACCAAGATGCATTGCGTTCCAATAGGCGATTACGCCAACCTCGTTCCCAGGGTGTTATTACGTCATACGCTGATCACGAAGCCGAATGATCACCCTGATACACTTCGCTGAAATGCGCCCAGAACCTGGGTGCATTTGGAAACCATTATGGATTTGACCGTTGGCAAGGCAACGCTAAGCGGCGGAAAATGTCCGTTGCTCTAGCACTAATTCTGGTGAACATAAATTGAGAAACTAAAAACAAACACTTCGAGGACCTTATTTCAACCTTTTTGAAGGTATTTGAGCAATAATCTGGGGTTGGTACGTATGTTTAATGTGAAAATAAGCTCGATTTGTTTGGAGCGAAAATGGGCCTAAGTTGTAAGTTCGAGAAACTTTCACCGCAGCTTCGAAAATGAAATGGCTTGTTATTCTTCGAATTTCCAAATAAATTGCAAATGATAGTCGTTATAGGCAAAGAATATCGTTTTACGCTGAATTTTGACATGCTGAGGTCGCTTACCCCCACGGAATCGGAGTTACGGCCCAAAATGGCGAGCAGCCAATCAGATTGCCGAACGTCCTCTTGTATCCCAGAGTAGAGGTAGAGCAACGAACTCACTCTGGGGACGAGATTGCGATTACGCTAAAGATTAGAAATTTCCGCTACAGATTTACCGCTTCATACTTACGCCTTTTCGTAATCCTTGTTTCATACGTTCCTTGATTTTTCTGATATCACCAGGTCAATAGGGGCTCATGAAATTACTCTTCAAAAATGGGGGCCCGATTTAGGCCCGCGTAGAGTGATTCCGTATTCACTCATCAAGTTGCTAGGGTACAGTTTTAACCAGTTAGGAGGCGCTAATTAGACCGTTGTTGTCGTGGCATGCAAAAAGCGGTTGTTGAGGCCTAGATTTCTCGCAGCTGCAATGGATTTATTTGTTTCTACAGAGAAACAGTATTGCCTGAAAGGCTTGCTTTTTCCGATTTGTTGGTCAGAAAAACATCATTCTTTGCATTAATACTTTCCTTTTCAATGTTCAAGCTCTTTATTTCAGACTTGAAGTGATTTTGCTGAGTGTACGAGAACTCCCGCTGGTTTAGACCATTTCGCAAAAATGGGCCAACTTTTTAAGAGTAATAGCTAGTATAAGTCGCTATTGACCAAATGATATCAGCAAATCAAAGAACGCAGGGAAACAAGGGATGAAGAGGCATAAGTCTTATTAATTCCTTTCTAACCATTCAGTTCAATGAAAAGGCATTAGAATTTTACATCTACCGTTCTGAAGACTTCAGAGATTTGAAAGCTATGCTGTCACTTGTAGCATGTTTACTTACCATGAGTGTAATTTTTACTGGCCAATGCATATTTATCGAAGAATAATCCACTTGCAGCCAATCCTCTCGCTTCAGCCAATGATATGATATGTTCACACTCCTCGTCATTCAAGAAGTTTGGTATTTCTATAAAGAATTCGAAGAACAGAGAAAGTGTTTTGAAAGGAAAATTTACCAGGTGTCCCGAATGATGTATCACCCGAGCTGCAAAATCATGAATTATGCGCCGATTGCAATGAATCACCTATCATTTTGAAGTAAAAAGGTTTTTTATTCATATGAAAATTTAACAGTAAATCCTCGCGACTTTAGTACCACTTGTGGTACGGGGACATGTCATTTCTTAAGGGTACTTTTTAGACCTTTTAGCTATTCTATATAAGAGCCTGGATCGAGCGACATTTTTATACAATTCTTTACGCGAGGCTCGATTGAGTGGCATTAGAGCTTCGATCGCAATTGTGCACATTCGAAAATTCTACAAAATGTAATGTAATATCGTTCGATGCACATTCTTCTTCAGAATAGCTAAAAGGTCTATTATGGGTATCATTTTCACAATTTTCAGACAATTCACGGAATTATAGGTGTCCTTCTCAGGGGATTTTTCATAACTTCCGCAATTATGGCCCAGATTTTCATTCTATTTGCAGAATTATGACCCTAAAATCTACCAGAATTTACGGAATTATTGGTACCAATTCTTCGGGCAAAATGGCACATCCGCGTCAGATGATAGTTGAGATAAAAATGACTTTAAGCGCTTTCGTATAACTTGTCTGCTTACTTTTTGGATATATTGATTATTCTATTTGTTTTAATGTTTTCAGTCCAGTAATTCAAACAAGGAAGTTTTAGCTGCATTTTAGAGCGTAGTATTTGCTTCCAGTGAAAAAAATGTTATGCTCACCAAACAGTTTAGGCTTCACTGCCACTGTTCTCATCGTGTACATTTTTCCATTTTCTAACTCCAGTTGTCTTTCGTGACCCCTCTGAAATACAAGAAAGATACAATAAGTTGGACCTCGGTAAAAATACCAGAAGTGATTGCACCATGAGCTGATAACTTATTGCTCTAAAGACATTGGCTGTCGCAAAAATGTCCTCAAAGTTAACAAATTTTTCGGAAAACGGTAAAAACAGAATAATTTTTGCGAAAGGTTTGTTTTCCATTCCTCATAGTCTTATTTGAATTTCGACCCCACATTCTATGGTAAAGACAACGTATTTCCTGGTTCACTCAATTTTTATAAGCATCATACATGGCCTGCAAGTGTCAGTTCGTTCTGACTGCAACAGTTCTCAATATGTGCTCAGTTGTGGCAATTCTCTCGTCTTTTAGTTACTTTGATTTCATTTGACCCCGTTTCGTTTTGTTTTCTTAGTTCCACATATTTTGTGTGTAACTTTTATTTCATTATCATCATTATCAATTTCTTTACCGTTGTATCACAATAACAAGGTAGGTAAAAACTTTAAAATACAAAATAGTCGTTTCTTGAAAAGAAACTGGTTTATAAGAAACTAGTACTAAGATGGCCAAAATTTTAAGAAACTCTAGTACTATGTCTGAGAAGTACTAAGGAACTTTTCAAAGTTAAAGCATGGATTTTATAGCGAATAGATCGTTGAACCTTCATTCTTGAGCAGTATTATCTAACCATTTGTGTTTTCAACATAACAGAACACTGTTTATTCTTGTACGATGTTTTAAATATCAAGAAACATATCCGCCGCAGTGTTAGCGACCACATTGCTAATTCTGCACTCAGAAAAATAAGAAACCAATTAAGAAAATTTTAGTACTAAAATGGCCAAAATTTCATGTAAAATTAAGAAACTTTTAGTTCTATGGCCTGATCCAAGTTTCTTATAAAAAACGTGTATTAAATTAGAGAATAATGGACAAGATATTTACGAGTCATCAAAAGTGTACAGTTTAAACGTAGAGATGTTTAAAAGTATTTATTATGAAAGCCCCAATTCAACATAAGAATGCTGCAATATTTGCATGGAAAGTTCTCTCCGTACACAAATTTACTCACACGAAACCTGTTTGACAGTTCCTTGCACTGTTATCTTTGAAATCAAAGTTAATATTAACTCACAGGTAGCAGAAAGGCTAGCAAAAGTTGCCATCGAATACTATTTCTTAAAAACTTTTACGAACAAAAGTAAATCTTACATTTGACGTGAAGGCTTTTACTAAATAAGTAATTAAATGTAACTAATTTCTTGAGCTAAACAGATTTCAAATTGAGTTGAGGCCTTGAGAGCAAAACGTTGACAGTACTATTTTACTCTCATCGTTCAATGTGAATCCAAAACCTCGAAATTAGTTTTCTTCAAATTATTATTTCACATTAATTTCTGCCAATTTCATGTTGATGGTTGGTGACGAACATGGAAACAGGAGAAGAAGCGGCGAAAAACAATAAATCAATGAGTTAGTAGACATGAGGCAGACTGACATAGGGCCTAGGCTCAAGCGCCATTGTCTGAGTAATGTACGCTAAATAGACACGTTCTCAAGGAGTATAGCGTGCGCGTTGCAGTTTAAGAATAGGCCGGCAAGGGGCCGATGTGTGAACAAAATTTCAAAGAATTTACAACGAGTATCTTACTTCAACAGGATCCCATTGAAAAAGCCTCTCTTCAGGTTCTTCGTAAAAACATGGCTCGTCTTCGTCTTCTTCGTCTTTTAGACAATGTTCATTCCCATTTTCATCTGTTGTACATTGGTTCGAACTATATTTGTTAGCTTGTGTTGTTACAAAAAGAACTACAAAACATACGAACTTTAAACTGAGCATCTTTGCAACGCGACGCAATTATGCCTAAATTACGTTCAACAAGCTGCCTACACTGGGCCTAAGTTATCACCAAAGGAATTTGATGTTGGCTGTTCGATTGATCACCGTTCATAATGGTTAAGATCTTTCTTATCACGAATAAAACCACCAGCCTTCAAGCTCACAGGTACCATAAACAAAGTTTTAGTTCGGACAAGCTCTACGTGAGCTATTTCATGCGCTTGTAAAGGAATAAACAGCAACCGGTCTTTTCTGCCGCCCTGAAAGAGGCTGCATCTGCTTTTTGTTTATACTCGTATCTGTAGGACCTCAGTTACAAGTTCTTTCTATATCAGAAACTGGTTTATAAGAAGCTAGTTCAAGGATTGCTACTATTAAAAAAACTCTAATCAAGTACAATGGTTGAGTAGAGCTAAGAAACTTTTAAAAGCTGAATCAAAAATGTCATAGCAGAATTATCACTGAACCTTCTTCATTCTTTAATAATATATTCCCTATAATTTCTTGCTTTGAGACAAATGAAACTCTTTTTCTTACTGATAGTTTTTGTCAAGTTGTCATAATATTTGTCATAGTAGTTGTCAAGGAACATATCTGCAGCAGTTACAGAGACTAAATTCGGTGATTCGTGTATTGAAAACATAAGAAAAAAGTTCAAAAACCTTTGGTATAAAATGCGAAAATCTTCATGTAGACTAAAGAAACTTTCAGTACGAATGGCCTGATCCAAGTTTCATACTGAAAAAAGAACGTGCATAGGGCGCGAGAAATAAGCAAATTTTAGATTTTGCAAGTGATTACCAAATCAGTGCACACTTTTTCTGCTCCTGCACGAGTAGGACACTTTCTCTCCACCTCGGAAAAATTGCAAATTTTCGGTTCTTGGCTCGTAATATTGGTCACCTTATTACGGGAACGGTGTATGGTAAATGTGCACACACTGTTCCCGTTACTGCAAGAGATGGTCATTTTGGCTCCACCTTGAAAAAGTTGCACATTTTCTGTTTATCGCCTGAGGTATTGCTCATGTTGTAACGGGAACGCTGTTTACTAAATGTTTATACACCGTTCCCGTTGCTACATAAGAAGCATATTTTCCCTTAAGGCCAATTTCCAGTCAGCGGAATTTTCCGAGCGGGCGGAATTTTAGACAATAAAAAGTTGCTCAGCCGTAACGATCTGTTGAATTTCACAGCTACATTTTCTCTAACAAACAATAGAATTTCCGCCCGCTCGGAAAATTCCACTGACTGGAAATCGGCCTTTAACCTCTGAAAAGTTTAGAACTTTTCAAAAAACTTATTTCGCCATGCGTTCGCCCAATGGTTTTCTCTGTCACTACGAAAAAGTTGCGAGGACCAGGTCACGTTTTTCAGGCACCTGATCATCGACAAACAAACAAAGAATCGAATGGTGTAAGCCATGAAGCAACATGAATAGAACTGGTAGAAGAATTCTTGTCAAAACAGGTGCACAAGGAAAATAATTGAAAACATTTTGGATGAAACCGGTCAATTTGAAATTGACAATAACGACAAAGACTCGTTTCGGGTATCTTTTTGTCTCTAATTTTCTACTGAAATCCTTCAAATTATGAACAGCTAATAAATTAAAGTTCCACACTCCTTGCTTCCCACATTGTTTCTCAGGAAGGATAAGAACATGCACCCCTGGAAAATTTTTGTAAATATGACCTCTGGAATGGCTAGAATGCACTTACTTCTCCTTATTCAACACAATTTGGCACATGGCTGATTTTCTAAAATTCGGTCTTGCTTTTTTATTCCAACCTCTGGCTTCTTTCTTCTGTCAAATTCTCTTCCAGGCTGGTTTTACAATATTCTCACATTTCAACAAAGCTACTACATGTATACCTTTTCCAATGCTCCATTTGAAGAAAGTATGAAGAGGTGAATAATAGGGGCAAAATTCCAATAAAATTAAGGGGGTGCCAAGTAGACTTTCACTGGAAAGGAGTATTCATTGCCGTTTTTCTGAAAAAATCAAACAGCAGTACTCAAATATTTCACACTGAAATGAGAAAAATCATCACTGCACAATATTCAATTCATCACTGCATATTTTCGATTCATCACTGCACAAATTGGTCATCGCTGCACCTTAAATCAACCCTTGGAGTATGATGTACAATAACGGGATCGACCGTGAAAATCCATCTAAATAAAGCCATTCTACCAATCAGAAAGATATTGTCCTATGCTTCAGGCAATTTTTTTTGCGTTTCCAGGACTATAACGCTATTTCTGGTTGGGAAGTTCGTAAGCTTCTGGACCCTAGTCAAACTGGACAGAATTTCACCAATAAAGAACTCTCTGTTACTCCAACTTTATTATAATTTTCGAAGTATTTACATAGGTTACTCGTTACAAGAAGTTGCATGGTTGGAATATTGAAAATAAGTAGAATCAGATCAAATTTTGCGAGTATATGAAACGCAAATAAAAACATTTCATTCCATGGTTCATTAGTTAAGACATCGTAAAGTCTAATTTGAATCCTACGTGCACCGAATGTACCAAAAAACTACCCATAAGAATATAGAAGCCCATTCTACGGATTGGTACGCATTTTCAGTGGCATCATACATCATTTTGTCGGGGGGGGGGGGGTATCGATAATTTTGTATTTGGAAGGTGTCCGAAAAGATTGCTGGAATTTCACCCGTTTTTGTAATCTCCCAGCTTTCGTTGCAATAAGTTTTGAACGAAACAAGTTTTGATTGGCAATTTCATTTGGTAAAACACCGAGACGCAATAATAAATGACAAAATTTTTAAAAAAACATCTCCTTGGGTGCAAGCCTTTCCTTAATTTTCTACTAATTTCCCCAAATTTTGCCCGAATTTTTGGTCAGTTTAGAAAATACTAGAATTTGCATTACTTACACCTTTAAGTAGCCACGCCCCTATACTTTGTAATACACACCTATGTCAGTACTTTTCTGCAATCACGTTGCGATGTAATATCTCACAACAAAAGAAATACCTAAAGGGAGCACAAAGACCAGCAGCCTTTGCCATCGTTTGTTTTTGTTAGGAATTTCGTACAGTTAGTTATTCTGGAAGCTGTGCAGAGCGCGTAGTTGACTTCACGCAATGCATGCTGGTCTTTGTACTCCCTTTAACAGCTGCAAGGACAGAATTGTCTCCGAATTCTGGGTTACCTTCAAGAGAAAAAAATCCTCTGAACACAAGTTTATTAGCAACGAGAGCAGCCGATCTTTTTCTCTTACCTTATTATTGACTTCAGCAAAAAGTAAAACCATAACCAAACCTTATCATCATTTCCCTCCAAAGGAATTCGAGAACATTAAAATTGCAATGAAAATATCAGGAAAAAGAAACCTAAACAAGACTACAAAACACACCAAATTGCGAATTGAATAGTTTACAGAAAATAAAATTAATTATACCATAAGTTTCGACATCATTATGTTCCCGAGTAGAAATCACTTGGTATATTTTTAAAATATATGGGGACCCACAAAATGTTCATCTTTTTGAGCACCGTAAATAGAAAACAAGTGCCTTGAAAATCGGATTTTTTGCTGTCGTACAGGGTAGGCAGGACTGCTGAGAGGTTTTGGAGGCTCAGGGACAAACCAGCGAAATGAAAAAGGCCCTGAGGGTAGGGTAGAAGCGGGTGGAAATGGTATGCGAAAGGGGTAGAAATGGACTTTAAAGTTTTAAATGATGATCTGCAAGCATGTTTCACGAAGAAAAAATCACCCAGGATTTTCCTGCTTTTGGCAAAATCCAAATTTGCCCTTTGTCTGTTCTTTTTAACGCGCATCGTAAGCTGCTTGAATACGAAAGCGCAGAAGTGCTTTAAACTTCTGTTTCAGACTTCTAAGATACTGTAACAAGCGTGTTAAATGTCTTCATTGCAGACAAGAACGAAAAGGTGGTTTTCCGAAAGCACTTTGATCAGGACGAAATAAGAAATTTTACATTTCGTAATTTTGATTCAGAAACTATTACTTCAGTCATGATACTCTGGCTAAGTTATCTCAATTTGACTGCCGAAAGACTGGATCTTTCAAGCAAATGTTTTCAAATCTTACAGCCTTTCAAAACAAAAACTTGTACATTTCTAGGTGACCCGAGAGAATACAGCAGAGATATTTAATTACCATTCAACTCTCAGTCTCTGGCCAGGTATCTAACGGCTTCCCCTGGTATCGATGGATATGAGGAACTGAAAACTCCAGCCAAATGGCGGAGGGAGGCTATCTCTCTTCTCTAACGATGTACAATTTTGCCGGTTGCTAATAGTGCAGGTATTAAAATCTCCTTCACTTGATATACCATGTCTTTACAATCGGGCAAGTGCTAGACTGATTCCCTGAGTCCCTTATGTCCCTGCAGTAAACCTTGCACGAAAGGTTTTCTAATGACTGAAGCACTCCTTAATCACGAGTCTCCTTTCAACTTTAGCAAAAAGTTGAGTTGTGAATGTATATTTATCGCAACCCTGACGTTACATCTGATGTGGGACGGAATCTAGTATAGTACAGTACCCATTAGATATTAAATTGTCCCTACCCTAGTGTTTGCTGTATTTAGGCTAAACATTACGTGTGAATAGAAAAGTTGGTTTTGCGTGTAGTACGTCGTAGTATATTGTAGATCAATTAATTCTTTATAAAATACGACTTTGTACATGAGAAATATTCATGAGAAATTATATTCACATTACGTGTTATTTGATATTGGCCATGGGGTAGTCATTGTCTTTCGCTCCCCGTGGTATTGCCCTTGTAGTGTTGTATTCTAGTTAAAACCGTATAGTAGAATGAAGGATTTGTTGTAATATTATTAATGAATAAAAAAAAAACAGTTAGTCACCTCACAGCGAAAGGCTAGCACAAGAATGAAAAGCTATTTTCACGAAAATCAGATAAATCGTGCTGGTGACTGAAGATTGGCATTGACAAAACGCTTTAGGATAGATTACAAAAAGCAATTAAAATTTCGTTCAACTTTCAACATCGAAAATATTGCCATTGTCACTTTTCAACACTTCTGGTCAACTTCTACGGGCTCAGGAGAACGTGATTTTGGTGAAAACATAAGGATTTTAGCAGGTTTTTGAGATTTCTCCAAGAACAGAAGGATTTCTGTACGAAGTGCATGAGGGTTCTGCAGAATGGTATCTCCTTGGCTAGAAAACTCACTATCGTGCTGAGTTCATTGAAATTTTTCCTTTAGCGGAGATGGGGGGGGGGGGAGAAATAGAGACTTGTGTAGAGCTACTAATAATGGCTTATAAAGAGCTACAGTATCTCCTACAAAACATGGTGTCTCCATTGCTAAAAGCTGTATGCCCCCGAATGTACGAAAATCCACAAGTGAAATTCTGTGTTGTGCTAAATAAATTACAGTTCTTGCGTACGCATTTTTATCTAAAATGATAAAATGCAGAAGAAACACTCAGCATGTCTGGTAAACTGACCTCAATCGAGAAGCACCTCAATTATTCCCATTCTCTCTGCCAGTATGTCGAGCAGCAAATAGCCACCATGAGAGATTTCAATATTCTTCAGACGTATGGTTGTTTCATTAGAATTACGTCGTGGTGTTGTTGGTATTCTGGGCTTGTTGGTCTGGATCTGTAAGCGCTGCGTCAGCTAAGGCTTGGAATTTGTAGGTGAGGTTATCTAGAATGAAATACAAATTTCTTTAGCTACACAGGTTGTGCAAAAGAGCCCTCAATTTGCAAGAGCTACATCGTCGTAGGCAATCAAGCTGCGAGCTTAGTAAATCCTCTACTAAAAAGAACACATTGTGAGAGTGATTCGAAATTCAAGCCTTTGCAATCATTTAGAAATTAGGCTGTTTTAGTAGCAAGACGCGGACGCCTTTGAAAACGCAGCTACTTTTAAAAGTTTTTAGAGCTGTGTTGTGTTCATTGGCTTCTGCATTGTGCTGCATAATTGTTCGAATGCAAGAGTTCGATACGATGTAACTTGCAGGTATTCAAACTTTGGCTGCGTTCACACGACTCGCAAACAAAATATATCACTTGATTAAGTTAACTTGACTATCTGTGTAACTATGGCTCGTTTTCTCCAAAAAAATTTCTAATGTGGCCGAAATCAAGTGAGACTTTAAAGAGAAATGTCTCCCGGTCAAAAATCTACCCCAATCGTACTGAGACACTTGCGGCAAATAACATAACTTACCAATGAAACTATTGCAGCCTTTTGCATATTGCAAGACATTCCATTTCACGAATATGAAGTACATAGGGATGCCAAACAAGATGAACAGCAGACAATATAAAGATTCCATAGGGTAATCGTAGAAAGGTGCAATAACTAAATAGATTGATGCCAACAGAACGACTACTGGAATTCCAATGAATACCTGAAATAAAAATACACAAAATAAATTTGATAAGAAAAAACAATAATTTAAAGAAAGTTATTTCCAAATTTTACTCTACATTGCTTTACTGTTGTGTCTATTTTCTTACACTGGCAATAAAATTAGTGAGTGCAGCGTTTTTGGAAATGGGAACAAACTGCAATAACATACGGAATTGAGTAAAAGTAATAGAGTTCCCTCATTCTGTTGACATTACAAGACGCCTTTGTCTTCCCCCCGACCTGTCCCACAACCCCTCATACTTGCAGTCAGTTCAGTTCTATTGGCATTGCATAATAAAATCACTGTCAGTCTCCCCGATTACTGTCTTAAGATCATAACCAAGTCAGACAAGCACTGATTCATTCCATGGAATAAGAGAACATTAAGAGGACTTTAATGACACCGCCTCTGACGTTTCGTTATTGTGTGATAAAAATAGGTCATTTAGAGCAAAGCAAAATGAAGGATTGCCATATTTCCACAAACCGAAAGAAAGAAGGAAAGAAATTGCAGCTTGTTTATTCCTTTGAAATACAATGCGGCTAACGCCTCAATTACATTTACTATGTACTTTCGAATTCAAAGCTAAATATGTTTGATGCCAAGGTATGACAAAATTCAAATTTAACAAATCCAAATAACTGTAAAATTCACTTGACTGAAATCAGATACTCTATTTTGAAATTATGAGGAATTTTCTAAGCAAAGACCTTCAAGAAAACTTCAAAACAGGCTTCAAATCACGACCAAATTTTTGCCTAGGGCAATGACTTTTGTATGTATCTTGCATTTCTTTTGAAAAGCAGATGTCATCCTCTTGGGAGGATGTTAAGCCTACAAAACGCTATAGGTGTACCAATTTTCATATTCTTATCACATAACACGCAAGTTTGCACCAATTTAATGGCATTTTAGGCCTTTGGCCGGCATCTTGAATTTTGCGGCTATTTAAAATTTTTGGGTGCGTCTATATCTAGGTTTATTAAGCTTGAAAAACATGCTATTCGTGTACCAATTTTCATGCTTTATCATACAACAAGCAAAGTCTGCGCCAATTTAATAGCATTTTCAGGCCTGCTGGCCATCATCTTGAATTTCGCCACCATTTCTAATTATTTTGGGTGGGTCCGTATCCAGATCTGTTCAGTTCAAAAAAGCTACCTTGGTTCCAAGTTTGATACTGCTATTACAAAATCTACATTCCTTTCACTAATTTGCAGTACTGCACAAGCTGAAATGGTTGAAGTATTTTCCGTAAGGCAGAAATATTTGGAAACTTTGTTCGTGATTCTAGTCAAATTTTGAAGATCTTCTGAAGGGCCTTCTTGAGAACATTCTTTCATCATTTCAGAACGGAGTGGCCGATTTCAGTCCGGTGAATTTCAAAGCAGATTTGAATATTTCCATCCTTAAGTCATTGAAACAAGTCCCATACTTGCTAAAATAAACGGAGTAATTGCGAGTAAGCAAAACCGACTTACTTTGTATGGTCTCTCTAAATCAGGTTTGCTATATCTAAGCCAAAGAAGGGCGGCAATTGTTGTTCCATAAAATGTCCATGCAGCGAAAGAGAAGTAATTAATGAGAGTTTCAAAATTACTGGAATCGGGAATTAACATGATCCAAGCGATGATACACTGAAAAAGGAAAGAAAACAATGAGAAACAACAAAGCAAGCTTTCATGCAATCATCAATTTGAAGTGGCCATAAGGGATCGTCTCCAAATTATCGTAAAGCTTTCATACGAATTGATACGACTTCAATCGTATTCGTGAAAGGTGTTATACGACTTTATTCGTATAGCCGCACAAGCGGTAAGAATTGTGTACGAATTGTTTGATTTTCCATACGAATTATGATACGAATTTGATACGATTTTGATACGAATTGTGTATACGAATTACTTATATGATTTTGATACGAACTGTGTTTACGAATTGCTTATACGAATCACATACGAATTGTATAGGAATTCTAAAAGGTGACGATACGAATTAATTCGTATGCGGCTTATAGAATATCGTATCAATATCGTATGATGCTGAGAATTCCCTATACGAACTTGATACGAATATTTGGAGACGATCCCTAAATGGGCTGGGTGATGTAAAGTAAAAAAGCTTCTTCCGAAAGAACAACTTTGCACTTTTTTGGTACACCTTATCACGCAGATTGCTCACGACTGTCTCAAGATGAAAATGTTATTCTGAAGATGGAAGTTGAATTTCGTAGAGAAACAGATAAAACTTTCATAAGTTGTAAGGCTACAGACGTATCCGTCAACTTTTAGAAGTAACTTTAATATGGATCCACCTAATCCATCAAAATTTGTGAGGAATACAATAGACATGTGCCTGAAACAAAATAATGCAGACAATAGATTTGGTTACGGTTACCTGACCCAGAACCCAGCCCTTGCAAGATTTCGACATTAAATCCCGTTAAAAAGATATCAAATTCAATGGAAAATTGACAGAGTTGAGAGTACGAATTATGCTACATTGCCTTTAGACTTGTGGGGATAAGTCCCATGTATCCCCCCCTGCGGCAAACCTTGCTAATAATGAAAAAGCTGACCCTGTTTCCTACAAGCATCTATGGAATTATGATGGAATCAGAGCTTCGAATCTCGAATCCCACGAGAATGTTGTCAGTTCTTCAGTTGAATCAAACAGCGATCATATTTGCCGCGACGAAATTCATGAATGTCGCAATCTGATTGCTACTCTAGGAAGCTAAGAGTTTGGGCCGAAACAGGGTCAGTTTTTTCAGAGTAATGTTATGAGTCTCTGTTGACCAAAGTGCCATTATCAAGTCAAAGGAGCACAGGGAAACAAGTGACTCATGGCCATAAGTCTACATTGGCCTTGTCAAGCATATCACACACAAGGCAGTTACTTCTTAATAGTTTTCAGCAAGAAGAGTTTCCACCAATGACCGAAAAGATTGCACTTCTCCTGCCAATAAAAACACGAGCTACAATGCCTCCATACAAGTACTTCCTTTCAACGACATGGAAATTCCATAACTTTTACACAGATCGATTGTTTAAAGTCGATCAAATTTTTGCTTTTTCATCACTGAAAAATTTGCAACTGGCATGTGCAAACTTTCTTTGAGGCAGTTTCAACTAAAAATACCCCATCCTTTCGATACTCCAGTGGAACATTTGCAGTCAATCAAATTTTTGTTTTGTCATCACTGAAAAATTTGCAACTGGCAAATATTCTTTGAGGCAGTTTTAACAAAAAATACGCTGTCCTTTCGATACTCCAGTGGAGCAGAAAATTATCACAAATAATCACTTACCGTAAATATTAGTGCTGGTAAAGGAGTGTGCCTTTTTCTATGAATCATAGCAAGCATCTTTGGCATATGACCTTCTCTGGCAGACACGTACACTAACCTAGTAAGAAAAGGCACACACTGAAATAAGCACACTGAGCATAATATGTACCATACAATCAATACTGGGGCAACTATACATGAGGTATGGTTCGGTACTCAAACTTGAATCATTAGAGGTGGCTGAAAATTTCTATCTAGAGAGCTGAAATTTAGTTATGCTGTCCCTATGTCTCAGTTAGAGAGAAAGAACAAAAATTATTTTCTTACAAGAAAATTGTTCCAAGCGGAAACCCTCGTTTAGTGCAAGGGTCTTCAAATTCATGAATAACAAGGTTGGTTTTGCGTGTAATAAGTCGTTAGTATTGTAAGCAATTAATTCTTTGGAAAATATGACTTTGTTGGAAAATGACTTTACACAACTTTTTGAGCATTACTCTTCATCAATAATTCAAATTCATCTCACAGTCTTCATAGAATCTCGCTAATATCCTGTTTCCTTTTAGGAAGCTCCTTCAGTCTAGAAATATTTAAATTCTCCCTCAAAATGCAAAGTTTGTTTATATTCAGATTTAAAATCCTGTACGAAATAAATAAATCCGGATACAAACAAAAACATATTCAGATATTCTTGTAAACAACTCAAAACGAAGAACACTAATGTTACCTGAAAATCAAGACCTCCGAGGAAAAATATTTTAACTAGTAAAATATTATTGGTGAAAATAGGAAATTAACAAATCATCATGGATATCCTACTTTAGTTGCTTATAAACAAGAGAGTAGATAATCTACCTTCCACCAGTAAATGCTGATCCATTAGCTGCACCAAATGTTGAACATGCAACAAATACAGGCATCACCCACGCCATAACTCCATACAATTGATTTGCTAGCGTCTGAAATGAAACATTCAGTTCTCGCTAAGTTCCTAACTTATTATAACAGATATCAAGAAGAATTCGGTGCTTTTTCAATGTCTTATTTGTTGAAAGTAAAATGCTTGATAAAATCTTCTTCCCTCGAGCAACAAACTTCCTCCTTCTCCCCAAAAAAACAAAGCCTGCATGTTCCGTTCCGTTTTTCTGCTATGTCAAACACAAGGCCTTTGCAGTACGTCTTCCAAATCCCATTCAGTTTCTTATTAAAACTTCAGGAACCTCTTTAAAGGAAGCTTTCTGAGTCTTCCATGTAAAATACACAAAGACAAATATGGTGAACCCAGAAAAGGATGTATTCGCAAACAAAAATGAAATAGGGAATGGAAATAAATAAACTTTTCAGACCCTAGTTAAAGCATTTTAGAGTTTTTCTTTGAGTCTTCTGTGATTGACTTCTTGTTTATGAAGGTCGTAATTAAAATTTTACTTCGGCAGGTTGATAATACTAATTCAGTTACAAGCTACTTAGAAATTTTGTTTCAAACACAAAAAAGGATAAAACATAAGAAATCATAATGACCACTGCGACGGCTCCTGATGTTGCAATCTGAGCTTGGGTAAGAACTGTAAGATATGCGATGTTGACTAAAACATAGCAGCCAGTAACTAACGGTATTCCAATCATAATTGCTAACGGCAGATCCCTGAAAGAGTGAAAAAGAAAAAGCTCGTTGACGGAAGAATAATTCATTGGAAAAAATCTACGCCTGTCAGGAAATATCAAATTTGACACAGCGAAATCTTATACATAGCATGCGCAAAAGCAAAAATATTCTGCCAAGTTCATTTCAAAATATGAAGTGCCGATTGTTTTGAATAAATATCGAGGAAATCGAATCTTTTTGGTTTACATTGGAATGTTATATAAATCATGAACGACTGAATTCGCTTGCTATATAACTGATTTCAAAAACTGCAATAAGCAAATACTTCACAGATAAAATTCACTGTTAGTGGAGTTCAGCTCAAAGCAAAAGATCAATTCAGAAAATCCCTATACTGGTTAACAGCCTTTAAAATGTACGGAAGCAAAGTCTGCAAATTTGAAAATGATTTTCTTAAACCTAGATAGCAAGACCGGTACGAATGAACCAAATGTTGTTTGACAAGATATCTGTTGTTCTCAAATCTTTTTCTCAGCTCTGCAGAAGTACGTAAATTACAATTTACCAACGAATTCTTCATTTTGAAATACGCGGAGAGACCACAAAACCTTAGCCTACGAGAAGACTCATTATTAACAGAGGAAAGGGTCGACGAAATAAAGCGCAAACGCTTGCTACTGATAGTTCCAGGTTTCTAGAACTTAATTCATGGGGCCTTGGTTGAGAGACATTTCACACATTATCTAAATAGATCAGAGAAATGACTAGAAATAATCACTAGGGCGGCCGCAGCAAGCTTTTTCTCTTTGTTTTGAATACACTTTCTTCATTCGAAAAACGGGTCTACTTGTAGGCTACAAAGCCCTTGATCAAATAGAAATTCAATAACAATGCACAATTGGTCAATGTTATGTTCTGTCCTTCTCCAAGAGTTTCTTTTGGACATATTTTGTGCTACATCAAACTCAAGGAAATTCCAGGTTCTTAACTGAACATGGTCTAAGAGTACATTCACATGACATGAGGATTTTGAACCCTTTAAGAAATAGGTAGCCATCATAACCTACCTTAGTGGGTTCTTTAACTCTTCAGTGACATAATTCAGGTTATTCCTAAAACGAAATGCATATATAAATGAATGAATGAATGAATGAATGAATGAATACATGAATTAATCAATAAATGAATGAATGAATAAATGAGTCATTGAATGAGTGAATGAATGAGTGAATGAATGAATGAATAAATGAATGAATAAATAAATGAAACATTGAATGAATGAATGAATGAATGAATGAATGAATGAATGAATGAATGAATGAATGAATGAATATATGAATGTATAAATGAATGAATAAATAAATGATTCATTGAATGAATGAATGAATGAATATATGAATGTATAAATGAATAAATAAATGAGTCATTGAATGAATGAATGAATAAATGAATGAATAAATGAATGTATAAATAAATGAATGAATGAATGAATAAATGAATGAATGAATAAATGAATGAATATATGAATGTATAAATGAATGAATAAATGACTGAATGAATGAATGAATGAATAAATGAGTGAATGATTAAATGAATATATAAATGACTGAATGAGTCATTGAATGAAAGTTCTTCTCATATTTCTACAGAGACACTCTTCCATGAAATTATAGTACAAAATAATCCAAAGCTTGTAATTCTCCAACGTTTAAACAGAACATGCAGAAAACGATAAAGAAAAACATGGATAGCAACAACCATTCCCTAAATCCACTGGCATTTCTATTCTTTCTGTTTCAATAAGTCATGTCCATTTTGATGAAATATGTGTTCCTGGTATTTCTAACAACTGTATCACAATGAAAACGTGTACAGGAAGCATGCAGCTAGCATTGAGGAGAAAGACGTTTGGAGATATTCCAGTTAAGACTGAAGACGCTCTCTGGTATATCCGCCAAGACTTTTGCCAGAACAAAATTTTTGTTTGTTTGTTATTACTTGGGTGTAATGTATGGATGGATACAACAGATGCACTGTTAACGGTCAAAGCATAAAATAGGTCAACAAAATCTTTCAAATAGTTGCATCAACGCTTCACTCAGGGGAGCTGAACTTTTATCGAGCCAAAGCAACTAGTAACTTTTCTGCTTTTAAGACAGCTGTTACGTGAACCAAAATGACATCTTGATCCTATACTTCCATTTTTTATTTAGTGATACCTTCAGCCTGAAATAAAATGTAAATATGGTATTTCTCTTTTTGTTTAGTTTACAGGGCAGGCTTTAAAGCAGTATTTATATATTCATTGATGCTTCTACCCTGTATAAAGAATTAACAATGAAATGAATGAATGAATGAATGAATAAAAGAATGAATGAATGAAATGAATGAATGAATGAATGAATGAATGAATGAATGAATGAATGAATAATGCTTACCATCCATCATAAGCCCACAATCCACCATAAAATGCATACCCAATATCTGATATACTTGTTGTTGTTCCTTGGAATGCATTTTGAAAGTTGCCATCATAACCTTTCAGGAGAAATCAACGAGAGTTGAGGTTAGCAATTCTACGCATACCGTTTCTCTGAGGTATATAAATTTGCCATAAACTTCGACTTTGCACAAAGACAATAAGCCAAGAACAACGTTTTGAGTTTAACTCTTCGTCAGGTTAAAGGAATACAGCAGAATCGAGCGTAGATCAATAGATTCGAAGGGCCAAAAGCGTATTTGCACAAAGTCAAATTTTTTGACAAATTTATACTTTTATTGATACAATCGGCATACAACACGCTCAAAAACTTTGTTTTATATTGGCTTTTCTTTGAGAAACTGCTTATAGCAAACTCAACTCTCAGATGGCCAAAAATTCATGAAACTCCAGTACTGGGAAAATATAACTTAAGAAATTTTTTTTTAGAAAGGAAAGTACTTGTCACATTTTCAATTCATTTTCACTTGTTTCCTCTATCGTATTGCTCGGAGGGTACTTGAGTAATGCCCAAAAACTGGACAGGCTTCAAAAACTGCGTTTTGAAATGCTCGGGGGTGCTGAAGGTAAACTGGTCAATTGTTATGGAATTCGTAAGATACTCTGAGTACTCAAGTCAAAATATGATCATTTAAGAAACATTCTGCACTGGCTCAAACTCTTAGATTATCCAAGAAAAGTATGTGTAGAGAAAATAAATTTTAAGCCGTAGTCTTCAATCTTCGCATTTCACTGCTATCGGCGAATAACTTGGGTAATTTTTGGCACTTAAAAAGCACATAATTGAGCAAAGGATGTTTGGACCTCCATGGATTGCATTAGATTTCAAATGGCAGACTTTGCGCTTGACAGAACAATTTCCTAAATGTCATTCGCCATGGCAGAAAGTTAAAGCTTGAAGACCGCTTAAAAAACCTTGCTTCAGTGCCTGTCATGCTGAATTAGAATACGTTACAGTTGTAAGCCCCCCCAAAACAACAACAAAATCCATTCAAAGAGCAAGGGCAAATTTTGTAAACAAATGATACGACTCTGATTAAAACCAAGTGATTCTCAAGAATAAATTTCCTATCTTCGACACAGCCATCCATAACGTTTTGCTTTGTCTGCTTTGCCCTACTTTACTGAGTGCACTCAGACGTGCAAAAGTTATTTTTCTGAAAGGCAAATCGCTTTGTCGTCTCGGATATATAAATCTATGTTTCACATTCGCCCTTGCTCATTGTATGCGTAAACGGACAGTCCTTACCTTGGCCTAACCTGACTAAACCAGTGATGATAAGCATTGCAATGGCAGCTAGTTTGGCAGCAGTGAATATCACTTGTATTCTCGTTGCCCATTTCACACTTGCGCAATTGATGAAACAAATAATACCTAGAAAGAAAGAGAAATTCATCAGAAGATCATAACTTTCAAGTTTTGTACCAATTCAATCAAAGTGCTATTCCTACCCAAAAAGATAAAATGTCAGACTGCCTGAGAATTCAAAATCAAACGTGGCAAAAGCAAGAACCACTTATCCATAGACTGATTACATGAGTCTCAGTTTTTCGCATTGGATGGGATTATGTTTATGATTACAGACTGGGAATCGTGACAGGAACGGCTTAAAAACGGGAACTAAAAATTAAGGCCACATCCGCTGCTTGCATGGAGCAACCAATCAGATCGCTACTTTCGTAATATGGTTAATCCACGTGCCATTATATTTTTTGCTTAGAGCGAGAAAGGCTTTTTTCAAACTGCTTATAAATCATACTAGTTGGAGGGGGGGACGTTACTTTTGGAATATAGCCCCCGGGAATTTTTCGAGAAGCTGATACGCAAAGAATAGACTCCTCAAAGCTTCCCTCAACTTTACATTGTCATTTCAAGGACATTTCCGATATAGTGTTCCACAGGAGTCATCTTTGGGTTCATTATTCTTTATCCTGAACAAATACGATTCTTTATCTATGCTAGGTATGTGAAAGAATAACTAGAAAAAATAATAAAAACAACAACAGCAACAACGAAAACAATAACGACAGCTTTTTCTACTGAACACCTTGACTACTGCTGTCTGGCATCGTAAGATCTATCTCCGCGACCAAACGCAACAAAGCACAGAGGCATCTACTCAAGCTTAACTCCCAAACCTATTTGTATGCAACACGCAAAATACCTTTGCTTTCGCTCCTTACCTATTGCAAATCCAGCAAAGAGCTTTTGTAGGCCAGCCTTATCAACACTGCAACTTAAACTCGAGCCGAAAGACTCAACAACATAGGCTCCAAATGTAAGACAGATTCCAGCTTGCGCGGACGGTTTTAGGACTAACACTTCAGTCCAGGAATACATGAAACCTCCAATCCCACCAAAGGCGTAACTTAGATACGCATGCTCGCTCCCTGATACAGGCACAGCAGTTCCTAGCTCTGCGTAGCAAAGAGCACCCATCGTTGCTAACATGCCACAGCCGGCCCAAACACACAGAACCATGCCTGATGAACCGGCTCGTAAAGCAACCGCACTGCCTGACGCAAAGATACCCGAACCGATCATGCTCCCTACGATCAAAGCTAAAGCACCAAATAGGCCCACGTGTCTCTGAAGATTTGCTGATGACATGGTGGTTGGAGCCATCTTGGAGGATGACTGTCCAGTATTGTTGACATCTGCTGGATCATTTTCTAGGTGCTGCTCAAGCCTAAGCTGAGAGCTGTTCCAAACATCCAGAGATGCGTGAGAACCTGTCAGCTCAGTGGTGCTGAGAGTCTTGTTGTCTTTGAAGGAGAATTTCCTTGGCATTTCGATAACTCTGAAAGTGATCGTTGAAAACGAGCTCAGTAAAATCCGAAACAACACAGAACGTGTAGCAAACTAGTCTCAAACAAATGTGCCGCACTAACACAAAGCACGACTTCGGCTGGGACGTTCAGGCCCTCGAAAGATTTATTCCTTCTGTTTTTACGCTAATGTTGCGTCCTTGGTGGTACACACTAACCAGTAGCCACTAAAACTAGTACACACTGACCAGTACACACTGGGAGTCTGGAGATTTTCCTTATACTGCTTTACTGCTAGCCTCTTGGTCAGGCAATCTTGACTTCGGTTGCGAATTATAGACGCTATCAAACAACTCTGGGTCTCAGCTCATAGGCTTGCGGAAGCCTTGAACGATATATACTGACTGATTGGATTTTCCTGACTAATTTCCAACTTCAAGATGTGTTTTACTATTCCGTACAACCTCATGCGACTGCAGCTCCTGCTGTTGACCGAGCTGGTACCAACGGACAGGAATCTACACAGTTAATTTCTTGTTGTCACCTTCAGATATACACTTTTCTGTGTAATTTGCAAACTGGCGTTGCATCATTTTGCTATTTACAATTTGAAACACGTGTGTACGCTGTGGAATGAAACAGACATGCAGGGACTGATTTAACAACTTTCTAACGCTGTCTTGGAAGAGATAAACACAGTTTATTTAGCTGTTAGAGAAATTCTAAACAGTCGACCTTTTTGATAGTATCAATAAACATTTTCAGCGAATTCTACATGAAGGAAATCCATGTTTAAACAGATTGCTTCCCACACGAATGAAATGAACGAACTCGATTCGAGATTGCATCACTTTAGTTTCTTAGTGGCAATAAATCTGGTTGTGAATGAATGAGGAGACATTGCCGTCCACCGTTCTTAGCAGGAAAGCTGAAAATTCAGACCATCTGAAAATCAATTTTGGACTAGCGGAACCAAAGAAGAGCTTCTTAGCACTATTTTGGGTTGGGGGGGGGCGAATTGGGCCCTCCTAGTAGATTTATTTAATAACTTTGCAGGGAGAAGGATGATGCATACGAAACTTTCTGAATTTTTGCTGCTACCTGTTTTGCAACTAATCAAAAAGTTTCATTGAAATATTTTGAAAAATAAGGGCAAGGGAGACAATTCCCCAGAATTGACCCTCAAAATCGCAAATTCTCAAGTCTTAATTTTCGCAAAAAACGTTGCATAACTGCAATATTTTGCAACTTTCTCTTGTAAGGTAGTGTTATTCTATTTAATCAACCAAAATTCCAAATATAAATTTATCGTTGCTTGTCAAATTTTGACCAAACCAATTCCATCCCTTTCCTACACCACACAGTGGAAAATGGTGATGTATGCAATAATAACGCCGAACTTGAGTTTAATCTTTATACTTTCATAAAGCCCGTATCTGAGGCTATTAGCACACCAAATTTGTCACTTTATATAATACCAGACAGATTTTAGAAAGGGGTACCTTTTCCCCCAACCAAAATAGGAAGCGTCAATTAGCCCATCCACTATACAGCATACCCTATTTCCTTTTTATCCATCCATTTATTTTTTACTTATTTAGGCACGGTAGCCCCGTCAGTCCACGAGAACTGCTATTAACACACCAAAGCTCGTCGCGAAATAGATGTTTTAAACTGCCTCAAATCAGATGGTATTTGCGATACCGCAAAATTATTAGTGCAAAATTTATTGCTTATGCTCATATGACGTTTCGCTTTCGCTTCATCAGAAATAAACGTTACAATAATTTGGGGCCTACCTATAAACCTAAATTACAATGGAGTCACATGGGTACAATAACTTAACAGCGGGCCCGGCCTAGAGGAGCAGATGAACGGCACCGTCAGTCCCCGAGGGAAGCAATAAATTACAACAATATAAGACGAAAATTAAGAGGTTAACGGACAGGTGACCGGCAAAATAGGCACAGGCTCCTTGACACATTGACATACACAAAGAAGTCTGACACTGAGCACCTTAGGTGCAAAAGTATTCACTCCAAACAACCTATCAACATCTTGAAATGTAACGTCCCCAAGAAAACCATGATGTCCTGGATCCGATAAATGCCTGAAAAAGTCTGCCTGATTGATAAGTTCTCCCTTACCATGAATTTGGTGAATCTAGGCTAAATTTGATTTTAAAAGGTTCTGAAATTTCAGCTTGCCTGCAAAGGACCCAGGGTGACAATCGCTATCTGAATGAAGTCATGAAGCCTGTCTCAAAGTAGATGTCACGTAAAAACTTCCGCGAATAAAACAATCAAGGTATTGTGGATGAGTAAATTTGTGGCATCGCAAATTTCATCTGATTCGAGACAGGTTAAAACATCTATTTTGGGTAACTCGACACAAACTGACCTTTGATTGAGGAAAACGGAAGAACAAGGGCACCAGGTTGTGGCCCCAGATATCAGATCATATGAAACAGAGACTATGCAATAGCGTATCATTGCTACTCGTTTCTTGATACGAAACTTGGATCAAATCGACAAAATCGGCGAAGGTTTGTTTACACCGATTCCAAGTCATATGATCAGTCTCTTGATAAAACAACTTTTGATTTGTCTGACAAATTTCACGCCATGTAAAATTGTGCCATAAAACGCAAAAATTAGCATAATACCAAAACTTCCCATGGGCATGGTCATATCGCTTGAAATGGGTAAAACCAAGATAACATAAAAAATGTTATCTTTATGTTAACTTGGTAAAACAAACTATGAGCTCATAATGCTAATAACTTCTTTAATTTCAAATGAAAATTTCCAATTCTAATAACAAAATATTTTTTCCATTTGTTGGACACAAAAACCGAGCTGTGGTTTTCACCACTGCTACAGAGGTTTCTAGATACAGGGGGCATTCTAGGAGTAGCAGAGTGGATTTCGTGCAGCTTTTGCATATCCTTACGATTTAGCAGGAGCGGCGCCAGCTCGGGGTGTTTCAGTCACAGCAAGCGCAAGCAGCCGCAGTAAAGTTCCGGTAAGAGCAAGTGTCCTTCTCCTTGCAAGTACTCACCATTAACAAAAGCAGCTAACAGTTTAGCAAGAGCGTCTTTGCTCAGTCCCAATGGGAAACAATTCTCATCTGAGCCAAAAAATGGCTCGATCAGGTAATTTCCGCATGGTAAACAAATTGCTGACAAAGAAGCCGGTCGCAGAACGACGATCGATGCCCACGAAAACGTAAACCCGGCAATCGGTCCGAATGCTTTTGACAAATAAGCATATTCCCCTCCGGAATCTAGGATGAGAGTTCCAAGTTCGGCGTAGCAAAGTGCACCAAGCATGGCAATGACTCCTGCACCACACCAAGTCACAAGTATCATCCCGACAGAGCCAGATCTTTCAGAGACAGTCTGGGCTGATGAGAATATTCCTGAACCAATCATGGTTCCAATGATTATAGAAATACCGCCAACCAGGTTAACAGAGCGTCGTGTCGTGACATAACCGGAACTTTCTCGCGTGCGGATCTCATCTTTAGATTGCTCTTTACTTGCAAATGACAAATTTTCATGGCTGTGGATTCCATCCTTAGATTGGTCTTTGCTTGCAAGAGATACCGTACTACAAGCCAAGTTGTCAAACCCTTTCACGTCTGATGCTTCTTCGAAAGTATACTTCGGCATAGTTTTACTTGTGGAGCAAAATTTTCATGCGGCTGACAGCAACAGGCTTTCGCCAATACAGAGAAATACAGCAGAGCTTCGGTCCAATGTCCAACCGTTTCCGAATCCCAAAGGAAGTCACCAATGCGTTGCGCAATGTCCAGAGACTATCTGAGAAGCCACTATTCACTTGTTGTGAACTAAATCTTATTCCTTTAAGGATTAATACAGTCGCATTCATTAATAAACGATGTGACACTTCAACAGAGAGTTCAATATTTGTGAATACGCTACGGGAAAGAAATTTGACATTTTCTTTTTGAGGAGAGGTGAGGGCCCCGCTCAGCGATTTGTACTCATATTTCTATTACCGTTCGGCTGGGGACAAATAATGTAAGGCAGGATTGCAAAATCTCTATTCTGCAGTTATCTGAAATGACCAAGGGAGGAAGTATTTTGCCCTTTCTAAAATCCTTCGTTTCGAAGGGGTGTGTAACATTGACTAACTACCCCTTAGACCCTCGCTTTTTCAAGGCCACTGATTAAAAAGGTCCCCGATGTATATCCTGCAAAGGATTGACCATGTTCGTCCATTTTTGCTCCCTAGTTTAGGGTTAGTCTAGGGTAGGTCATCCCTGAGCCTAAAAGAAATGAATCAAATGTTTTATGAACGAAAAGTGTTCATTACAAAAAAATATCTCCAGAAAGAAAAGGAACGTCAACCTTTTGAGTTTAGAAATGCAATTCTTCGGAAAATTGTTTAGAAGGCCCTGTTTCTACGTTTACCATGTGTCCATGCAGTCCATGAACTCCTCCTTTGCATGAAATGAGTCTCTAAACATTATGCTCTGAACCAGTAGAAGCAGAATCGAGGCATCTTTTATGGATTTTCTTGAAAACAAAAGGATTTTGCAATCAAAGGTGTACGAGATCTTTACAGAATGATTCCCCCTCCGCTGAAACTATTTGCATTGGATGAATGGGTTCGTACAAATCCCTGCTGAGTCATTCAACGGACATTTGATTGTGGTCACAGAAATAAGCACATATCAACACACACAACGAGGTCCAATTGAGTCATTGAATGATCTGAACAAGAATAAACCTGAAATACCAGAAAAACAGGTCGCCAGAAACCAACAGAATATCTAGGAGTGTCAAGTTACTGTATCACCCTGACTTTATCGAACTAATTTATCATCTATGAAAGTGGTCGAAGTTGGTAGAGTACCTGGCACCTGATCAACTGGACCACAACTACCACCAAAGTTTCTTGTCTCCAAACATGGGGCCAACAGGGCCATGGTCCTGAATACAGTGTGGACAAGAGTACAAGACGAAACGCACAATCTTCGAGTCATTCAAAACGCCAGTTTCATCAGCCAAATTAACTAGAGGGATATTTTCACCCAGGGTCCTTTGCGAGCATGCTGTTACTGAAGGGTGTCTGAAAATCAAATTTGGTCCAAGCAGGAAATTATGTGAACTCATCTACACGTTTTTTATGTAAGAAACTGGTTTATAAGAAACTAGTACTAAGATTACAAGACGAAACGGACAATCTTCGAGTCATTCAAAACATCAGTTTCATCAGCCAAATTAACTAGAGGGACATTTTCACCCAGGGTCCTTTGCGAGCATGCTGTTACTAAAGGGTGTCTGAAAATCAAATTTGGTCCAAGCAGGAAATTATGTGAACTCATCTACACGTTTTTTATGTAAGAAACTGGTTTATAAGAAACTAGTACTAAGATGGCTGAAATTTAAAGAAACTGTTGCACTATGTCTGAAAAGCATTAATAAAAGTCGAAAGCATGGATAATGGCAGCTATATCGTTGAACATTAATTCTTGAACAATATTGAGTAACCATTTGTGTTTCCAACATATTAGAACACTTTTTATTCCTATGATGTTTTAAATGTCAAAAAACATATCTGCAGCAGTGTTAGCGACCACATTGATAATTCTGCATTCAAAAAATAAAAAAGAAACCAGTTAATAAACTTTAGTACTGAATGGACAAAATTTCATGTTAAATTAAGAAACTTTTAGATACAATCAATAAATTCAATCTTGGGGTACAACTGTCTTTGGACCTATTTTCCAAACTGATCAAACCAATCTTACTATATGGTAGCGAAGTCTGGACAGTGTTTTCTAACCACCAACTCACGACTATTAGTGATACACCAAGCAACCTCGGTAGATATTTAATATCATGTCAAATCGAGAAAACTAACCTTAAATTTTGTAAAAGAATCCTTGGGGTGAAACGCAATTGTCCATCCCTTGCTATCTACGGAGAATTAGGTAATCTCCCATTGCTACTGCCGGGACTTCTACGGAATATAAAATTCTGGCATAGGCTAACAACTCTCCATGATAATTCGCTTATCCACAAAGCATTTGAGGAAGAACTCCAAGCAGAAAATCCTTCTAACTGGCTTCAAACAGTGAAAAGTACCCTTGGATTACTAGGGCTACACCGGGTGTTTGAAAATCCACATCGCTTTAGCAGTGACCAAGTTTCAAGATTATGCAAGGAAAATATGAAAAACTTCTTCATGAATCTATGGAAACATGAGATAGAGATAGCGGGCCCTAACAGCGAGCGTAACAGTAAGCTCCGCACATACAAAATATTTGGTGCAAATAATCTTGAGGTTAAAAGTACCTAACAGTACCTCTTAGGTTCAAGGATAGACAACGTCTTACAAAATTTAGATGCAGTGATCACAATCTCGAAATTGAGGTTGGGCGACATAAAGGAGTTGACGTAAATGACCGTCAGTGTCAGATATGTGACTTATGCAGGGTCGAGGATGAATACCATTTCCTTTGCGAGTGCCCTACATATGAAGCTCATAGAGAAGTACTCTATAAATTAACTGGTATAAATCCGACCTCAAATGAAGCCCGTTTTAACGAACTAATGCAGAGTAATGAGCCCAGTGTTATTGAGGCCTTGTCTAATTTTCTAAAAGTAGCTAGTGACATCCGAAAAAATCACCGAGAACAGTGAATTTTCCACACCAATTATTGTTTGTTCCAGCTGTAAATTTGTAAACTGATGCTTAGTTCTCTTTTGTTGATTTTCTTTCTGTTGTGGTTGTTTTTTTTCAATTTACGTTGTTGCTGCCATGCCTGTAGTTAAGTAGAGCATTGAAGCAAGAAAAAAAGTACTATGGTCTGATCCTAGTTTCTTATGAAAAAACGTGTATATGAACACAGTAAGAACCACTGAAACCAGAAAGGAATTCCTCCGATCCATGTCTTCGACAATTTTTTGTCAGCTTGGGTCGAACGGGCGACGGGCACACAGTCCCTTTCAATCTGGTAAGGGCAACTGCCCTTCAACACAAACAACTCAAACGATGCAACATAATAATGAGATTCATTGCTGCTGGCTGCAGACCATAAATACTTCCGGCACCAGCAGGTTTCTTTGCAATAAGTAGATAAGCCCCAGACTCGGAACGAAAACGGAACCTGAAATACAATTATAGCTTCATAGTGATTTGTTATTTAAGAGGGGACAATTAATTAGACGGCGGACACATTCCTTCCTTACAATGGGCTATTGCGCTAAAGTTGACGGACAGGAATTTTTTCCTATGATGCTTTAAATGTCGCTCAATTTGATTGTCTGATCTCTTCTACAGAGAAGGATTTCGGAAAAAATTCCTCGATGCCACCCTTAGCGCGATCATCAAATATACGGCAGAAAAGTCAACTTTGTAACTTTGGAATCAACATCCTCAAAGTGAATAAGAACGTCTTTACCTCTTTCAACAAATATTCTACAGCTCAAGATTCAATCATGACGGCTTTTACAAGTTCTTAGCAAAGAGCATTGATGAAACTTCCTTGCCAAGTCTTGTTTGTATTTAGTCATTCATGACAATGGCATCATAGTGATTTTATCAATGTACTTCTGTTTTGTACGATCCACTGTTTCCAGTCCTTTTTCAGGCACACCAGACGTCAAAATGGTGTCCCAAAGGATAGCGTTTGAACAGTTCCTGCGAAGGAGCCTTGCATTCAAAAATTTTCAGTTTCAGTTGATGGCATAGATGAGATCTCAACTTAGATTTTGTGACCTTGCAAGTGACAACATTTCTGAGGCAGCCTAAGACAGATAGTTATTGCATTATGCAGTTACTTTTCATGCGTAATTTGGAAAAAACTTTTAGGGCAGCTCAACAATACATTTGTTGGAAGTTTTTTTTTGAGCTATGGAAATGAAATATACATTTTAGAAAAGGTTTGATAGTCAATTTGTGGCGATTTTTCAAACCGAGTACTTTTTTGGACAAGCGCTATAAACCTACTATCTTTCATTACTCCGAAGTATCATATTTTTTGTATTCTCCCTTAATTTAAACCTCCATCATACTTCCTCTAAACAGCCTTCATCGACCGAAAGTTGTGTGGTTTAGTTTTATACCCCTCTCTCGTAATCATACCGGAAGACAAATCAAGAAGAGTTTCCCTATAGAATTCTATCGTTTACCAATATTTTTGCCCCAACAACAGCCAATTTTTGCCTGAAAACGGCTGGTTTTGACAGTTATCCCAACATTAGGGAGCTACCACCATCTCACAGCCCCCTTGGCTCGCACGCTTATGCTCTCTTACTCTGTTTACATTATAGAGAAAACAACTTACCAATCGCCAACGCAGCGACAATCTTTGAAAGGACCTCTTTATTGACACCTTCAGGGGTGCAGCTTGGAAAAAACGCCTCGATGATGTAATTCCCGCAAGCCAAACAAATAGCAGAAATTGCAGACGGCTTCAAAACAATCACAGACACCCAAGAAAACATGAACGAAACAACTGGGCCGAATGCTTTGGCCAAATATGTGTATTCCCCTCCTGACACTGGTATCATTGTACCAAGCTCAGCGTATGCAAGTGCACCAAACGTCGCAATTAGCCCTGCACCACACCATGTCACCAACATCATTCCTGCAGACCCAGATTTATTTGCAACGGTTGCAGCGGAAGCAAAAATCCCAGATCCAATCATGCTACCAATAATGAGAGAGATGCCTCCTATCAGTCCGACAGTGTGCTTTGTTGTTACTCGTACAGTCTCTTTCAAAGCTGGGATACATCCTTGAGGATGGTCACCACTTGCTAATGAGATACTGCTCACTGTAACTGGTTCTTTGGTAGTCTTGTCAAAAGCTGTATCTTCGAACGAATAGTTTGTAGGCATCACGATTGCCTCCTGTGATTACAAACTTCCTTCTCGTTCTGCAATGAAAACAATTCCCCTGTCAGTCTTCCTCTCTCTGGCTCTCTTGCGTGTCGTAAACGAAAATCAATGGTGAAGCGTTTCTACCAAAAAGTTTCAGTACCACCAAGCTCTCTCGCTGCGACGGGTAACCTCAGCTATTACTGTTACGAAATTGCCAGCATGTATTTAAGAGTCTGCGGCCATCACAGCGGCAAAAGACCGCAGGAAAATAAAGCCGCGCTTCAGCGGCCCTTGTTTGGTGAGACGGCCACTTCAACATTTACACGTTCTCGGTCTCGCCCCTCCATTTCATGCCTCGCCTTCTAGGTCTATAAAATAACGGACGACAAGATCCATATTCTGGTTCATGTGTTTTGATCTTGAAAGATCCCCTGATTCCCTCATTTCGTTTACGAAACACTGGCTGGAGACTGTTGCGCAGCTACGTAACAATGAATGAAGGCAACATGTCAACAAAGACAATGTTGTCATATCAACCTTAGTTGCAACTCCTTCTCAAAGCAACTTGAAGTAAAAAAGTCAACAAATACAAAAGCTGAGTAAATAGATACAAGTCTGTTTTCAAAAAGTACGTTGGCAGTGAGGCTGCTATGCCCTCACCCTGTTAAGGAGCTCCTCAAGTCTCCTGCTCAAGTCTAATTTTGCACCTGTGATTGTTTTCAAGTAAGGAGTGGAAAGGGGGGGGGGCAAACGTAGAGAAAACGGCCAAATTTTGCAACTCACGCTGAACATTTCCGAAGATCCATCATATTTGCTAATCTTTCCTATTTTTAGTAAGCGTTGGGGAGCGTTGGGGACCACCATAATTCCGCTTCTGTGGAGGCACAAAGACGACAGGTCGATTTTATCACCTGGCCGGTCACATTCGGCCACTGCAGCTACTCGCAAAAACTTAATGTTCTCGAGATTTATGCAGCACTAAAGGGATACTTTCCAGGGGCGGATCCAGACAGTCGCCACAGACGCACGGAAGACGGTCAACTTTCCAAAGCCTAATCTTTTTAAGTTTGTTAGCTGATATTTATGGTGTGCCATCACCGAAGGAAAATTCGAGCATTAATATCAAAAAACTTTTTCTGAATTTCTTCGTTCAGCCCTAAAATCGTTGAAACTTTTCATATTCATTATTTGAACTCCCAGAGACGAGTGCATAATGCCGTTCTTGTTCATTTCACCGTCACTGATCACTCTTGTAGGGTCCCTATTTGATTTGCCTCGTTCTGCTTCCTCTGGTTTGAGTGCTTTCTATATTTGGAGACCCTTTCTTCACAAAACAATGGCTAGTTTTACGCATAAATTAGAGAACAAGCGTGCGACTGTACGAATATTTTAAAAACTGCGCGGTCATAATAAAACAATCGTTTTTGGAACCAATTTTTTTAGCATTGTCTTGTGCGACTGTAGAGGCGATGGATGATAAATGGTATCCAATACAAAATGTATAGGGGAAAGATTGTGAGATGGTCGTGGCGATGTATGTGATCTATCATAGTCGCCAGCAAGAACGCTCAACCAACAGCCTCACTCTGATCCCTTGCCTTGGATTATGGCCTATGGCCTTGGCACTCTCACAGTTCCCACAGGTGGATGTCTTCGCGCCAAAATATTAAGCTTAAATTTCTTGATAATTTGGAAATTGTCGTTACGAAGATCCTTGAGAAAGACAAAGATTTGTTGGAGGCAAAAGCTAAAGATGAGCTCAAAAGATCGTCGCCTACTGTGTTCCAGCGTCTTTGGTCTTGGCTCGTCTATCTTGAAAACTCAAAGACAAAATGTGGTAGGCCTACCCTCTAGCTACTGTTGGCTGAAAGAATCAACAAACTTCTTTGCTCAAGTGGTTGGAATAATAAGGTAAAATTATTGGCTGGTGCAACATGTAGAAAATATTATTTGCCGATATTTTTTCTCACAAAGTTGGGTCACTAAAGTTGGGTGAAAGTTGGGTCACTCCAAATCATGAAATGAAAACTCAAAACTACCACACACAGGCACAGTCAATAGGAAATTTCTTTCTCTCTCTTCCTGGCAGCGTCTCTGCTAGCACATGCTAAAACAAGAGGCTCTTTCTGATTTACACATTTTTTGGGACATTTTTTCATATATGCATGCAGCCAAAGCTTTCTACAGCTCTATTCTAGCATTATGTTTTGAAATATTAAAAAGTTAAATGCAAGAAGATCATAGCACAATGTTGTTGAACCTTTTATTCTTGGGTGGGTTGTTTTCACAATGATTTATGTTTTTAGTCTAATGCAATCTTTGTTTTCAAAAAGAATAAGCTTTATGCGTGATTAGAAACACATGGCATAGTAGTGGTAAAGATTATATCAATTCATATTACCCAGAAAAGTGAGAAATGAATTTATGAAGTTGTTAGTTCTATGTGCTGATCCAAGATTCTGGTAGAATGACAAAACAACTTTTAGTTCATGTGTTCAAGCTCTATGTTTCCTTTATGCAACTTCAGAAAAAACAAGACAGAAATTATTTGATTTAAATGGAATTGACATCCGTTATTGGTCTTAAGCCCAAATTACTTTGAGTGTCCACCAGATTACAATTAATGTTTTGATAAGAAACTAAGGTCTGAAAAGAACTTTTCCCACCAAAAAGCTCCATGAGCTTCTTATATTTTTAATGCAGTATAGGTTAGAGTTAATTCATATTTGTTAGCAAGGCTCACAAAATACTTTGTAAAATCTTAACTTTTTTGTAATCTGACAGTTGAGCGTCTTATAAACAGTTTATTATGCAAAATGTGTGCATTTTAACATGTTACATGTATGCTGTAGGTTACACAATATCAGACTCTGTACACACAGGCTGGACTTTTCATAAGTTGATTTTCTTTGGTTCAAAGAAATGTTGCCTATGAACAGTATCATCATACATTACTTTCCTATTACCCTTGTCTTGTCATTCATCCAATGGACAATGTCCTGATATATTTTCCTTTACTTTACATATGTGACATTCATCAAACAGACTCTTATTGACATCCATGAATAATGAGCATGGTATTATATCTTGAAACAAATGATATACCACACAGCAGTGCATTAATTTAAGGAATTGCCATCACTGTGCAAAACAGTGCAAACTGCAGTTTTTGGGTCAAAAGGGTATGGAAATTCAACAGGTTGGGAAAGTGTTTGGTAGACAGAGATCATATTGAAGGTAAGATTTTTCAAACACTGGACAGCATAATTCATCAATTGCAGAGCACCAGTGTTGGGTTGTGTAGTGGTTGTTCCACCACATGCAAGTGATTCATAGATAAAGTGGGTCCAGGGGCATGCTCCCCAAGAAAATGTTTGCAGAAATGACCTCTAAAATAGCTATATTGCACCAACTTCTCCTTTTTTCAAGGCAGTTGGGCATGCACCTAGTTTCCCAAAAAACTTTAATCAGCCTTTTTAATCCAGACTTTCTGACTTGTCTTCCAAGTTGGTTTTGGCACCATTTTCAGAGTGTCCTACAAAGTGACACCTGAAATGTACATTTGTCCAACTTTCTGTTTGGAGAAAGCATTGCCACAAGATTCTTGTGACTATGGACAAAGTAACAAGAGGTGAATTAATTCAATAAGAGATGCAAAAATTTCCTGTCGAAAGGGGATGCTGAGCTGGCTTGCATTGAAAGGAATTACTGATTGATTCTTGTTATGAATACATCCAAACAGTAGTATTTCACACTAAGATTTGAAAACATTAATACTGCATGATTCATTTTACCCTGGCACATTTTGGATTGATCACTGCACAAATAGGTCATCACTGCACCTCAAGCCTTGTGATACAGAATCTGGAAATAGCATGTAATAACGGACTCATCATAATACAGCCACAAATGCATGACAGACACTGTTCAAAAACCTGTGGAAAGAAAACTGTTAACTCCAGCGCAAGGAAAACAAGCAAAATAAACCTGTAACTAGGGAGAAACTGTTGAATCATGCAAGAAAACGAATTAATCAGAATGTTGCAATAAAAAGCAAAATAGAACGGCCAAAGAAGCGTTTAGTCGCACACTTGTCAATTGGACTCTTCAGAAAACAAATTAACGATACAAACAAGACGATGTAACACCAATCCAAGCTACGTGACCATAACACTAAACCAATTCTTATGTCTTGGATTAGTAATGGATTCATATGCAAAATATTTCCTTCTTCTTCTGGCACTGGTCATAGCACATCATCTGTTGAGATTCGAAAGAGGAGAATTGAATTTCCTACTGAACTTTATTGGTGCGAACGAAGGACAGTGTCGAGAAATGGGAGCATTTGCGAAATATGTTGTCTGATACTAGTCACAGCAAATCGTCAGATAAGATTCGAAAGTAGAGAATGAAACTTACTCTAGAAGTGTAATAAAGCAATGTTTGTGTGTGTGTATAGTAGAACGCAGGACTGTATCAAGCAATAAAACAACTCCGTGAAAGTTTTGTGCACTACCAGTTACAAGTTTACAGGCCAATTTTGTTTTCAACATTGTTCAGTAGTTGGATTGACTTCCCAATTCTACTGTTGATGGCTTCGATTTTGTTTAAGTTTCTTGAGCGGTAATACGAAAGGAAACTTTCAACTTCAGGGTTTCATTTAATTTTAGTGATCCTTTATTCCAAACGGGTGATGTCTCACTCTAATAAATGGACAGATAAACCACTCTCTTTAATAGATAGGGCGTTTTCCGGCAATCCTAAGGGTGTGGCCCCCAAAAATTTTTCCGGGGGCTCCGCCCCCGGACCCCCGAACTCCTCGCGCTTCGCGCTCGCTTCTTCGGGCCATTCCAGACTCGCGCTTCGCGCTCGTGCTGGCGACTGTCAACTCTTGGGCTGGATCCGCCCCTGCTTTCGTGGGGTCAATCTTATCCATCAGGCTTTTATCCGATACCCCTTGCCACTGCGTCTCACACATTAGTTGAATGGAGGAGTGAAATGATTCAATGGGCGGCTGCTGCAAAGATTTGCTTGGTGTTGCGGGGGACACTTAATTCATCTCGTATAGATCATATCAGTAGGCAGCTAGCTTTAATCATGGCGAGCAAAATTGGCCCATGTCGAGAGCAGAATTCTATTTCCTATTCAAAACTGGATAGTAATTAAACAAAGGTAAAACCCACGAAATCATAAGGTACCTCCTTTCCGAACAGAGTCAGCTTAAAATGTGCGTCACAGTGATAACTCTCCACTCCCATTTTCATCAAAGTTAGATTCGAAAATGGGTCAAAAATCTATGCACACAGAAAATCCCACCCACCAATCCCTTACAGAAATTCAGCAACCAATCCAGGAAGGATCCGCACGGCCTAAATATGAAGTACAAGTCCTCTTTAAATGCAGTATGATGGAGCAAAGGAAGTCGTTACTTGTTATACATCGAAATGCAGCTGCGGCTGTTCGCTCTGGAAGGATTTAGAAACCTCGGCTCCAGATTTGAATTCAAACGTTTGCTCGACAAGCCTTGACAATAAACAATTACACGCATTTCCTTATACAGTAAGGATCCTGAGGTTATCAGAGCTGTCTCCTCCTGAAAATTTCAAAGCAAGGTGTTTTGTAGTCTTTCCCCGGGGGGGGGGGGTACTTGGCCTACGAACATACGGGGACGTGCCTCTGGAAAATCTAAAAAGCTACTGTGTCCCGGAGTCAAATTCCCGAAAATGGTACCCTGTTCCGGAGTAAAATGTTCTTGAACAATACCCTGCCCTTTAGTTTTTTGGGATAAAGTTGTGCTCTGCCAGAAATTTTGTACGAAATCTATCGAAAAATGTGGAAACATTGTCATCCAAGCGATTTGAATTACATTCGCAGAGTGCAAATGGCCTAGAACGACCTTTCGGAGTCAAAAATGACAAATATGGACCCTGTCATGGAGCCGATTTTTACAAAAATGATACCCTGTCCCGGAGTCGGAATCCTAAAAATGATACCCTGTTCAGCGGCACGTCCCGTACGAAAAATATATGGGTACCTCCCCCGGGAGTCTTTCCAATGCTTAGAAATTAGTCAAGTACTCTCCGAGCAAAATGATACTGGAAACGAATGAGAATGAAGTAAAAACGTGCTGGAGTTTCTTAATTTTTTGCAATCTGACAATGTGAGTTTCTTATAAGCGGTTTCTTATAAAAATATACGTGTATCTGGAGGGGGAAAGTAGTAGGTTGTGTGGATTACCTGATGGGGAAAGAACCTGCTTGGCTTACTATTACCCTCAGAGAGAGAGAGAGAGAGAGTGAGTGAGAGAGAGAGAGAGAGAGAGAGAGAGAGAGAGAGAGAGAGAGAGAGAGAGAGAGAGAGAGAGAGAGAGAGAGAGAGAGAGAGAGAGAGAGAGAGAGAGAGAGAGAGAGAGATAGGGGTGTTGGGAGTACCTCAAAAGGGAAAGTAGTACACTGTTTTCGATTACCCGCAATGGAAAGTAACAGTCCACATGCTATGATGGGAAAAAACTTCCTTTCGAACAAGGTGCATCAAGCCGTCGAACAAGGTCCCTCTGACTGCCGTACTTGCCCATCCTAGCCCCCATTTGAACCAATCCACCTTTTCTTTTCAGATGGCAATGGAAATGTAATAGATTACAGATTGTAATCACTTGATATTCATCGTTCTGTTGAGCTCATCAAAAACTCGATTTCTTCGCTTCACTCCCCTTCTTACTAGCAGACGAAGATGGAGACATTAAACTTTACGGTTCAGAACCAGTTTTCGGTGAGGAAGGCCTTTGAACCATTCTGATAAACGAATAGTGTGTGTGTATCATATATAAAGAGCCTTGTTTTGATCTTTATTTGTTCTGACGTAAACTGAATCTCGACTGTAGATTCCGACCGTATTCATTGATCTGTCCCGTAATAAGCTGTTTTCTTTGGGATTTACTTGCAAGATCCGATATGTAACTGCACATACAAGAAACGTCTTGATATTTGATTTCGTACTTTGCTTAGGCATTCAGCGCAATTTCCTTGACAATGAAGGTCCAGTCACACTGGAGGCGAAGTGACGATGCGGCAGCTTTTGCTGAGCACAATTCAGGTGCAGACATGCACGCAATAAAATTGGTCAAAGATTACAAAAATTGTGTACAGCCTCCAATCATAGTCTCCAATGGTCGTCAACAGTGGCCAAAACTCCGATCTAAATCTATCATTCATGGCGGAATCTGTATGCAGTGAAACATTAGCTAGACTGAAATGTTAGGCATGGTATTGATACTCAATTGGAAACAAACCATGGCAGTTTCTGTTGCAGGAAATAAAAAAAACAGTCAAGCCTGAGTTACTTATGATGTAGTTTCTTAAAGGCGGGACTTCACTGTATTCAAGGAAGGAAACTCTTCTACAAGAGATCTCTGTTATTTCATGATTTTTCTCAGCATAGGTTCCAAATCTTTAAAACTACGAAAAAGGCGGGTGTAGAATTCAATGACCTATTTCTTTAAACTGAATTTTTCTATGATTCTACCGTTGGACTTTTCAGATTTCTTGATTATTTGTCGAAATTGCAGCCTTTTTATATTTCAGCTCATTTTATGATGTGACGTCATCAAATTTCTAAATTGCAAATCAGAAGAGTGAAAGAGTTTTGCTTGATACCCTATTGTAGGCATCCATAAACTATGGTTTTCTTGAAAATTACTGGATCTTTCGATCAGGTTAAGAAATTACGGCAGTGTTAAGTTTTTTTCGAAAATTTTCTTGAATTCTTAAAAAAGAAGAAAAACACTGTAATTCTGAAAATATTGAAGATTTCAGAAAGTCCAATGGCGGATTAACTGTAAAATAGTTCAAGTTACTTTGGAGCTGTTCAGTGCAAAAAATAAAGTCATTGAATTTTACACCCAGCTTTACAAAGATTTGAAACCTATGCTATTTTTCTCAGGGTTTCGAATTACTACATGTGCGTGGTCGAATGCAACACCTTTCATTGTGGCTTGCCGAGGCAGCCGGTATTATAAGAGACCACATTCTGAGAAACTCAGCCATTCCTGTTCTCAAAAAAAGACCAGACGTTAAAATTGACAAATTGCACTGCAGGCTCTGCAAACGTATATACCAAACTTTGGGTATCTAACAGGATAGATCTTTAATGGACGATGAAGATGAAGATGATGATGATGATGATGATGATGATGATGATGATGATGATGATGATGATGATGATGATGCTGATGATGACGACGATATTTTGATATTTGATATTCATTTGATATTTCATTTTATTACCTGACTAGAGTTTCAAAAACGAGGCAATACAGAATCCCGCCATTCCTATTAGCTAATCACACATTTCCCACGGGTTTCCCGTAGCTTTGTATAATACGATACAAGGACGCGTTTTTGTCGCCACAGCAACTTCTTTCGGCCTAGGCCTGTGAGATTTACAGTAAACTCAAAGCTAACAAAATGTGTTTGGTTAAATGAGAGTCAAGATTAGAAGATGTCTGGTAATAAAACTCATACTAACCAGTTTTGTTGTTGTACAGGAAAATATAAAGCCCTCGGTCTTAATGCACAGACCTCGCAAGCTCGGTCTGTACTTTAAAGACCTCGGGCTTATATTTTCCTGTACAACACAAAACCGGTTAGTATGCGTATATTATTAGTGCGGGTAGCCCTTCAACCAGAGTTGTTTTACAAGGGGCCCTCCACTTAAAAACGTTAATATACAATAGGAGAAAAATTACGATACAAAAACCATAATATAAAAACCTAATACGATATTTACAAAGTCTAATATAAAAGAAAAGAGAAAATCCTAGGGAAGATGCCTGTTTGGTATCGGCAGGAAGGTCATTCCATGCTTTTCCTCCTCGATGTATTAAACATGAAAGCAAGGGAATTTTCGATGAAGGGTAAAGCAAGCTTCAAGGAGTAGCTGGAGATATTGTCAATTCCAAAGCTCTTTGCAGTTTTAACCTTGGCAAAAGCATCTCTGATTTCCTGTACCTCGATAGTCCTGAATAAGAAGTTTGCTTTAGTTTTATCCATTTCAAAGTCACATGATAGAAGGGAATTTGGAACTGTACTGATTTTATCTGCTAGATCCTTGCCTACTGAGCAGAAGTAACTGTTCAAAATGATGATGATGATGATGATGATGATGATGATGATGATGATGATGATGATGATGATGATGATGATGATGATGATGATGATGATGATGATGATGATGGTGATATGATGATGATGATGATGGTGATATGATGATGATGATGATGATGATGATGATGATGATGATGATGATGATGATGGTGATGGTGATGATGATGATGATGATGATGATGATGGTGATGATGATGATATGATGATCGATTGATGCAGAAAAGCTTTTCCGTCTTTTCCGCGTCGGCAAAAGCATGATTCTGTTTTCCGGTATGATCTCGATGATTGTGGATGCAACAGTCGAAAATTAGCGTCACCAGATTAAATCAATCATTTGTGTTTTATTGTTTTACAGTGGTAATTTATGTTGGTGAATTTCCTCAAAACCGAAACGAAAATTGCTCGAAAATTGCTGTGTCTCATCGGAGACCTGCTTCGTTGGTCTAACAACCTTCAACTTTGCCTGCCTAGCCCTGCTTGAACAGGTACCTAGGAAATAACCGCGATATCCTGTAGACAAGTTTTGATTACCGTGCGAAGAAAAAGTTTCCAAGTTTTATTGCTCAAAAAGCCAAGCCCCACATCTAAAAAGACCGACTTGTGACAAAAAATTCGTATCTGAACTTTGATGAAATAACAAGATAGTATTTACGGTCTTCTGTAACTTTGTTACCAAGATATGGCGGCGACAAAAGACTCTCAGTACGCTAACAAATAAATTTTAAAAGGCTTCATCAGAAAAAGTGATTGCATTATGAATAATAAGTTCAAAGGTATCTTGCTGAGAGAATCTAGCACAGTATCAATTTGCTTTCAAATCATGAGTAGTGTGGTCTATTGTTGCGTGTCTTTTTTATTTTCATTGGCCATGGGGTAGTCATTATCTTTTCGTTTACCATGGTATCGTTCCAGTAGCGTAGTAGAGTAATTAGAATCTGTATAGTAGAATGTAATATTGTTATTGTAATGATTTATATGAATAAAGAGCCAAATCTGCATGCTTTCTGGGGACACTAGTACAGTTTGGTATGAGGAGGGAAGGAGGGAAGGGTCACAATTATTTTCATCCAACTATTCTACAATCCAACTATTCTACCATCCAACTGTGCAACATTACAAGGCAGTTAAGGCCAACCTCAACAGTTTTCGGCACTTTTCGCCGCTTTGACTTCGTCACTAAGGTCCAGATCCTCTACCGATGAAAGCAAAATGAGCAGGAAAAACGTTGATATTAGCCATATGATCCATCTAGGAGTGGCATACTCACCTCTCAATCCTATCCCTTGAGCAAATCATTAACTAAATTATCTTCCATGGAAGGTGGAGGTTTTCAGAATGTCATACATTCTTAGCTGATCACACCAGTAAACTTAGAGCAGACAACGTCAACCACACATCAAACACCTCAAACCCTGTCTCCGGGCATCTAAGCTTTGAATAGAAATACAACGAAATCGAAAATAACCTGAGCAAATTCAATAACACACACAGGCCTCTCTTTGCATGGTATTTAACTTTCTCATATGGTCTGAAATGAATTCCTGTCAAGCTGTGGTAATTTAACCAGGAAAAAGATATAACATTGCGAAATAAGGACTCACGCGCAAATAAATATAATCTATTTGAAAGAGGACCATGGATCAAAGGCGAGAAAGAAAGAAATAACACCGTTGTAGGGTTACATCGTTTCAAGATTAAATTGGCTCATTTGGCTTTATATTATACTCTAAAGGCTCTAAGATGGGTACCCCGTTGGGCCTGTTGGCTCAATCCGCGACTTGGCCGTGAAAATCAAACACTGAAAATGACGGCTTAAGGCCCTTGCAACGCCATCCACAAATACCTACAAACGCTTTTTTAATACAGCCATTAATTTAAAGCAAGGACTTTTCACAAGATACTATGCCATTCGTTGCGAGGAATGACACGCAGTAATCGGGTCCTCACTACAGTTGTCACTTGCAGCATTCTGAGAGATACCAACAATAAATTG